>JAJKFI010000083.1:3749244-3764241 GCA_029204185.1 Lerista edwardsae
TAATAATAATAATAATAATAATAATAATAATAATAATAATAATAATATGGTGGTGTCCAGCTTTTTAAGATGGCTGCCCCAAGTTTTTTTTGCAAAAATTGGTTCGCAACCCCTTTAGCACAACCCTTTAGACTAAGGGCACAATCCTATGCCCATTGTTTGACCAATGCTAGCTGCAAGCATCGGCCAAACAGCAGCAGTGCTGGTGCCATTAGGCTGACGCTAGCAGTGGCATTGGCCTGAGGGCGCAGGCCAACCACGCTGCACTGCTTGTGCCCCAGCCAAGTTTGGTTGGGTGCAAGAATGGTTCTGGGTGGGGGGAGGGAGGGACTAGGCGAGGTGGGCGGGCCAGGAGGCACACCGGCCTGAGGAGGGGGGCGAAGTTGGAATGCAGCCGTTGGGCTCCTCCTTCTGCCTTCCTTCATCCAATGATAATCGGTTCCTTCAGAGATGGACAAGAGAGCCCTCTTTGGCCTCCCGCCTCCCTTCGCCTCCTGCTTGATGCAAAACATTAACCCTTCCCTGCCTCCAGGCTGAAACTGCCAGCTTTCACATTCCCCCCCCCCCAAAGTAAGCAAGCACACCCAGATTTGTGGGTTTTCAGACTCGAGTTTTTCAGATCCATGCTTGAGTCAGTGCCTGAGTCCTTGACAGTCAGGACTCGAGTCTAAACAAGTCAGCAAAAACCATGTATTTTTGCAAGTCGGTCTCAAATCCCGAGACTCGTGTTCCCGTCCCTGACCGCAGGTCATCGTAGGACAGTGATGTTTTCTGCATCAGGCCACTGCAGAGTTGCCGTGGGGCAACTCAGGTCTTGTACCAACAGCAGTGATGTTGGAAGCACATCTCTCTTCTTGTCCGTGAGCGGTTTGTGGGCTTGCATGCAACTTGTCTGAAGGTGGTTCTGTGGCCTGCCTCTCGGTTGCTGATCTGCCTTACAAAGATCCTCCGAATCCATTTACGACCTTAAAGACTCAGTGGTGCAGCTGCCAAGTTTCCCAATGTTTCTTTCTCTCATCTTTTATATTGCCATTAAGTTAATGACTTATCTGCAGTCCAGCAATGCCTGCCCAGCCACCCTGCCTCCGACAAGGCAGATCGCAATATTTCATTCTGTGGCAAAAATGAAAAAATATAAATCTGTGCCTCCAATTGTCCTCCACTGAAAACGTATTCAGGGAAGACTGAACTCAGTGGTGATTACTTCCAAGGAAGCCTACTCAGAATCAGACTATAAAGCAGACCTGGCCCGCTTATGCCAACTCAGGTGGCAAATTGGCCAAGGATGCCTGACTCCCTGACTCCTCCTCCCTGAATTTGAGAAGGAAGAAGAGAATGGAGAGGAAGAGAGGTGTGTGCTAGAGTGTCTACAGAACTCTAGCCCACCACTTTTCTGCACTTCCTCTTCTGCTGTTGGGCTTTTTATTCAGCTGTTGTACTTGCTCATTATTTAATTAGATAAAACTGTATTACAGTCAAAAGACCAGCCCACAAATAGATTTCGTGTTTGTTGTTTTGACCGGCTTTTTCATTGTATGTATTTGTTATTATTTGCCACCTCGGATCAGCAATGAGAAAGAATATAATTGTACAACAAGGAGGCCTTCCTAATAGGCTAGGGGGGCGACCCACTGAGCATTGGCAAGAGTTGCACTCCGGGTCTTGTAAGTCCCTTCCCACTTTATGATTCTAATAGTGCAATCTTAGGCATGTTGACTCAGAAGTAAGTTCTATTGTGTCCAAGAGGTTTACTCCTAGCACAGTGTATATAGTAGTGGTTCCGTAGTGGTTCCTAAACTGGAATCTGTGGAATCCTCACTAAAAACCCACCACCCTATACAATATATAGGATTGTAGCCCTAATAGGGAGCTGCAGCCAATGGCCCAGTAGGTCAAGGGAGCCACCAGTTTAAGAAGTTTAGGAATCACTGGTATATACTGTAGAATTGTAGCCTATGCAATCCTATGCATACGGAGATGGGAGTAAGTCCCATTGAACTCAATGGGGCTTACTTCTGAATAGATATATGCAGGATTGTACTATAAGAGGACAATGATTTACTAGTGATAGATTCCAGAAGATGGTGACCATGCGGGGGGGGGAGAGAACAGTTGTGCATAACATTTCTTTTGACATACAAATAAGGTCTCTACTCTTTCTGTTATGTGGGCTAACCAAACAGGCCATTTACTGCTGGAATAACAATCAGCAGGGATGTGGTGGCACAGCGGGTTAAACCGCTGCTGCTGGGCTTTCCGACCGGAAGGTTGGCAGTTCAAGACTGCGCAACGGAGTGAGCTCCCGTGGCTTGTCCCAGCTCCTGCCAACCTTGCAGTTCAAAAGCATGTAAAAAAAATGTGAGTAGATAAATAGGGACCACTTTGGTGGGAAGGTAATGGCGTTCCATACGCCTCGGCGTAGAGTCATGCCGGCCACATGACCATGGAAGCTTGTCCTCGGACAAAACGCCGGCTCTACAGGCTTTGAAAAGGAGATGAGCACTGCCCCCTACAGTCAGGCATGACTAGACCATTCAGTCGTGGGGAAATCTTTACCTTTAACAATCAGCAGAAAGGGACTTGAAAGGCTTGCGTTCAACCCCAGAATGGACAGATTACGGCAGAAGTTATGCACACGGGTTATCGGTTCCACGACAAGCGCTGTTGGCATGCATAAGGCAGCCATTGCCATGCCACGTCATAACTGCAAAATTGTGCACTGGAAGAGGTCTGCTAGGGCCTCAGCGTCAATCTCCAGCAGAACCCCCAGCAGAGATCACAACAGGGTGTCCTTGCCTTAGTGCAGTGTTGTTCAAACTGTGGGTTGGGAAGGACCCATTTGGTGGGTCGCAGAAAGCTGGGAGCAGCCATCTTGGAAACTGCAGGCCTTACTTTTGTTCTATTCCTTTTGTGAGTGTTAACGGTTCGAATTTTCAAGTGAGCGTATTTTTTAAATTTTGTTTTTAGCTCAGTGCTTTGACATCCTATTATGTCCTCATCTTGCCTTCTCTCAGGGATGTTTTGTGGGTGTGCAATAGTGGCAGTCCAAGGACACCAGTCTGCATTCCAGCCGGGTTGTTTGATCATGCCGCACTGACGGCACTTCCTGCGCGATGATGTCACTTCCGGCTCATGAAATCGCTTCATGAAATCGGCTCATGATCATCCCTTCCAGGTTCATGAAATCGCTTCTGGTGGGTCCCGACAAGAGTGCCATTCTAAAAAGTGGGTCCCGGTCTAAAAAGTTGGAATACCACTGATTTAGTGACTTTATATCACGTTAGAGCACAAAAGACTCGCAGGAATGTCTTCATGCAAAGCTGGCAATCCTGTTGAGCAGTGGCCCAGACCGAGGCTACTGTCTGGTTTCCAGTAGGCTTAACCCAGAAAAGCAGGTGCCTTTCCTGTTCTGTTTGCAGAATGTGGCATTCCTCTCCCCCTGCCCACCCCATCATTTCCCAGCAAAGAAGCACAATCGTTTCTCAGCTTGGGCCTCGGCTCCTCATTTGCATCTCAATATCCGGAACCTTCTTCTGGCATCCAACCGTTTCACAGTAAGGCTGTTGTTTTAGTGGTGGGAAATGTTCCTCCATCCGGCAGTTACCAGGCCGGGACTGTTGTGCAGGCTCTGCAGAGCTGAACCAGGAGGAGTTGTCTTGTTCTGCTTTGAAACTGCACAGAGATGGACCAGAGAAGGGGAGGTTAGCCCCAGAAGCTGGCTGACAGGTGGCCGCATAGCCCGGCAACCAGCTGTGTTTTGGGAGCTGTCCAACGAGTTCCGAACCAACCCTAAGGACCAAACTCCGCCTTCAGGTTAACCTGCAATGAGCACGACCAGCTTTTCAGGTGCATTTTTTATTCCAAATGAGCCAAAAGAAATCCAACCAATCCCATTCCATTCCATTCCATACTATTCCATACTTCTGCCCATTCGGGCAGAAGATTTAGCCGAGAGGGTTAATGCCTCCGTTTGCCCGAAGATAACACCTGAAGATCTCAAGGTCGTGAGCTCGGGACTGCCGGAAGTCTCTGCGAGCAGCAGACCTTGGAAACTGCGGCTGATTAAAAGCTGAGTTCCAGCTGCCTCGTGGGAGGAGGAGTGTGCTGAAATCAGCTGCATCTCTGGTGGCAGCAGGGAAGCCTCATCAGCCAGCAGACGACAGACGGGTGGCTAAAGAAAGAAGGCTAAATCCAGAAAGAAAGATCTGTAGGAGTGTTGTTCTTGGAAGGCAGAACATTCTGTAAATTGTAAAAACCTTCGGGTTTCTGAGAAAGTCTGCCTATGTAAACCGCCTTGAGTTCAATCATTAGAGAAATCTAGTGATCTTAAGAGAGGCGGTATATAAATAAATGTATTATTATTATTATTACTATAGTATGTGAATGAGGGAGCAATCCTAACCTGGAGTTAGGCCTGCACAGTTAGGCCCAGTGGTGTCATCCTCAAACGACGTTCCGGAACGCTAGGCGGGACTTACCGCCTGATTGGCTGCCCGTCCGTGATGTGTCGCTGCCTGCCTGCCCGCCGCACGGGCACCCCTGGCTTCGGAGGGGGTGCCTGCTTGACTGGGGGGCGCACCGGGTGCCTGGGCAAGCAGCGGAGGGGGGCGCCAACTGGAGGGAGCCCGCGCGGCAGGCGGGCAGGCAGTGACACGTCACGGACAGCCTGTCAATCAAGTGGTAAGTCCCGCCTAGCGTTCCGGAACTTCATTTGAGGATGACACCACTGGTTAGGCCAGCAGTTTGGCCGGCCACCGTAAAGTATGCTTGGACCACTCTTGGAGTCAGGGAGGATGGTGCACATCTGTCTGCTGGCCTCTCTGACTCTGAGAGTGATCCAAACACGCTTTACGGTGGCCCTTGTGCCGGCCAAACTGTGCTGGCCTAACTATGCCGGCCTAACGCCAGGTTAGGATTGCACCCTGAATTTGTGTCAGTGTGCAAATAGCGGGGAAGAAAACCCAAAAAGAAATCCAAGATCTAGTAACAATTTCTGTTTTCTACTAAATTATTAAAAGCTCCAAATTAAAAATTATAGAATCCACATTGAATGCAGTTCTGGAACACTTTCTGTACATTACAGCTGCTCGCCCATATTTGGAGTTCTTTTCTGTTTTGCCGTCAGAACCTAGAAGCAGGACTGATCACCTGATCATTCCAAGCCACCCAAACCACTCACTTTAGGTTCCAGAACTGTCTATCCGTGCCAACTTGTGTGCAATAAGTCAGAAATTTGGGCCCAGGTGCTAAAGACATTGTCTCGATGCATCTCTGCATGAGTTGCTGCCCTGGCTGCCAAATCGTCTCTGTATGTGCTATTTTGCCTGGGCTCAATTTCTCCCACTCAGGAATGCAGGGAAAGAAGCCTCCTCATTGCACGTGTGCACTTACCAAGCTGTGGCTGCAGGATCAGGGTAAGGAATTGGCAAGAAAGCAAGAAGAGCAGTGATGTCATGCAGGGGGTACGCGGGGGTACGCGAGTACCTGTTTCTAGGATTACAGCTGGCCCCGCCCATTCGCCCACCCACTCGTCGACTCCGCCCTCTGCAACGTTTGAATTTCCTGCACGTTTGAGTTGCCTGCATGTTCTCAGAGCCAGGCAGGCAGGCAGGCAGCGAGCGGAGCCTTTCCTTTCCTTGCCACTGAAAAATGAGTTGCTCTGGGGTTTTAACATGTTCTGGGGGTGCTGTGGAATACTGCTGCCACTGTTGGGTCAGTTTAAAATAGTCTGAGGCCTCAAAAAGGGCTTTTTTCATGTCCCTTCCTGCCACGACCTCACTTCTGGCTTATGACATCACTTCCGGTGGGCGGGTCCCGACACGTGCCAATCAAAAGTGAGTACCTGTTCTTAAATCATTTAGATGACACCACTGAAGAAGAGGTATGTTGCCTGCCCTCAATCCTACTGAAAGGCTCTCTTCTCTGCAGCCCCCCCCCCGCCACCTCCCCACTCAGCCACGGAACCTGCAGCCAGTCACCAGGAGCCCAGCGTGACAGCCGTCATACAATGGACCTGGGCGAGGTATGATTCATGCGCGCTGCTACAGGAAACTGGAGGGATCTGATCTTTCCATGCTAATGCTCATTAAATGCAGCAGCTACCTCCGCACTTCCCGGGAACGTGCCAGCCAGCCTCTGGGAACCAGCAGTCGAAGCTGCCGTCCTCTTCTCATGCCCGCATCCCTGCGCCAACATGACAAGCCGATCTGAATTGCATACTGATGAGTACAAGGAGGAACAGCCCGTCTCGAGTTCCGCAGACCGCTTTTCTTCCTGGCCAAGGAAGCTTTTAAGAACAGCGTCATTGTTGTCGGTCAATGTGGCAGAGGCCTGGCCTTGGAGCTTAATGAGGGGTTTGCACAGCTCTAAGAGGATTAGCCAGGATCCGTTGTCTGGGGGGCGGATTTGTCAGCGATACTAGCTGAGCAGAGCTGAGTCTTGGCTTCGAGGCAGGGCCTTGCTCTGGCAAGAGAGGGCTGGAAATTGACACCCACTGCGAAATTAAAAAGCTTTCCCCTGTTTGGTTCCCCCCCCCCAGCATCAGTAATAAAGCGGCTTACAAGGAAAAACGATATACAAATCAAGCGATGTACAAATCAAGGCACACTGTTCAAAAGCAGCAGATTGCCGCACCAAACGATGTCTCCATCCGAAGATCCTCGCAGAAGATCCAAGGTGTAATCTGAGCCCTGAAGATGTACAAAGCAAGGAAATAGTAACTTGTCTGTGGCCAATGGAAATGAGAGAGCAACCAGAAATATCTCCTGTGACGGTGGAGGATGGGAGGCTTCACTGGTGGTGCAATGGAGGAGTCTGTGGAACTCCTTGCCACAGGTTGCCGCCTGGCCTCGATGCCTTTCAAAGGGGATTGGACAGATTTCTGGAAGTAAAGTCCATCACAGGTCACAAGCCGTGATGGATTTGGGCAACCTCCAGGTTTTAGAAGGCGGCTGTCTCAGAAAGCCAGGCGCAAAGGAGTGGCAACAGGATGCAGGTCTCTTGTTGTCCTGTGTGCTCCTTGAGGCATCTGGTAGGCCACTGAAGCTGGGCTAGATGGGCCTTGGGCTTGATCCAGCAGGGCTCTTCTTACGTGTCTCTGCTTGCCAACTGCACCACAAAAGGAGACACAACAGAAGGGACCCATCCACTGACCTCAGTGGATAGTCAATGTCATATGGTGCAGAGCGGAGAAGGGGAAAAAAGTCAGTCCTTTTTTTTTTATAATTGTTTTTATTAATTTTTAAGAAAAGAGATGGGATAGGGTTACAGAAAACAAAGGAATGGGTTAAACAAAGGTAAACACATTAGGTAAGTACCTTGCAATGCATCATAATATCTTAAAAATATCATCAATCCAATTAAAAATATCATTTCTAAGGTTATCTATTTCATACTCAATATATCCAAAATCTTCTTTACTTATAAATTATGAAATATCTTAATATTCAACGTTGAATATTCAGTACTAATAGTAATCAGTACTAATTTTTTATTACTTTACCATTCAACATTGCATATCTATCCAATCATAAAACATTTTCCAGTATTGTTTAAACTTATTAATCTTGCCCTCTCTTAATCTTTCTGTTAAAATGTCCATCTCTGCCACTTCATAAATTTTCCCTATTATTTGTTCCATATTCGGGGTTTCGTCATCTTTCCATTTCTGTGCAAATAGTAATCTAGCCGCCGTTGTTACATGAATAACAATATGTTTCATATTTATATCTTGAATTTCTGTTAAAATATTTAATAAAAATATTTCTGGTTTGAGTGGAATATTGAAATTAAAAAAGTCAGTCCTTGATGTGCCTCAATCTCAAGCCCTTTATGGCTAAAGGTGATAACCAGCCTTTTAAACAGCCCCTGGCACCAGCAGATGGGCAAGCAGTGAAGAAGCGGGTATCGTAGTGCCCCCCCCCAATTGGGAACCGGTCAGAAGTTCTGCCACTGCGTCTTGTACACCACAAAAGGTTCCAGATGGGTCTTCAAAGGCCGCCCCATGCTGAGTGCATCACTGTGGTTTGCAAAAAGTCTCTTTTTTCTAAACTCAAAAAGTCCCCAAATTCTTTTGGACATGCTGTTAGCCTGAACCTCCGGCCTCAGTCGCTCCCCTGGAGAGCAGCTCACTGAACAGAAAAACAAAGAATCTGGTCTCCCTTTTTTTTTTTTTTTTTTTTGGCCTTGCTCTCTCAGCCCACTGCTAGACATTTGCGTGCATTTGTGTGTCTCTTGTCTGGTTAAAACCAAACGTCGGGGCTGTTTTCCAGCTTCAGCGAGGTGGCGGCATCTTGCACCCGCAGACCTGGCTGGTGTTTGAAAATCTCCCCTGTTTTAGGAAGGAGCAGGAGCTCAGTGTTCCGCACACAGGGCCGGCCGTAAGCCGGTGTGGCCAATGCGGTCACATTGGGCCCTGCGCTTTGGGGGTCCCTGCACCAGCACAGCAAGCAGATCGCCTGCTGCAGCCGCTGCGATCTCTACGGGCTGCAGACCAGTGGGGCGAGCAGAGCAGCTTTACGGTGAGCCCTCCCACCCGACCCTTCCTCCAAACAGCCCAAAATGGCAGTGCCGTCCTCCTGTCACCACCAACCTTTTCCAGGTGCCGTGTGCGGCATCACAAGCTCTTTTCTTGGTTAGTGGGGGCCCCTCAGGGAGAGCGGGAATGGCCCACACTGGGCCCCTACACCCCTAGAGCTGGCCCTCTAGCTGGCCAAACATCTGTCTGAAACCCTGGGAAAGAGGAAGTCACCAGGGACTAGCAGCATGCAGGTCACACTGGCTGACCTCAGTGAACTAGTCCTCAGGCTCCATAAAAGGCAATTTCTAGAGGTGGGAGAAAATGGTGATAATGCAACAAAAACACACTCTGCACTTCTGATTTGTGTAAAAACAAAAAACAAAAAGACCCCAAATCTGCAAAAATAAAATCTACCCTGATTTATTTGAGTTTTATTTATAATTTAATTTGGAGGGGGGCGTGCATGGGTAGTGACTGTGGCTTCATCTGCAGACCATATACCACCTATGTCATCTACCTGGTATACTTTTAAAACAACTATGGTTGCAATCCTATCCACACTTTCCTGACAGTACAGGCAGGCCCCGGTATCCACTGGGGTTCCGTTCCGGACCCCACTATGGATACATGAAATCGCGGATACTGGGGATGCATCAGTGGCTTTGCTGCAACAAGGTAGAAAAAGAGATCTGTTTAATGTTCCCCTATCTTTTTAGGGATGTGGTGGCGCAGCGAGTTAATCCGCTGTTGCTGGGCTTTCGACCGCAAGGTTGGGAGTTCAAGACTGCGTGACGGAGTGAGCTCCCGTCGCTTGTCCCAGCTCCTGCCAACCTAGCAGTTCGAAAGCACCTACATGCAAGTAGATAAATAGGGACCACTTCGGTGGGAAGGGAACGGTGTTCCGTGTGCTACGGCGTAGAGTCATGCTGGCCACATGACCACAGAAGCTTGTCCTCGGACAAAAATGCCGGCTCTACAGGCTTTGAAACGGAGATGAGCACCGCCCCCTACAGTCGGTCATGGCTAGACCATTCGGTCGTGGGGAAACCTTTACCTTTTATCTTTTTAATATAGGACGTGGTGGCGCAGTGGGTTAAACTGCTGCTGCTGGGCTTTCTGACGGGAAGGTTGGGAGTTTGAGACCGTGCGACAGAGTGAGCTCCCGTTGCTTGTCCCAGCTCCTGCCAACCTCGCAGTTCGAAAGCACCTAAATGCAAGTAGATAAAGAGGGACCACTTATTTGGGAAGGTAACGGCGTTCCGTGCACTTCAGCGTATAGTCATGCCGGCCACATAACCACGGAAGCTTGTCCTTGGACAAAACACCGGCTCGACAGGCTTAGAAATGGAGATGATCCCTACAGTTGGTCATGACTAGACCATTTGGTTGTGGGTAAACCTTTACCTTTTATCTTTTTAATAGGCGTCCATGGATCTGTGGATAACTGAAACCATGAATGCCGAATCAGTGGATACAGGGGCACGCCTGTAAGCCCCGATTGAACACAATAGGACTTTCTTCTGAGTAGACACGCATCGGATTGTGCCCTCAAATTTATAATGTACATTTTGAATAAAAACACCTAACACCACTCTCTGCAAGTCTACCTTTTTGGATAACACTGAAATCTGCGAAAAAGAATTAAACTGCTTTCTCCCATCTCTTGAAATTGCCTAAATTTACATCCTGAAGAACATGCAGTTGCACAGTGTGTGAATGGCGGGGTGGGGAAGATGGAAACACCGGGAGAATTGCATCTTGGTGGATGTGAAGACTGCCAATTATCAGCCTCCACAGAAAGCCTCTCTAGGAAATCGTGTGGTTAAGATAACAGATAACACACCAGAGGAAAAGGTGGCACAAGGTTCTGATCGACATCTGAAGCATACTGCTCTCGTCAAGTCCCATTGCAGGCTAATTACCCACACCTTAAACACAGAAACACCCTTGAGCCAGAAAGCCACGTCTCATGCTAACACCAGCCCCTCATTGAGCGTGCTAATAACACGAGAATCAAACATCTCATTACAGGGGTATTTAATTCGACAAGGCCACCACAGGTTTCCTCTCCCTGGCATGTTAATCGGTGCCTGCCGACATCTCCTCTGCTATTAAAAGTTACGCGGGCCCGATCCACTTATGTGTATTGTCAACACAGAGGCCTCCACCCCTCCTGATTGCTAGTCTCACAGTAGCTCCGCGCGCGCACGCACACACACAAACACACACACGCACACACCTCCAGGGGATCAGTATGCCCAGGTTTGGCCTCTAAAACATAGGTGTGCATCAATTTCACACCTAAAAGGTAAAGGTTTCCCCACGACCGAATGGTCTAGTCGTGACTGACTGTAGGGTGTGTGTGCTCATCTCCATTTCAAAGCCTGTAGAGCCGGCGTTTTTGTCCGATCATGTGGCCAGCATGACTCTACGCCGTAGTGCATGGAACGCCGTTCCCTTCCCACCAAAGTGGTCCCTATTTATCTACTTGCATTTTAGGTGCTTTCGAACTGCTAGGTTGGCAGGAGCTGGGACAAGCAACGGGAGCTCACTCCGTCACGCAGTCTCGAACTCCCAACCTTGTGGTCGAAAGCCCAGCGACAGCGGATTAACTCGCTGCACCACCACGTCCCTATTTCACACCTATGTTTGAGGAAAGAGGAAGGAGGCAGGCTGCAGGGTATTGGGGGCAAAAGTCTTCCCCAGACCTGTCAGGATCCAGACCTGGATTACGTAGCGGGTGAATTACGGGGATTGAACGTAGCGGGATTACGTTATCACTGCCGTTTTGTTTTGGACAAGCAAGAGGTCTTAAATTAGATGAATCCTGCTGGAGTTACTGGCTTTGGCCAAGCCCAGCCCCCCAATCTCCGGCAGCCAAGGCCAGCCTTAAGAGCTGCCCCGTTGGAAACATCTTTCAGAAGAGCCCCAGATTCACAGTCAAGGTCTGTAGAATTATACGAGAGATACAGTGAATAATGTTTATTATGGATTTTCTGTCTCTATGGTAGAATGGAAAGAAATGTGAAGAAATGTGTACTTAAGAACATGGGCTAAATGGATCTCAGCACATTTTAATATAAAATTGCACACAAGGTTAGAGCCAATTACCCTAGGCATGGGGCCCAATTGGCTTAAAGCTGGCTCTGCCATTTCCCCAGTCTACACCCCTCTGCTTCTTCTCCCCTATTGCAACACCCCCTTGTTCCCTGCTTTGCCTTTCTACTCCCCCCCCACCTTCCAAAACTGAGCGTACATCGTTGCCACGGCACTGTCTGCCCCGCCTCTCCTTCCAATTGGTCTGGAAGGAAAGAAGGGGCGGAATGACATAGTAGTTGCCCATGTGGATTGGCGACCATCGGAGGGCACTACCCTGGCTACTCACTTGCCCTCTCTCCTGTCAGGTTCTCAATGATGGGTCCCATGCTGCAGGTTGAAGTTTGAGGGGGGTCCCAGCCAGTGGTGTCATCTAAATGATTTAAGAACAGGTACTCACTTTTGATTGGCACGTGTCGGGACCCGCCCACCGGAAGTGATGTCATAAGCCAGAAGTGATGTCATGGCAGGAAGTGACGTGAAAAAGCCCTTTTTGAGGCCTCAGACTATTTTAAACTGACCCAACAGTTGCAACAGTATTCCACAGCACCCCCAGAACATGTTAAGGAGGCCTGGCATCATGTTAAAGTGACCCAACAGTTCCAAAACCCCAGAGCAGCTCATTTTTCAGTGGCAAGGCAAGGCAAGGCTCCACTCGCTGCCTGCCTGCCTGCCTGGCTCTGAGAACATGCAGGCAACTCAAACATGCAGGAAATTCAAACGTTGCAGGGGGCGGAGTCTAGAGTGGGTGGGCGAATGGGCGGGGCCATCTGTAATCCTAGAAACCGGTACTCGCGTACCCCCGCGTACCCCCTGCATGACATCACTGGTCCCAGCTCTGGACAAATTGCAGACCAGCATCGCAGGCCATTGTTTAGATTGGTTGTGGGTTTTTTGTGTTGGTTCCAGAGAGCCACCTTTGAGCGCAAAGCAATGAATATGAGCACAAAGGAAGGAATGATTCAATGCTTTATGCATTCATTGATAGCTAGCCCGTCTTTCGACAGTGACGGGACTAACAATTCACAAAATCCAGCACGCAGCAACCTCTGGCGCGACAAAACCAGGAAGATTAAAAACAGCAGTGGTTTCAAAGACCATCAAAGAGGCCGTGTTTAATTAAAAGCACACGGGAAGACAGCAAATGTTCTTTGTAATCAAGTCAAATCAATAAATATGCCCGGACCTTTGACAGCTAGGTTTCGAAAGTGGGATCTTCAAGAGAGGCTGTACCAGCTGCCTGCACTGAGCAGGGTTGGACTGGATGACCTTCAAGATACTGTTCAATATGAACATTCTGTGATACAGGCGTGCCCCGGGTAGCCACTGTTTTGGTATCCACGGTTTCAGTTATCCACTGATACCATGGATACTGGGATGCCTATTAAAAAGATAGGTAAAGGTAAAGGTTTCCCCACGACCCGAAGGGTCTAGTCGTGACTGACTGTAGGGGGCGATGCTCATCTCCGTTTCTAAGCCTGTAGAGCCGGCGTTTGTCCTGAGGACAAGCTTCCGTGGTCATGTGGCCGGCGTGACTCTACGCTGAGGCGCACGGAACGCCGTTCCCTTCCCACCGAAGTGGTCCCTATTTATCTACTCGCATTTTTAGGTGCTTTCGAACTGCTAGGTTGGCAGGAGCTGGGATAAGCGTGAGGAGCTCACTCCGTCGTGCAGTCTTGAATAGCCAACCTTCCGGTCAGAAAGCCCAGCAGCAGCGGATTAACCCGCAGCGCCACCACGTCCCACTCATTAAAAGGATAGGGGAACATTAAACAAATCTCCTTTTTTGTTCACCTTGTTGCAGCAAAACCACTGATGTTCCCCTATCTTTAAAAAGACGTCCCCAGTATCCGCGGTGTCAGGTATCCACAGGGGTGTCTGCAACAGAACCCCAGCGGATACCAGGGCATGCCTGTACAATGATTCAACCAGCTGAATGCTAACCAACTTTCCTGCACTGATGCAGCCACAATGCAGCCCTGAAGTCAGGGAACAAATGTTCCATTACCTTCTGGAGGCCTCTAGGACTGCCCATTCGGTCGTGGGGAAACATTTACCTTTATGAGTCAGCTCCAGTGGTGTCATCTAAATGATTTAAGAACAGGTACTCACTTTTGATTGGCACGTGTCGGGACCCACCCACCGGAAGTGATGTCATAAGCCAGAAGTGATGTTGTGGCAGGAAGTGAAATGAAAAAAGCCCTTTTTGAGGCCTCAGATGATTTTAAACTGATCCTACAGTTGCAACAGTATTCCACAGCACCCCCAGAACATGTTAAGGAGGCCTGGCGTCATGTTAAAACCCCAGAGCAACTCATTTTTCAGTGGCAAGGAAAGGAAAGGCTCCGCTCGCTGCCTGCCTGCCTGCCTGCCTGGCTCTGAGAACATGCAGGCAACTCAAACATGCAGGAAATTCAAACGTTGCAGAGGGCGGAGTCGACGAGTGGGCGGGCGAATGGGTGGGGCCAGCTGTAATCCTAGAAACCGGTACTCGCGTACCCCCGCGTACCCCCTGCATGACATCACTGGTCAGCTCTCATTTCCAAGTATCAGACCTAATACCAGAACTTTTATTCAGTTGTGAGAGTGCCATCAAGTTGTCCACTGGTTTTTGTTGTTGGTTGGGTGACCTGGTTGGGTGACCTGCACTGCTATATTTTTACATAAATAAATGGGATGGGGTGACACCAACCCTAGTGGTGCCGCCTGAGCTGTGCGCATGATACTGCAATTTATTCTGTATGGTCTGGTATGGGAGGAGGTCCATCATCGGGGGGGGCATTATGCAATGAGCTCTCATACCAGGGGGTGCAACCCCTAGTGACACCATTGCCTCTCCCCCTGTTGGTTCCGTCTTATTCAAATTGTGGTTCAAATTATTCAATCCTGTTGGGACGGAGGGCGCTTTTGGCTAGTGTGGGGGGAGGGCTTTTCTATCTGCATTGAGAAATTGGAAGGAAAAGGCTGATCATCGAACGGGCTGCTTAGGCAAGATTCCACCACTGCGGCAGGGGAGGAGGAAGACTCGTTTGGGTTGGGAAGTGAGAAAAGAAGCTGCCACTGTGGCCCGGCTCCCGGCTGGCTTTCGCTCCATCAAAGAAGGTCAAGGAACCCAGCAGGTGTTAACCTGATTGGATCCTTCCCCTTGCCAGGTTTCATTCCTCCAGGCTGGCTCATATGCCCCGATACCAGCTCCTAGTTCCTGGTTCCTGCAGCTTTTGAAATCTCTGTTATTGCCTGTTGGGGTTGCCTTAAAAGGCTGTGGGTGTCAATGGTTAGAGCTCCCATTCTGAAGAATTCAGGTCCTTCTTCAAGCCCTCTAGGAGGGAACTCTTGGTGTGTGTGTGTGTGTGTGTGTGTGTGTGTGTGTGTGTGTGTGTGTG
>JAJKFI010000083.1:3764251-3798087 GCA_029204185.1 Lerista edwardsae
GTGTGTGTGTGTGTGTGTGTGTGTGTGTGTGTGTGTGTGTGTGTGTGAGAGAGAGAGAGAGAGAGAGAGAGAGAGAGAGAGAGAGAGAGAGAGAGGGAGAGCCTTCATTTCTCCAAGTAGCTGGCATTGCAAAATAATTCCTTCAACCCACCCTTCACCTGCTCCCACTACCTATCATTGACGGACCTGTACAAAAAACACACACCAGAAAAAAGATGCTCAAACATTTCCCTATACAGACATCCCTCAGCGCTCTCTCTCTCTCTCTCACACACACACACATACGTGGATATCTAATACCGTGAATACTGGGGACGCCTTTTTAAAGATAGGGCAGAATATTTAGTCAAGAGGGTTAATGCCTCCGTTTGCCTGAAGATAAGAGCTGAAGATCTGAAGGTCGCCAGTTCGGGACAGCCAGAAGTCTCTGTGAGCAGCAGACCTCGTTAATTGCGGCTGATTAACAGCTGAGCTTCGGCTGCCTTGTGTGAGGGGGAGTTGTGCCGAAGTTCAGCCACTTCTCTGGTGGGAGCAGGGAAGCCGTTTATCAGCCAGCAAGAAGACAAACGGGTGGCCAGAAAGAAGGACTAAATCCAGAAAGATCCATCTGTATGTGTGTAGTTCTTGAAAGATAGAACATTTCTGTATAAATTGTAAAAACCTTCGGGTTTCTGAATAAAGTCTGCCTATGTAAACCGCCTTGAGTTATAGTCATTAGAGAAATCTGGTGACCTAAGAAAGGCGGTATATAAATCCAAGTATTATTATTATTATTATTAGGGGAACATGAGTGGTTTTGCTGCACCAAAGGTAAAAACAGCTATTTGTTTATAGTTCCCCTATCTTTTTTAATAGGCATCCCAGTATGCATGGTATCTGCGATAACTGAAACAGTGAATACTGAATCAGTGGATACTGGGCACGCCTGCATTTACATAACCTTGCAAACTGCAGGAGCTCAGCTCTTTGCAAGGCAGTTAGCAGCTATCAAATTTTGGAAAAGCCTCACAGTTTGGGGCAATTTGTTATCTGATCTTTCCATTGCCTGTGTTTTCATTTGGAGGCTCTGCGGGACTCACCAAGTGGGTCCCAACCCACAGTTTCAGAAATGCTGGGACAGACTTTAGGGTGCAACAAGACTGTTGTGTTTGCTGTTACAGACTAATAAGTCCACCTTGCTAGAATAGGGATTTGAAGAAGAAATAAGGAGAGCCCTGCTGGATCGGGCCAAAGGCCCATCTAGTCCAGCTTCCTGTATCTCAAAGTAGACCACCAGGTGCCTCAGGGAGCACACGAGACAACAAGATGCCACTCCCTTGCACCTGGCATTCTGAAGTAGCCTACTACTAACGTAAGGAGGTAGCACCACCCATCATGGCCTGTAGCCCATGATTCTTTTCTTCCAGAATGTCCAGTCCCCTTTTAAAGGCACCTAGGCTAGATGCCGTCACCACCTCCTGTGGCAAGGAGTTCCACAGATCAATTACCTGCTGGGTAAAAAAGTATTTCCTTCGTCTTTGTCTTTGCTCTTTTACGGTTTGCCTCCCTATCTTAGCTTTCATTTTCAGGCCAGGTAGGGTGGCGAAATGCCAGCCTCTTAGGAAGACAGGACAGCTCTTCCCTGCAAGCACCAGCAATCCTGGAAGCATCTCCTCGCAGGCCACCAGTTCTCATGGCAAGAGCTCTCTGCTGCCCTCTGAACTCAGCATTCCTGAACAAAACAAGCTGCTGAAGAGAGGATTACAGGATTACAGCTGGCCCTGCCCATTCGCCCGCCCACTCGTCGACTCCGCCCTCTGCAACGTTTGAATTTCCTGCATGTTTCAGTTGCCTGCATGTTCTCAGAGCCAGGCAGGCAGGCAGCGAGCGGAGCCTTTCCTTTCCTTGCCACTGAAAAATGAGTTGCTCTGGGGTTTTAACATGATGCCAGGCCTCCTTCACATGTTCTGGGGGTGCTGTGGAATACTGTTGCAACTGTTGGGTCAGTTTAAAATCATCTGAGTCCTCAAAAAGGGCTTTTTTCATGTCCCTTCCTGCCACGACCTCACTTCCGGCTTATGACGTCACTTCTGGTGGGCGGGTCCCGACACATGCCAATCAAAAGTGAGTACCTGTTCTTAAATCATTTAGATGACACCACTAGATTGCACCCTCAGTTTCCCTGGTATCGGGGTGATGATCTGTGCTCCTCAGTCCTCTCGTGACTGTGGAGGGTGACTCAGCAAGGCCGCGCCCTGGAGCCAGGAGCCGCAGTTCACAGAATCCGGTTGGGTGACTTTGAATGAGAGTCGGAATGAGGGCCTCTGCTCAGTCACCTGCAGTCAAGAGTGCCTGCCTGCCACCTTGCAGTCCCCTGGACTTTTCCCGGCAGCCACTGCACAACGTTGTTTTGGACCAGCATGAAATATTCATCACAGCTCGGGGCGGTTTCTGCACCACCTTCCTCGTCTCGGGAGAGCTCTGAGCTTGGCAAGGAGGAACCTGCAAGGATGCCCAGGAGGGAGATGCTCAGCACAGTCAAATTCAGCTACTGGCACCCAGGGGACTGCCAGAAAAAAAGGCACAGAGCTTGGCTGCCTGATGAGAAGAGCTTGCCTGGCTTAGGCCCAGCCGCCCATTTCATTTCTGTGTACAGAAATCGGACGTTTTGGCGTCACCCTAGATGTCGTGTCACCAGTCGCTGTGTTAAAACGATTTCTGTAGACAACAAGTAGTGTGTTATTTGCTTTTCCTGAGGCATTCCACTTATGGAGTCTGCAATACCTTACAGCAGTGTTTCTTCCCAGCAGGTGGGTCATGAACCAATTTCTGGTGGGTCCTGCAGAACTTCCAATGAAAACACGGACGATGGAAAGATCAAGTTATCTCAAGCTCTATTCCAAAATCAACTACTGCCCTTCAAAGAGCTGAGCTCCTGCAGTTTGCAAGCTTGTGTCAATATAAGGAGATCAATGTCTGAGCGTCTTTTTTTCTGGTGTGTGTTTTTCCATCAATGACAGTAGTAGGGGCAGGTGAAAATAGTATACTATACATCACTATACTAAGCCCCTCAAACCTTAAGGCTATTTATTATAGCTTGCCTCATTACAAGAAATGGATCGAGGCTTTTTACAAACAAAGCTTATAAATAAATAAATATTTACTCATAAATAAACAAATAAATTACTATTTCCTTCTATATCACCTTTTAAAAAACGTCTTGTAAAGCTAGGTGGGTCCCGATAGAGTGTCATTTAAAAAAGTGAGTCCTAGTAATTAAAATTTTAAATTTTAACTACTGTTTTTAACTGATAAATCATGTTTTTATTGTATTTTTAAATGTTGTAAGCCACCTTGGGTGCCTTCGGGCAGAAAGGCAGGGTATAAATTAAATAAATAAATAAATAAATAAATAAATAAATAAATAATAGGGCTAAAAAGTTTGAAAACCATTGCCTTATTGAACCTCACCTACCATTGTAACAAGGAAAATGTGGAAGATTACCCGGAGGAGATAGGGAGTTGTATCAGCAGTGGGCCCTTGTCCATGTGAGCCAGGAATTACAGGGTTAACTCCAGAGCCTTTGCCTGCAGCTAGTTCATAGCTGCAGCCAATTGGAGATAACAGGGGCTCTGGGGATAAAAGTAGCTCTTCGGAAGAGCAGTAGAGTGGGTGTAGAGAGAGAGGACTGGCTGGAGAGGGGGAAGGCTGAAGGGTGTGATGGATGGACGGACTTGTTGACTGACTAATGGATTGAATGAAGGTCACTTGGAGATTGCTGTTGGACACTGCTGAAATTGGTGTGTGGCTGCCACAGCCCTGGAGCCACTGATGGAAGGAGGACCCGTGTGGCTGAGCAGGCAAGCTGACTGCATCTTGCCTTCTCATGGGTGGGTCGGTGGGTGGGGGTCTAGTGGTGCCTTCTGTAAAACTAAGGTGGTGTTGGATGATTGGAGGGAAGCTAATTAGCCTACAGTGGGCATAAGATTGTAGAGATGGAATTTGGCACAACAGCCGTATAGGTAGTCTTTTGTTTGTGGCCCTGCTCTTGTGCTTCCAGGGGAAGCTTTTCTGTCTGGGTGGGGCCTTGGCCCATGTGGCCCTTGAATTGCATTGCTGAATATCTGAAGGACTTGAACGATGAGATGGGTTTAGAACCTGCTAACTGGGCCAAGTGGCCCCTTTTGGAAGGGGTGGTTGTCTTCTCTCGAAAGCAGCTGTCTGCTGTGACTGCTGGTGGGGAGGCTGGTGGTAAACTTTGATTTAGTTGGGGAGCTGGGCAAGAGGCACTTTTTCAAGTGGTGTCCTCTTATATTTAGCAGGGGGAGAGCAATTGCCCCTCTTCACCCCAGCACAGTGTCTTTCTCGTGGCTGTTGCTGGTGGTGTTCTCCATTCTTTTAGACTGTGAGCCCTTTTGGGACAGGGAGCCATTTAACTTTAATGTTACTATTTGCCTGTAAACCGCTTTGTGAACTTTGTGTTGAAAAGCGGTGTATAAATACTAGAGATTGATTGATTGATTGAGGGGGGAGGCGCCTGAATGCAGTTGCTAGGTTGCATCCAACCCCCCCCCCCAACTCCCTGGGCTGTGTGACCCTATTCGGGCCACATGGTACGCTAGGACTTGTGCCTGCTATACAGCAGGGGCAGATCTGAGCAGCCCCATAGCGGTGGCTGGTGCCCACCCCAGGGTAAGGGGACAAACATACCCTTGCCCCATGGAGGCTCCAACCTGCTCCCAACCTGTGTTGGATACAGCGCAGACCAGCCTGTTCCACTGCACCGAGTTAAACTGAGCATCGATCCATTAGAGGAGCCACCTTTAGTTCCATGAGTGATCCATGAGTGGTCCTTTTTCTCCATACACCCAGTGATGTCATGCAGGGGGTACGCGGGGGTACGTGAGTACCGGTTTCTAGGATTACAGCTGGCCCCGCCCATTCGTCGACTCCGCCCTCTGCAACGTTTGAATTTCCTGCACGTTTGGGTTGCCTGCACGTTCTCAGAGCCAGGCAGGCAGGCAGGCAGCGAGCGGAGCCTTGCCTTGCCTTGCCACTGAAAAATGAGCTGCTCTGGGGTTTTAACATGATGCCAGGCCTCCTTAACATGTTCTGGGGGTGCTGCGGAATACTGTTGCAACTGTTGGGTCAGTTTAAAATAGTCTGAGGCCTCAAAAAGGGCTTTTTTCATGTCACTTCCTGCCACGACATCACTTCTGGCTTATGACGTCACTTCCGGTGGGCGGGTCCCGACACGTGCCAATCAAAAGTGAGTACCTGTTCTTAAATCATTTAGATGACACCACTGCATACACCCCATTATCACCCCGCCTGCACCCGACTGCACTGAATTCAGTCTGCCAGCAGCATGCAACGTGAGCCTTTTGTTGTTGTTGCTGCTGCTACTTCCGATCCTGCCAGATGCTCAATTGGGTGCTTGTCTAATTCTGGCCTCTTCCGAAGAGTTGAGCAGCTGCTCTGTACTGAGTATTCCCAAACCATCCATGATTTATGTTGCATGACCCAACATCTCGGGTAACGTGGCCCCAGTGGGAACTTCCGCGCCGAGAATAAAGCCAGCCTTCTTTCCAGCGAAGAAGTTGTGTGTTTTATGGCTAATGCGCGCAGCAGGGCCATATGGTGCCGTCTTCCCTTGTATGTGGCGGACATCGTTTGATGTCACCGCGCGGTGGGTTTCCAGGCCCCTCATTGGCTGGTGATGGATGATGTCATAGGACGTCATGAGTTTCATTGGCGGTTATGGGAGATGCAGGACGAGAATGGAATATGGGAGGGCCATTTTTGGACAGTAGTGTCATCTCGGCCCTGAGAGAGGATTTCAGCTGCTTGGACTGAGAGGGAGGCCAGGATGGTTGAGGAAACTGGATGTTATCCTTGCTCCTTTTGAACAGCCTCTGGGAGGACGATGACAAAGTGGGCTGCAAAGGTCAATCGGGAGGGCTCTCTTCATGAACCAGAAGACATAAATTTTCTCCGCCTCGGATACAGCCTGTCAGCACCACGTTCCCTCCCACGGCCTTTACTATTTTGAGAATTCTTTTTTCCCCCCTAACTGGAGCAAGCAAAATTTTCTCAAGCACTTTTGAACACTGGGACCCACTCAGTGATGTCATGCAGGGGGTACGCAAGTACCGGTTTCTAGGACTACAGCTGGCCCCGCCCATTCGCCCGCCCACTCGTCGACTCCGCCCTCTGCAACGTTTGAATTTCCTGCATGTTTGAGTTGCCTGCATGTTCTCAGAGCCAGGCAGGCAGGCAGGCAGCGAGCGGAGCCTTTCCTTGCCACTGAAAAATGAGCTGCTCTGGGGTTTTAACATGATGCCAGGCCTCCTTCACATGTTCTGGGGGTGCTGTGGAATACTGTTGCAACTGTTGGGTCAGTTTAAAATCATCTGAGGCCTCAAAAAGGGCTTTTTTCATGTCACTTCCTGCCGCGACATCACTTCTGGCTTATGACGTCACTTCCGGTGGGCGGGTCCCGACACGTGCCAATCAAAAGTGAGTACCTGTTCTTAAATCATTTAGATGACACCACTGGACCCACTTTTGAGAAAGACAGTCTGTCCGGGACCCACCAGAAGCGATGTCATGGCCAGGAGTGCCGCCATTGTGCCACCAAAGCCTGCTGCTTTCCTGAGAACGCAGCAATAAGTTGGGCTATTTCTCAGCCGTTTTCCAATAGCAAAGTGAATCAGAAAGAAAGAAAAAAGCCTATTTACAACCCTGATACAAGCAAAACAATCACACAGCCCTTTCCAGCATCCCTTCTTCCTGTATTTTCAATATGGCTGCTCTCAGTGCTTTGTGACCCACCTGAAATTGGCTCGCGACCCGCTATTTGGGAACCACTGTTCTAGAGAGATAGCTCCTACCACAATTTGCAGATAGGGCATTCTCGAAGACTGGGAGAACAGAAAATATTGATGCCAGCTTCCAACTTTGTTGGATATACACTTTCCCAGCTTCTAAAGACTCAAGGTAGCTGGACATGGAGTGATGCTCCTTCCCCTCATGCTGTCCCTGTATCACCATCCCCAGGGCCGGCACATCCCTGAGGCCAATGCAGAAGGCTGTCTAAGGCAGCAGATTGACAGCGAGGTGGGCTAGCATATCAGAATGCTGTATCCCACCACTTTCCAATACACAGCCTCCTCTCTCTATCTCCCTTTTCCAATCCAAGCAGTGAGAGGAGCAGAATCTGCCACATCCACAAGCAAGGGGGGGGGGACAGCATTTGGTGCCAGGAAATCTTGGACTTGCACTGCCATCCCATCAAACTTCCTTAAGCTTCCAATTCTGTCTTTGGTCTGCCCTAGAGGTGGTTTAGAACCAGTGTAGCACAGCAGCTAGGAGCCTGAGCTGTGAAAGAAGGCCTCACAATACCAGAACCAGGGGACAGCCACTGAAATTGAGTGTTGGGAGAGTTAAAACAGATAAAAGGAAATTTTTTTAACCCAATGGGTAATTAAGCTATGGAACTCCTTGCCACAGGAGGTGGTGATGGCATCTGGCCTAGATGCCTTTAAAAGGGGACTGGACAGATTTCTGGAGGAAAAGTCCATCCTGGGTTATAACGTAAGATGCAACCTCCTTACGTTGGAAGTAGGCTACTTCAGAATGCCAGGTGCAAGGGAGTGGCAACAGGATGCAAGCATCTTGTTGTCTACTGAGCTCCCTTAGGTATCTGGTGGGCCACTATGAGGTACAGGAAGCTGGATTAGATGGGCCTTTGGCCTGATCCAGCAGGGCTCTTCTTAGGTTCTTATGCCTCCTTGGCTCCATTGTGCCTCAGATGAAACCCTGCCCATAGCTTCAGTATCAATCAATCAATCAATCAATCAATCAATCAATCAATCAATCAATCAATCAACAGTATTTATATACCACTTTTCAACACAAAATTCACAAAGCAGTTTGCAGGCCAATAATAATAATAATAATAATAATAATAATAATAATTATTATTATTATTATTATTATTATTATTATTATTAATAATAAAGTTAAATGGCTCCCTGTCCCAAAAGGGCTCACAATCTCAAAAAAAGTGCAGAACACCCCCAACAACAGCCACTACACAAGACACTGCGGAGGGGTGAAGAGGGACAATTTCTCTCCCCTAAATATAAGGGAACACCACTTGAGAAAGGGCCTCTTGCCCAGTTAGCAGGGGTAACTCTTGCCCAGTTAGCAGGGTAGGGTTAGGGGGGATAATCATACCTCATTGGACTATTGTAAAGATACCATCGAGATAAACCCACCTGCTTCAGAAAGTGCTATCCAAAATCCCAACTGCAACAATAACAAAACAATACAAACCTTAATGCAATAGATCTGGAGTATCGTTCCGGTGTAAAAAGAAACCCAGACAATCAGTCTCTTTAATAGTCACGGCTCTACGTTACTGGATACCCACAGCTTGGAGAGTTTCAAATGGCTCTGATTTAGAAACTCTGCGACTGGGAGAGCTCTATGTTCGCTGTCGCCCTCCAAAAGAAATTGAATGATGGTGTTCTCTGAATACCCTGTTCTGGTACAAAGCAATGGAAAAGGTATTGATGTCTTAACATCAATGGTACCTGGCACAGCGCAACATAATACGTATAAGAGATTCTACCTCACCTGAGTTGTAGCTGAATAGCCGTCCTTCCCTAGGAACTTCCCTAAACCTGCCAAGTCAATCATTGGATGGCATCACATTGCAGCATGCCAACATAAAGACCCATTGCTCAGATGGACGCTCTAAAAGGGTCAGATACTTTGGCTGCTGTCCAAACATGTTTTGAAGCTGAAAATTTAAGGGAGAGCATTTTTTCTGTGCTGCACCCAAAACCTCTTGCGTTTCTATGTCAAGTTGCCTTGTTGTTAATAGTCTATTGATAACCTCTAAAGAGGTTGCTCCTTGTAGGTCGGCCTTAAGCCCCACCCACTGAATTTCCTTATGGAATAAGGGTAGGCAAGGCGATAACATTGGATCAGGCAGCAACCCCTTTAGCGGCGGATCTTGTTCGGCCATAAAACAGAGCTTGGCCCAGTATTTTAGAAATCTGGACTGAGCATGTAACTCTGATCTGTCCTGGCCTGTCTCTAAACAAAGCGCTACATACCTAACACAATGCGGTACACCAAGGTATAGAGAAAGTTGGGCAAAGCCCAACTGCCTTGCGAGGAAGGGATGCCAGCAAGGCAAAGCAGCCCCATCGCCACCTGCTGGTTGCTTTTTGACCTGCACTGTGCCCTTCACAGAGAAACACCACGGCCACGTGCAGAGCTCCTGGTGGTGTTCTAGACCTTGTCTGCCCAATAGGGAAAGTGAAGGGGAGGAGAGTTCTAGAACCTTTTTTGTGCCGTCATCCTAATAAATAATGAGAATGGGGAGCCACTGTCAAGCCTGCCCCCTCCCAGCACCCTATCCACCCACCCTGCCCCAGTTCTGCCCACTCCCCACCCCCATAATGCCCCCCAGCACTGTTCTCGGTAACCAAACGTTCTTATTGGAGAGAGCAGAAAAAGTTGCCATGAAGACTGGCACTAGTGAAAGTTGTTTTAGCACCGTTGCTAAGAATCCAGTTCCGAGCTGGACTGAGACACCATCTCCTGGGCCTTGAAGGGGTCCACCAGACGGCCCCCTTCTTTCCCTGGTGGTGCTCTAGGCCAGTGGTCTTCAGACTTTTTCATTCCTGTAAGTCAGTGGTTCTCCAACGTTTCAAACCGGGACCCACTGTTTAGAATAGCACTTGTGTTGGGACCCACCGGAAGTGATGTCATAGCCGGAAGTGCCATCATCAAGCAGAAAGTGACGTCATCAAATGACATTCTTGGACTGCCAACTGGCATTCTTGGACTGCAGCAAATGCACAACCATGAAACATCCCTGACAGAAAGTGAGGAGAAAGTGAGGAGAAAATACGATGTCAAAGCACTGAACTCAAAGCAAAATTAAAGATAAAACCACTCACAGAAGGAATATAGCAAGAGTAAAACTTCACTTGAAGTTCAAAAGCAAGGTCTGCAGCTTCCAAGATGGCTGCTCCCAGCTTTCCGCGACCCACCTGACATCAGGCTGTGAGCCACCAAGTGGGTCCTGACTGACCCATAGTTTGAATAACACTCCTCTAAGTTGCAAACCCACAACTGAGGCTGCGTGACCCCATTGGGGCCCTGACCAGTAATGGCATCTAAATGATTTAGCAACAGGTACTCACTTTTGATTGGCACTTGTGTCAGGGCCCGCCCACCGGAAGTGAGGTCATAGCCAGAACCCAGGAACCGCAGCACCTTCTCGGTAGGCCGCGCGGCGGCCTGGGAGAAGGCCCGGGAGTCCCGGGCCTTCCCCGGGGTCGCCGCACGGGCTACCGATTCCCCCCCAGGAACCGCCGTGCCTCCTCCAGAGGGAGCCCCAGGCAGCCTATCTGCTCATGCTGCTGCCGCTGTCGGTCTCCCTCGCTCCGCTGCCTGCCTGCCTGGCTCTGAGAAGGTGCAGGCAACTCAAACGTGCAGGCAAGTCAAACGTTGTAGGGGGTGGAGCGGAGCACCAACGGAGTCGACGAGTGGGCGGGCAAATGGGCGGGGCCAGCCCTAATCCTAGGAACGGGTACTCGTGTACCCCCGTGTACCTGCTACATGACATGTCTGGCCCCGACCCCAAGGTTGCTGGGCTGGAACATTGGAGACTGGGAGGAGAGGGGCACGTCATCAGGGAAGGAGTCAACCATGACCGGCCCATTCGGGACATTTGGGGTGGGTTCAGTGGTGTCATCTAAATGATTTAAGAACAGGTACTCACTTTTGATTGGCATGTGTTGGGACCCGCCCACCAGAAGTGACGTCATAAGCCAGAAGTGATGTCGTGGCAGGAAGTGACATGAAAAAAGCCCTTTTTGAGGCCTCAGATGATTTTAAACTGACCCAACAGTTGCAACAG
This sequence comes from Lerista edwardsae, assembly GCA_029204185.1. Classification (NCBI taxonomy): domain Eukaryota; kingdom Metazoa; phylum Chordata; class Lepidosauria; order Squamata; family Scincidae; genus Lerista; species Lerista edwardsae. Next base: position 3,775,177 of record JAJKFI010000083.1, read on the forward strand.
TATTCCACAGCACCCCCAGAACATGTTAAGGAGGCCTGGCATCATGTTAAAGTGACCCAACAGTTCCAAAACCCCAGAGCAGCTCATTTTTCAGTGGCAAGGCAAGGCAAGGCTCCGCTCGCTGCCTGCCTGCCTGCCTGGCTCTGAGAACGTGCAGGCAACTCAAACATGCAGGAAATCCAAACGTTGCAGGGGGCGGAGTCGACGAGTGGGCGGGCGAATGGGCAGGGCCAGACATAATCCTAGAAACCGGTACTCGCGTACCCCCGTGTACCCCCTGCATGACATCACTGGGTGGGTGGCAGGAGACCATGGATGGTGCAGTCATCGTCGATGACATCGTGCGGACGATGCGCCCACCTAACAAAGAAGGCTGGCTATAGCCTTGCAGAGGGTTAGCACAGCGAGTGCATCTCTGGAAAGAAGCTGACGTGGCAAGAACCCAAAAGACGAACAGGGCTTGTCCTACCAAGAATCCAGGCCCTGGGGATGGGGAGTAGAGAGACTCTTTGCCAAATTAAGCTGCTCCAGATCAGGCTCCAGCCCTCCGCCTTCGCATGGCTGCAGCTCATTACAGTACGGACAAAAGGGAAAATTAAACAGCAGCTGCCCTGCTGGGATCAGCTGGTGCTGCTCAGTTCCCCTTCTTGCCAATGGCCGCCTCCGGGGACCTGCGGGGTTGTAGATTAGAGCCCATAACAGACAGAAGAGACTGTGGCGGTGGTGGGGGAGTGGGGAGAGGGAAGGCAAGATGCAGAGAGGAAATCACAGGCAGAGCCTGGGAAACAATTGTGGAAGAGAGGAAGGAAAAAAATGTGTGGCTTTCATTCTTCCTGTTTCCAGCAAGCATTTTCCTTTCGCAGGCTGAGAATTATGAGGCAGGGCAAGGCTTTGATCGAGGGTTGCTTGGCCTGCCCTCTCTCATGGAAATCTCCGCTCTTCGGGGATCTCAAAACAGGCCGGGCCCAGATCTCCATCCACTGAAAGCGAGTGGGAAAGTTCGCAGAATGATTACAAAGGGAAAAAAAAACGCATCTCCTTGGAGAGCTGTTGGGTTGACCACATGAAGGAGCCTTTGAGGCAGGCAGAGGGAGGGCTTTTCCCAGCCTGGTCCTTCTGAGATCCTTTGGGGACCAGACTAGAACCGTATACCATTTTATACCCATATGTTTTCCTCACTGAGAAAATCTAGCAGATTTTGGGGGCAGGGCTGCCCCCCCCCCCATGCTTGATGACAGCCTAATGCAGGGATGTCAGTTTGTTCCATACAGCAGGCCAAATAGCATTCACGATGCCTGCTAAAGGCCGGAAGTGATGTCATTAAGCAGGAAGTGATGCCGTTAATGAGTCATGACCAGAAATAAGCACTTTTCCCCACTCACGTAGCATTAGCTGCAAAGGACAAGAGAAAGTACGCACCAATCTTGATCGCATTTTCAAGAATCTGTGAATGCTATCCTAACCTGGAGGAGTGAGGCCGGTACAGTTAGGCCAGCAAAGTTTGGCCGGCACAAGGGCCACTGTAAAGTGCGTTTGGACCACTCTCGGAGATTGGGGAGGATGGGGCACACCTGTGTCCTGGCCTCTCTGTCTCCGAGAGTGGCCCAAACATACTTTAAGGTGGATCGTGTGCCGGCCAGACTTTGCTTTATTTACCTCATATTTACCTCAGAATTTTACCTCAGAAATTTACCTCAGAATGCCAGATACAAGGGAGTGGCGTTTGGACCACTCTCGGAGTCAGGGAGGATGGCGCACGTCTGTGTCTGGCTTCTCTGACTCCCAGAGTGGTCCAAACACACTTTACAGTGTCCCTTGTGCTGGCCTAACTGTGCCAGCCTAACTCCAGGTTAGGATTGTGCTGTGTTCCTTGCAGCCTCTGATCAACGCACATGCAATGGCACACATAGCTGCTGTTTCATGTCTTTCGGCTTTCACACCATAAAGGGCGGGGGCTTGTGGGCACATTCCAATCTGTCTGCTCTTTGGCCCTGTCTCTGCAGGAGGGCTTTTGCAGCGAGGCACGGACAGACAAAGCTGTTATGATAAACTATTAGGGCGATTGAGCTGCTCAAAGCCAGGCAGCATTGTAGCCACAAAGCTGGCGGAGGAAGTTTAGGCTCTGAGCGGAAAAAGAGCAATAAGGGTGTCCGGGAAAAACCAAACTCCCACCTTGTTCACTTGTGAACCTTTGGGCTGTGCTTGTCAGCTGCCCCAGGGGTGAGGCCACTGGATGTCACATGCAGTGATGCTCTAAGCTCCAGTGGCTATTTGGGGGGCTGCCTTTCTGCAACGTCAGGCATTTCTCAGAGTTGTCATCTCTCCGTCAAGCCTACTGACTTGACGTGGAGATGGGTTGCTGTGAGAACATAAGAGGGGACTCTGAGCTCCTCTGCAGGAGAAAGATAGCGCTGGAACTCATCATTCATAAGGAGAATGGAAGGGCCAGTGAGCATGATCTGAAAGCACCTGATACGGACCTTGCTAAAGCTAAGCTGGCTTTCTGGTTAAACAAGCTCTTCAAGAACGTAAGAAGAGTCCTGCTGGATCAGGCCAAAGGCCCATCTAGTCCCGCCTCCTGCATCTCACAGTGGCTCACCAGATGCCTCAGAGAGCAGACGAGACAACAAGATGCCTGCATCCTGTTGCCACTCCCTTGCACCTGGCATTCTGAAGTTGCCTACTACTAACGTAAGGAGGTTGCGCCACCCATCATGGCCTATAGCCCACGATGGACTTTTCCTCCAGAAATCTGTCCAATCCCCTTTGAAAGGCACCTAGGCCAGATGCCATCACCACCTCCTGTGGCAAGGAGTTCCATAGCTTAATGACCTGCTGAGTAAAAAAAGTATTTCCTTTTATCTTTTTTAACTCTCCCAACCCTCAGTTTTAGTGGATGTCCCCTGGTTCTGGTGTTGTGAGAGAGGGAAAAGAACATCCCTCTATCGACTCTATCCCTCCTGTGCATAATTTTGTATGTCTCCATCATGTCCCCCCTCAGGCGCCTTTTTTCCAGACTGAAGAGCCCCAAACGCTGCAGTCTTTCTTCATAAGAGCCCCGTAATCATTTTTGTCGCTCTCTTCTGCACCTTTTCCAGCTCCACTCTTTACGGCTCGGGACCAGGGTATTTGAGGGGCCGCCTTCGCCCATGTAATCCTACCTGTCCTCTCAGGTCATCTGGGGGGGCATTTTGTCTGTGCCACCACCAGTAGAGGTGAGGGAGGTGGTGGCGGCTAGGAACAGGGCCTTCTTGGTGGTGGCACCACACGTACAGAATTCCCTTCCCTTGGAATTAGGAATGGCTCCCTTTCTGGACCCCTTTTGGCGGAGCCTCAAGACTTGTTTTATTGATGAACGCTTTCAAGTTGACACTGTGGGCTGGCATTTTTAATGAGGTGCAATTTAGTAGTTGCAATCCTGGCATTTGCTTTTTGTTTAAGCTTTTAGTATTTTTTTTTTTTGAAGCTCAACATTAAAAAAACTAAGATCATGGCAACCACTCCCATCACTTCCTGGCAAACAGAAGGCAAAGAAATGGAAGCAGTGACAGACTTTATTTTCCTGGGCTCCAAGATCAGCGCAGACGGTGACTGCAGCCATGAAATTAAAAGACGTTTACTTCTTGGGAGGAAAGCTATGGCGAACCTAGACAACTTAATAAAAAGCCGAGACATCACCCTGCCAACAAAGGTTCACATAGTCAAAGCAATGGTTTTCCCAGTAGCAATGTATGGCTGTGAGAGCTGGACCATACGAAAGGCAGAGCGCTGAAGAATAGATGCTTTTGAGTTATGGTGCTGGAGAAGACTCTTGAGAGTCCCCTGGACTGCAAGGAGGTCCAATCGGTCCATCCTACAGGAAGTCCAGCCTGATTGCTCCCTGGAAGGACAAATCCTGAAGCTGAAGCTCCAATACTTTGGCCACCTCATGAGAAGAGAGGACTCTTTAGAAAAGACCCTCATGCTGGGAAAGATGGAAGGCAAAAGGAGAAGGGGGCAGCAGAGGATGAGATGGTTGGATAGTGTCACCGAAGCGACGAACATGAAGTTGGGCAAACTCCGGAAGCTAGTGGAGGACAGGGAGGCCTGGCATGCTGTGGTCCAGGGGGTCGCAAAGAGTCGGACACGACTTAGCGACTGAACAACAACAAATTGTTTTTAACTGAACTGTATTGGCCTTTTGTTGTTGTTGTTTTTACATTGTTAGCTGCCTTGAATCCCCGTTAGTGTGGGAGAAAGGCGGGATGAAAACGTCTGCAAATAATTAAAAGAATAAACGTAAGGCCTGCCGGCCGGATGCAGCCTCCAGAAGCTCTTTATCTGGTCCTTTTAATAACTGGGCTCTCTCAGAGCTGCCCTTTCAGCAGAGCTGCTTCTACGGAGCTGTAGTTTTGCACAGCACCTCTCAGCGACTGAATGCAAAGTGGTGCCTCTTTCAGCAGCGCTACTGCGAAGTCAGCAGGAGTGATAATTGGTCTTTCCTCCCATCTTAAAAAAAAAAAATCAAATACGTCCTTTGCAACGAGTGCGTTTTTATGAGAACGAAGGGCTTCTTTCCGGCCATCAGTTGTTGAATGACGTCACTTCTCATCCTCTGCAGGTGCCATGAATACTATTCGGCCCACTATATGAAACGGTTTGACACCCCTGGGTTAAGGCATAGAAGGGAAGCTGTTCAGGGAGATCATGTATTTTAAAAGGCCTATACAGGCATGCCCCGTTATCCGCTGGGGTCCTGTTCCAGACCCCACCGCGGATACCTGAAACCACGGATACTGGGGACGCCGTGGATGGGATACTGGGAGACTGTGGATACTTCTTAAAGATAAGGGGACATCAGTGGTTTTGCTGCAACAAGGTAGAGATTTGTTTTATGTTCCCCTATCTTTTTAATTCCCAGGGACATGGTGGCACAGCGGGTTAATCCGCTGCTGCTGGGCTTTCGACCGCAAGGTTGGGAGTTCAAGACTGCGTGATGGAGTGAGCTCCCGTTGCTTGTCCCAGCTCCTGCCAACCTAGCAATTCGAAAGCACCTAAATGCAAGTAGATAAATAGGGACCACTTCGGGGGGAAGGTCACGGCGTTCTGTGCGCTACGGCGTAGAGTCATGCCGGCCACATGACCACGGAAGCTTGTCCTCGGACAAATGCCGGCTCTACAGGCTTTGAAACGGAGATGAGCACCGCCCCCTACAGTCGGTCACGGCTAGACCATTTGGTCGTGGGGAAACCTTTACCTTTACCTTTTTAATAGGCGTCCCAGTATCCCTGGATAACTGAAGCCATAGATACCAAATCAGTGGCTACTGGGACATACCTGTATCTCTAAACATAGTGCGCTGTCTTCTGTTTCACCATTGAAGAAAGGCATGGCTAGAAATGTAATAAGCAGGAGCAGCATAAGACCTGGTGATTTGCCACAGGAATGGCTGGCATTTTGTTAGTGGTGGGAGCCACTCAGGGCGAATCCTGGTGACAGCTGGACTACAATGGGTTGGCACCTGCTCCAGCAGGGTGCTGTGGGAATGGGGGCACTCTGCTTTCAAACAGGGGGCTTGGTCCAATGCTCTTCGTCTCCTTTTCCAGGCCTAGTGTTGCTACAGCCGAGACTTTGGCCAGGTGGGCCCCCAGCCAGGGTCAACTAGCAGGCCAGTCGCTGTGATAGAAAGAGTCCGTATTGTGCAGGACAACCTGGCAGATTGGTGATTCTATTTTGCCCTTTAATACGCCCGTCTCCTGCTCTGCGATCTCAGGTTCCATAGAGATAGAGGAACCAATTCTAAGTAGCCTGCCCTGCATTTTTGTGACTCATGATGAGAGTTTCCTTGCTGGCCCCCGGATTTCGGAGTTTATTTGGTGGAGACACCCAGCGGCAATATTTGGGCAAAGAGGTCTTTTCCAAGCTGGCTGGATTTCTGCGTTAGACAAACAGAAAAGCTCATGAGATCAGCTGGTTTTTGCAACCAAGCGACCAGATGCTTTAAGTGGTTTGACTGGGATCCAGGCCCAAAGCAACAGACGCGGGTTCGGGACAGGGAGGAGGAAGAGGCGGCTTTCTCGTTCAGCAGAGCACGAGAGACCGATCTAATCGCTCCTGATTTTAACGGCAAGGCAGATTAAACCGTTTTGACACTGCCATAGATTTTCAAAATTATTAAGCACCAAAACTGGCCTGGGACCAAGAGAAAGTTGCTTGCTGTTTTCTAAGGCACGGCTTCGCCCTCCAGTACAGAATCCCATCATGCTTCCTTCTATTGTCAGACGCCACGGAAAGCATTTGGCTGCAGAGTTGCATTACGGCCCCTTCTCCAACTCAACCTCTTGAGAGGATTTCTGGAGTGGCACCCAGAAAAGGGAGGAAGCCCTTGTCATAGATAGGAAGCAGTTAAAATAAATGTTAGGAGTAATTTGGGAGTCTGCCCTTTCTATGTGGGAGTTTTTAAAAGAGTGAAGAGAATGTAAACGATTGCCACCTGGGGTAGAGATTAACACATGTATAATAATAATAATAATAATAATAATAATAATACATGTATTTATATACCGCCTTTCTTAAAGTCACTAGATTTCTCTAATGATTACAACTCAAGGCGGTTTACATAGGCAGACTTTTCACAAACCCGAAGGTTTTTACAATTTACAGAATGTTCTATCTTTCAAGAACAACACTCAAACAGATCTTTCTTTCTGGATTTAGCCTTCTTTCTTTAGCCACCCATCTGTCGTCTGCTGGCTGATGAGGCTTCCCTGCTCTCACCAGAGACGCAGCTGCGTTCAGCACACTCCTCCTCCCACGAGGCAGCTGAAACTCAGCTTTTAATCAGCCGCAGTTTGCAAGGTCTGCCGCTCACACAGACTTCCAGGAGTCTCGAGCTCACGACCTTGAGATCTTCAGTTGTTATCTTCGGGCAAACGGAGGCATTAACCCTCTCGGCTAAATCTTCTGCCCTCTTCTAATACAGGCTGAGAGCTCAGTCAAGGGCAGCTCACCACGGTGTTATTCAGCAGAAGCATTGGTCTTACAGCAGAACAACGGAGAGAAGTTGTACAACGGACCATGCTAATGTAAGGTAAAAAAGGTAAAGGTTTCCTCACGACCGAATGGTCTAGTTGTGACCGACTGTAGGGGGCGGTGCTCATCTCCATTTCAAAGCCTGTAGAGCCGGCGTTTTGTCCGAGGACAAGCTTCCGTGGTCATGTGGCCGGCATGACTCTACGCCGTAGCACACGGAACGCCGTTACCTTCCCACCAAAGTGGTCCCTATTTATCTACTTGCATTTTAGGTGCTTTTGAACTGCTAGGTTGGCAGGAGCTGGGACAAGCGACGGGAGCTCACTCTGTCGCGCGGTCTTGAACTGCCAACCTTCTGGTCAGAAAGCCCAGCAGCAGCGGATTAACCCGCTGCGCCACCACATCCCATAATATAAGGTGGTAAGAGGTTATTTGTTTTTGTCATATCTGCATGCTGTCTCCTGTAAATTTTATTCTCACCGCTATGTTGGTAGTGAGAGAATGTCGATCTTTTTGTAGAGTCAATATGACTCCTGAATAAACTTTTCTTTTTAACTTAAAAATTCTGGTGTGTCAGGGGAATGGGAAGGCTCTTGCTCAAAGGGAACCCATACATTTGACAGCACCCCCTGTTTATACTGGGGTGCCATCAAATCACCAAATCAAATTTGATTTGATACTGGGATGGGTTTTTTGTTTTGCTGCCGTGGGGGCGGGGAAGACGGCGAAACGGAGCGGTACGCAACGGGCAGGCTGCCGCTCACCCGTTCCTCCCGCCCAGCGTTCCGGCTGCATGACCCCGCTGGTTCAGAGGCTTGCTGCAGGCTGGATAGAGGCTCTCCAAGGGCTGCATCTGGCCCCTGGGCCGGGCTTTGGAGACCCCTGTTCTAGACTGATGAGTCCTCAGGTTGGCTATTGGCAAGAATGATGATGCAAGACGACCCCCTTCCCAAAGCCTGTTTTGCTCCTGACACAGCACACAACCTCCAAGCAAAATGGCTTTTAAAATTTTATTTTCTTTAAAAGGCAGTGAATAAATCAGGATCTACTCCCCGACAGGGGCCAAGCTCTCCAACAGGGGATTGGAATGAGAAAGGCAGGTTGGGATTTCTTCATAGGCAACACTTCTTTAAAAAAATATCAAAATGCTGCAAGCTGAATACGTTACGGAACCCAAACAATTTTCGTAATTTATATTCTGCTTTTTTCTTTTTCTTTAAGAACCTGCTTTGCACAATGTGGGTTGGTTTCGACAGTTGTGGGCAAGGATGAGTTGCTGTGCTGGGCACCAAATCTCTGACTTTATTGGGCCACTCTGGGAGTCAGAGAGGCCAGCACACAGACATGAGCTGTGAGAAGCCCACAGGCAAGCTAAGTCTGGAAATCTCATTCAGTCACTCTGTGACCTCTGACCAGCCCACTTCCCATCCTATTTTAAGAATCCATAGGGGCTAGAAACTTGAGCTGGGCAGACGACAAAAAGCCAAGCTTCTCAGGAAGTTGGATTCTGTGGCAGGATCTCACTTTTCGTGCCCCTACTGAAAACGCAGCATGTGTAAAAGCCTTTCCATGAGGTTCAGTGTCGGATGGTGCATTGAAACTTTGGCCTTCTGAGGCTTCCAGGCAAACAACTTAGATTCAGGACTGCATGCGTCGCAAGCACAAGAAGAAAGAACAGCTCCCAGGGTAGGGAATTCACTGAATCCACAGGAAAAGGGGAAATTCAGGATGCAAACACAGGGCTACCCCCTCTTCCTATAACCTTGCACTTTGTGGCTCCTTTGGCAAAATGACTGCCACAAGCACACAGTTTGGTAAATGCTGTTTCCAAGGTGGCCTCTGGCCAGGAAAACCGCCGCTCCTTTTGGCACGTTCTTCCCAGTCTGGCTCGATGGCTTCCCATCAGTCCTGCTTCTTTACTTTGTGCTTCCAAGGGTAGATTAACTCCCCGACGAACAGCTTCTTGCACAGGGAGCCCCAGGAGTCCTTGGGGTAGCAGCTGTACGTCGGGAGTCTGTAGGTTTGGACCACGCTGCTGTAGGTAAGGGGGTTTATCTAGGAGGAGAGTAACAGTGAGTAAACCAGGCTGTGGCTAAGTCATGCGCGAAAATGAAGGGGGGGGGGCTTCTTCACTGCATAGAGATGTGCTCCTCTTGGCACCTCCCCAACAACCGGCACTTAAATGAAAGCACAGCCTAGCAGTTAGAGGCATGCTCTCAGAGAAAGAAGCACAGCCCTAATATGAGACCGCAACCAATGCATTATAGAGGCGTCTCTTAAAGGGGCTGCAAGCAGAAGAGGAGGCTGGGATTCTTGGGACATCAAGGTACCGGAAACAGCCAGAAGACACACGGTTTGGAAGAACAGCACAAGGATATTTTACATTCTTACAGACGACCACACAGAGTATCATTTGCTGCAGGTCTGACCCCCATTCCCCCCCCAGATAAAGAGCGCTTTGGCTCTGATCCAGTGAACCACTTAAAACACAAGCTTAGCTCAGCGTCCAAGAGGATTTACCCCTGTTCCTGTTCCAAGACTCCAAGATACATTTTCAAGCGCTAAAGGCATTGGGGGAAGCAAGCTGGACAGCTTTCACAGACGAATGAGGAAGCGTTCTGTGTGACTCAGCGGTTCACCAATTGAAAGCCCAGATCTCAGGGCCCGGAACAGCACAACGCAGCATAAGGCAGCTTCAAGAGGGGCATCAGATACTGGCCCCCTCCTGACTATTCCACTGGTGCCTGGGAAGGGTCTTGCCCTAACAGTTTGCTTGGAAGTGGATGGATGGAGAGAGCTTTTCCTAACACACGAACCATCAGAAGAAGTCACTGAGCCACGTGCGAATTTACCTGCATTAAGAGTCGAAGAGGTTTTCCTGCCTCCTGTTCGAGGACTCGGAACTTCACTCCAGCTGAAAAATAAACAAGCAGGTGATGGACGGGACAGAGTCAATCCTGAGTCATCCCTTCAGTGAGCCAATAGGGATTCTCTTGTAAGTGGCCTTAAGGCAGTTCCGTGGCAAAATACAGGGTCAAAATTCTATAAATAAAACTGGGAAGAACTTATCTACATCAGCTGATGAGGGGGGGTGAGCCCTCGAAGAGAACTCGTTCTTTCGAGATTTCTAGCTTTCCCGTTAAGAAGCAGATGGGTGAAAATTAAGAAGAGCGGGGCAAGCAAATAACCTTTCGCCGTTTTAATCTCAAAAGAACCCCAAGGCTTGATTACAATTGCTGGATCAGCCCCAAGCGGCCTAGGACTGCACGGCGAGTCGCCAAGCGGGTTTTAAAAGCTGCAGAACAAAGGGCAGAACGAAGCCCTTGATTTAAATATCAGAGAGAACAGCCTGTAGTGCTGATACTGGATCCGACCGACTCCACCTGCATCGTCACCTGCATTCTTCATTGTAAGTCTCACCCAACTGTTCCTTGCAAAGACGCAGGAAGGGCCGGCTCCCCAGTTGATACAGATTGGAATGATCTCTGCAGGACACAAAGTGAGGCGGATAGCATTCTGGCAGATTTTTTTTTTTTTGTGTGTGTGTGTGTCATTTTCTTGTGTTAAGAAAAAAAAAAAAGGAAAAAAACCTCACTGCTTGCAGTATATGAACACATTGGAGGAAAGGTTTAGCAGAGACCTGTACCCGTTGAGCTGGTTAATTCATTCAAGACGGTTCCTTGCACTGGGAAGCATGGAAAAAACAATGACCTGTCAGGTGGAAATGGAACAGTCCAGAATTCAACCACCTCATTTTGCATCATGTATAGATTTGCTCCAATCTATACCAGTTAAGGTTAAGGAGCCTTTCCCAGTCTTCCTACTCTTCTAGCAAGGACCAGATGGGTGAGAAATCATTCTGCGCAATGTGCAGACGGGGTCCAAAGCATCTGAGAGCAGCACACTTCACTCGGGACACAGTCCTAACCTGGAGGCAGGCTGGCACAGGCCGGCTAGCAAAGGGCCACCGTAAATAAAGCGCGTTTGGACCTCCCTCTGTCAGGGAGGACGGCACACTCTGAGTCCGAGAGTGGTCCAAACGTACTTTACGGTGTCCCTTGTATTGGCCAAACTTTGCTTGCCTAACTGTGCAGGTTAGGATTGCGCTCTCAGAAACTGTAGACTCCACAGGTAAGTGTTGCACATCAGCTTACAGTTGTCAAGAATACTTACCGTATTTCCCCAAGTATAAGACACACCTTTTCCCCAAAAAACCGGGGGCTAAAAATTGGGTGCGTCGGGCAGCGCTGCGTTCTCCGTGCTCCCGCTTGCCTTAAAGAGCCGGCGGGAGCGCAGAGAAGGGAGGGCAGCGCTCCCGCCGGCTCTTTAAGGCAAGCGGGGGCACGGAGAACGCAGCGCGGCGTTCTTCATGCTCCCACTTGCCTTAAGAGCCAAGAGCCAGCAGGAGGCCAGCAGCTCTTAAGGCAATCGGAAGCACGGAGAACGCAGCGTTCTCCATGCTCCCGCTTGCCTTAAAGAGCAGCCAGCCCCAAAAATGTATTTTTCAAATTTCTGGCCCCAAAATTAAGGTGCGTCTTATACTTTGGTGCGCCTTATACTTGGGGAAATACGGTATATACCACTTCTCAACAAAAAGTAGTTCACTAAGTGGTTTACACAGCAAAGTGATTTACACATTGCTGCAGTCTCTGGGAATCACTCCTTGTCCAACACGTCTACTAGTCCATGGTCCAAAGTCAGGTCATGCTGTCTTAGGACCAACAAAGTATCAGAATCACAAACCTTTGAGTTCTACAGAGCTCTTCCTCAGGCAGATCTAAGCATATCTTTGGGGTGTAGGTGGAGGCATCGTGTGGTTGGAGCCCCAGCAGCCTGCATTTCTTACACCAAGAACCAATGTCACGTAGAGCACTACCCTAACCTGGAGTTAGGCCGGCACAGTTAGGCCAGCAAAGTCTGGCCAGCACCAGGGCCACCGTAAAGCATGTTTGGACCATCCTCTGTCAGGGAGGATGGCGCACGTCTGTGTGCTGGCCTCTCTGAGTCCAAAGTGGTCCAAACATACTTGACGGTGTCCTTTGTGCTGGGTCTAATTTTGCTGGTCTAACTATGCCGGCCAAAGTCCAGGTTAGGATTGCGCCCTCACTGACATGCAGAGCGAATGAGTCCTGAACACTTTTGAGATCCACTCTCGGAGGTTCATCCTCTTCCCTACACAGTTTCGCTATTTATGGTTATTGGCCTGATCCGTTTACTGAACGGCGACTCAGGATTTAATGTCCGTTACATTCCCCGTGCTTTAAAATTGATTAATATTGTTCTTATCCAGTTGGGTAGCCTTTTATCATATTTCATATTGATCGGTTGTCTTACCCTGGCTGCTTTTTTTTTATGTTGCCTGCTAAAACTATTAATAAATAAAGCGGGTGAGGGGAGGGAGAACCGCTGAATAACCATTTAACTACTTTAGGACTGGAAAGCTGAATCAAAGGATCATTCAGCCGAAGGGGGAAAAAGGAGGAAGTATGGAGGAGGAGAGTATGGTGTGGGCTAGGGTGTCTAGCACTTGAGCCACTCTCCTCCAGTCTTCCTCTTCTGCTCCACCTACTTCCTTTTTGAATCCAAGGGGGAGGAGTGGAGAAGGCAGAAGATTGGAAAAGGCAGAAGATACCCCAAGGAGGTAGGGAATGGTATCAGCAGTGGCCCCTTGTTCAAATATGCCAGAAGGTACAGGGTTAATCCCAAAGCCTCAGGAGCACAGCTGCAGCCTAGGCAGGCTAATGAGGGCCCTGGCTATAAAGGAAAGGTGATTAGCACAGGTGCAGATGGGTGTGGCTGATGAGCTAGAGCCTGCCCAGCAACAGACCCCCCCCCCCATTGGCCTGCCTCAGTATAAAGTTGGAGGCAGGAGCTGCAGTAAGGGGGCAGGTGTAGGAAGGAAGGGAAGTGGATTGACTGATGGACTCTTGGGTGGATGGACTGGATACTTGGTTATTGGAACGGTGAGTGGGGTCCTCTGGTGCCTTGGTTGGGGAATTGTTGTGTGGCTGCCGCACCCCTGGAGCCACCAACTGGAGGAGGGCAGGTATGGCTTAGGTGAGCTGACTGCCTATTGTTTGGTGGTGGGGTTTTGTGGTGCCAAGCTGGACCTAGGGTGTTGTGTTGAGGACAGAACGGAAGCTGATTAGCCTCGTGTGGGCGCTTAAGGTTTCAGGAAGGGAATTTGGCACAGGCTGGCCTGGCTGGGAGGAAGAGGTGGACCAAGAGGGTGTTTGGCCGGTGATGAGGGCAGTCTGGAGGAGGCTGGCCAGCCGGTGAATCCAAGCATGGCTGCTGGAAGAGAGGAGGCCCAGTGGGTAAAGGAGGCTACCTCTGAGGCTGCTTCAAGGGGAAGCCAGTCAGACTAGTGTGGGCATCAGGGTCCTCAGGGAGGCCCAGCAGGAAGTTTCCAGAACAGCAGGTAGACAACAAAGGGTGCCTCTTTCCAATCCATTTGAGGAGGCGGCCATAGAGCGCCTCGGCTGGCCCTCTCCGCACGCTTCAAGTACAGGCAACCCATCCTAGCATGTTGGGAGCTTGCCCATGGGCAACATTTTCAACCCCTGCCCCTGCTAACGTGCCACTTTCAGGCTAGCTCTGGCAACAGCTTACATGCAAGTCTGTAGGACCGGCAGAGCCGGAGGAGAATGGAGTAAAAGGGCAGGGAGTTGATGAGGTCCACCAGCAGATGGATCAGGCCTTGCACGACCACCACCAGGAGACGGAGCTAGAAAGAAACAGTTTTTGCATTAGCGCCATGAAAGTTACACCCACTAGTCGGCTACATCACTATTAGTACAGCCAAGTGTAGGTACAATGTATACAGTGTACCCCTCTTATCTCCCACCCTGGATGCCAGCTGCAAGGGAGTGGCAATGAGATGCAGGCATCTTGTTGTCTTGTGTGCTCCCTGAGGCCTCTGGTGGGCCACTGTGAGATACAGGAAGCTGCACTAGATGGGCCTTTGGTCTGATCCAGCAGGGCTCTGCTCATGTTCTTATCTGTGGGTTTGACTCATTGCAGATGCTATGGATACTGGGGAAAAGCTGCTTCCGGTTTGCTCAACAAACAGGAAGTGGCTTTCTGAGGCCGACTGAGGCCTCCACGGGCTTCAGAAGGTCTGCCGGAAAGCGGGGTTCGCTCATCCAACCTGAAGTGGCTATGGATTCGTGTAGCCACAGGGTGTTAAACAGATCCCCCACGGATAAAAAGGGTGGATTCTAGGTTTTTTGTTTCTTTTTGCCAAGAAGAGGATGCAACAAAGCTTGCGTTGGTGTTTCTCATTTGGGCGGAACAGACCAACTGACCTGTCTTTTGGAACCATCAGCTGTACGTAAGAAGCTGTCTCTTGCAGAATCAGACATTTGACCCACTTAGGTCAGGGTCTGCCTACTCTGACTGGCAGCAGCTCCTCCAGGGTTTCAGACAGAGGTCTTGCCCAGCCATGCCTGGAGCTGCTCTGCATGCAAAGTAGGGTCGCCCATCAGTACTGAGCTATGACCCCCCTCCTAATTGTTGTTGTTATGTAACTCACTCATTTATGGATGAGTTTTCAACAGGCTGCTACAGCCCGCTTGACCTTCCTGTAATAACTTCATTTAACGAATTTCTACCTTGCTTTTCCATGTATAAAGAACATTCCCTTAGCAGCTTCCATGCCATAACAATACTTCAGCGTGCAAACAGTCCAATTGCTAAAACACAGCAGACAACTGAAGTGCCAAGTGCCAATAGAATAATACAGCACGAAGCATCGCCATGTTCTGCATTGCCAGCCACCATCGCCAGCATCACCCTCGCTGCTCCGTAAAGAGTCTGGGGCTAGAAAAACGGAACCGTTTCAACCTGCTTTTGAAAGCTGAGTGGAGTAAAGGACTCGGGTGGATATTCCAAAAAATAAGGTGCCGTCACACCCCCACCTCTGCGCCACACCCAGCCTCATTTCCAAAAGGACGGGGCACCCAGAAAAGGGCTTCTACAATACCTCACCATCGGGGCAGGCTGGTGGGAGCGGATGATCCAAATAACCAAGGCTACGTAAGAACATAGTAAGAGCTCCACGGAATCAGGCCAAAGGCCCATCTAGTCCAGCTTTCTGACCCCGCAGTGGCCCACCAGACAACAAGATACCTGCATCCTGTTGTTACTCCCCTGCACCTGACATGCTGAGATAGCTAGCTTAGTTCTAAAATCAGGAGGTTGCATTTACCCATCATGGCCTGTGACCTGTGATGGACTTTTTCTTCCAGAGATCTGTCCAATCCTCTTTGAAAGGCATCCAGGCCAGACATCATCACCACATCCAGTGGCAAGGAGTTCCACAGAGCAATTACTAAGTAAGGCTATATTTCATGCTGTGTCAGAGGGCTGAGAAGTTCTTGCCCTTGGTCCCACGCAGTGGCTAATGCTCCTGAGCCACTCGCTTAGATGGAATTAAAAAAGACTGGACAACTACACGGAGGACCAGTCTCTCAATGGCTGCTGGTCACCATGGTGATGTGCTGCCTCCAGGTTCAGGGGCCTCTGGGTACCAGATGCAGGGGAGCAATGGAGGGAGAGACAGAGTGAGATGCATTTGCCTCCTGCTTGTGGATTTCCCAGAGGCAACTGAGGAGCCACTATGGGAAACAGGATGCTGGGCGAGATGGGCCTGGGTCCTGATCCAAAACAGCTCTTCTTATGTTCTTCGACAACAACAGCAGCAACAACCCGGAATGGCAAACTTACCAGGGTAAAAACTAAATAGTACAGCGCGGTGGTGGGCAGCAGAAACAGGAGGATGGTGAACAACAGAGTGCCGATAAACAACTGGAAGAGGGGGGAAAAAAAGACAGTTGTATTAGCAGGGATTGAGCAGGTAGGAAACGTAGCGAGCTACAGAAGTACAAAGCTGCCAACGACAAAGAGTGCAGAAGAACCTCAGAACTCTGAGTCCGACAAACAGCGTCTTGATGCTTCTGATTACAGATGGGCCCATGATACCTGCAGATTTGGCCCCTCTGAATGTGACCAGAGCCTCAGCTGTGTCCAGAGGGTGTTCTGAGGGCACACAGCGTCCCCCATGCTCAGAATGCCCATTACGGGCAAAGAAAGCAACTTCCAATTTCTTGGGGGAAGAATCCAGCAAGGGCTTCCCTGGGCCTCAGAATGCCTTATAAGGCATGAAAACGTCACTTCTGGTTTCCCCCGAGAAACCAAAAGTAGCTTTTTTGCCTGAAACAGGAAATTTTGAGGGCCGGGGAGGCCACAGGCGGTAGCATAGCTCTGGTCAGATTTGGAGGTAGGGGGCAGCCCAAATCTGTGGGTTTGACCATCTGCGGAGATTCTGGGAATGGGACCCTTCGGATAATGAGGGCCAAGCTGTATACCGAGATTAAGACATGGGCCCCCCCAGTATACTTTGTAAGCCGCCTTGAGTCCCCTTTACTGGAGAAAAAGGCGGGGCAAAAATATTTTAAATAAACAAGGGTGCAATCAGTGATGTCATGCAGGGGGTACGCGGGGGTACGTGAGTACAGGTTTCTAGGATTACAACTGGCCCCGCCCATTCGCCCACCCACTCCACCCTCTGCAACGTTTGAATTTCCTGCATGTTTGAGTTGCCTGCATGTTCTCAGAGCCAGGCAGGCAGCAAGCGGAGCCTTTCTTTTCCTTGCCACTGAAAAATGAGTTGCTCTGGGGTTTTAACATGTTGCCAGGCCTCCTTAACATGTTCTGGGGGGTGCTGTGGAATACTGTTGCAACTGTTGGGTCCGTTTAAAATCATCTGAGGCCTCAAAAAGGGCTTTTTTATGTCACTTCCTGCCACGACATCACTTCTGGCTTATGACGTCACTTCTGGTGGGCGGGTCCCGACACGTGCCAATCAAAAGTGAGTACCTGTTATTAAATCATTTAGATGACACCACTGGGTGCAATCCTAACCTGCAGTTAGGCCAGCACGGTTTGGTCTTTGGACCACTGTCGGAATCGGGGAGGCCAGCACAAAGATATGCGCCATCCTCCCCGACTCTGAGAATGGTCCGAACGCGCTTCACAGTGTCCCTTGTGCTGGCCAAACTCTGCTGGTCTAACTGTGCCGGCCTCACTCCAGGTTAGGACTGAGCTCTGAGTTCAGTGAGAAGGCGCCACTTCAAACAAGTCACAGAGAGCAGTTCTGTGCAAACCAGAGAGACCACAGCAGAAGTCAAAGAGAAGAAAAACTGACCCCCACCCCACCCCGCAATTTCGGACTCCAGGCAGACCAGAAGCACGGGCATGGAACGGTAAGGAAGTTTCTCTAGGGGCAGCTCTGCCTCCCTTCTCGTCTCCGCCCTAGAAACTGAAACACCACCTTTCGGCCGGACCTGCTGCTAGGCTGACATTTTCCAAGATGGTAAGAAGCGGAGAGAGACATTAAAGGCACACAACCCCAATGGCCATCAAACATTTTCCACATCCTGACGGGAACGTGTGGGCCTGGCTCCATCCGATGCGAATTAAATAGGGCCTTTTAATAGCAACATGACACAGCAGGTAACTATGGCAACGCTGGTGGGGGTACTGTTGTAATTATTTAATGCCTCTTGCTCAAATGGCTTTCCTTTCCTTCCCGCCCCCGCCCCTCCCCACATACATCCCATTATCACTCCGGCGCTCTGATTTGAGTGGCCCTGTACACCTGCCAGAGGGGTCTCTCAGGATTAAGCCCCCCTTCAGCTATAATTGCTTAAGAGCTGGACAGAAAATTTAGGGGGAGGTTGTTCCGAGTTTGACGCTTAACGGGAAAAGGTTGTGCCTGGCCTGCCGTTACAGGCAGAGAGCGAGGCCGTGGGGGGGGGGGCTATGGCGTTCTGGGCACGTGGCGCTTTCCATGCTGCCGCATGCACCAGGCGCACGCACAAAAGCCACTAATTACAGCGCTGTCTCTGCCGATGCACCGACAGGTACGTTGCCAGCGAAACACAGTGTGGGACTGGAAATAATCCCAATTAAGCCCTCTGCAGGTACACCTGTGGTGGTGGTGGGGGGGACGTGCGCACATGCGAACCCATGCTAGAGCACAGCGGTCCTCCCTCCCCCCCCCTTTCCCTTTAAAACCGCTACCTGGTCCAAGTCGTAGGAACAAGAATCCACTCGCTGCCTCAGCACGTTCCACTTCTTCCCCCGGAACAAGCGCCAGAGCGAGGACAAGCCGTAGATCTTGAGGCAGTACAGCCTGGGGCCAGAGGAGGAGACGGGCAGGAAGTCAGGAACGAGAGAGAGCGAGCAACGCTCGGCCCCAAACCACCGCCCACAAGTTCTCGCTCCGGCAAGGTGCTGCTCAGCCAACTGGCCGACAACAGGGTTCATTTCAACAGCAGATCTCCATGCTGCTAGGGAAGCACAATGGCACACACCTGGGAGGCTAGGACTTTTTTCGAAGAGAAAACCAGGTGATTTTGTCTCTGCGGGTCAAGCTACAGGTGGCCACCTTTGTGCCCAGGCCTAGACACCTTCTCAGACTGTGTTCCTCCAAGCGACAGCTGGTTCCACAACAAAGAAGGGCCACAATCAACACAGGAAGCTTCAACAGCCAAAGCAAGCCCATCGTCCATTGAGCTACATCAGAAGAGCTATACTGAATCCAGCCCACATAGTCTAGCATCCTGTTTCCTACAGCGGTCCACCAGCTACCTTTGAGAAGCCCACAAGCAGGAGAGGAAGGCACATTTCTCCCCTCCAAGTGGCATTTACGGTGTTACTGCCACTGATTCCGGAAGCAGAGCATAGCCATCAGGACTAGTGGCCAGAGAGCCGTGTCCTCCGTGGATTTGCCCAATCCCTCTCTAAAGCCATCCAGGTCAGTGGCCATCACCGCATCTTGTGACAACCAATTCCTCAGACTGCATTACACACTGTGTAAAATGCTACCTCCTTAGGGCCATCCTAAGTCGCCCACAAGTCTGGTTCGTGGGATGAGCTCGGCGTCTGGTCTTGCAAGAGAGGCAGAAAAACTGCTCGGCTGCCACCTTCTCTCATCAGTTTATAAGTCTCAGAGCGCAATCCTAACCCGGAGCTAGGCCAGCAAAGGGCCACTGTAAAGTATGGACCACTCTTGGAGTCAGAGAGGCCAGCAACAGACATGTGTCACCCTCCCTGACTCCGAGAGTGGTCCAAAGGCACTTTATGGTGTCCCTTGTGCCAGCCAAACTTTGCTGGCCTAACTCCAGGTTAGGGTTGTGCCCGCAATTATGTATCTCCAGGATTGTATATTGTCAGCACTGACTAGCAACAGCTCTCCAGCGTTTCAGCAGGGATCTTTGGCTGGCCTCAAGTCCTCTTGGCATCTGAGGAGGTGGGCCAAGGCCTTCTACGCCTTGGATTGGGAATGAAAGAGGGGGATGGAGCAGAAGGGGGAGAGTGGAGGAGAGTGGTGACCTAGACTGCCTCTCTCCTTTGCACTTCCTCTTCGTTCCCCACTTCCTTTTCTAATCTAGACTTCCAACTCCTTACAACCAGGTGGATATCCCAAGCTCTGCTGGCAAGCTATTTATTCATGTACAGAGCCAATCTCTCCCCCATTCCATTCAATTTCACAGGTGATGCCTCTCCCCACTCTTACCTTTTGGCATGAAATGCTCTGCCCCCTCCTGGTTTCCCAGAATCCCACAAGAGGGGACCCTAACTGCAAGCAGAGCAACTTCATGGGATCTTATTTTATTTCACCCCTGCTAACTGGGCATGAGGCACTTTTTCAAGTGGTGCTCCTCTTATATTCCATCAATCACTAGTATTTATATACCGCTTTTCAACATAAAGTTCACAAAGCAGTTTACAGGCAAATAATAACATTAAAGTTATTATTGGCTCCCTGTCCCAAAAGGAGCTCACAATCTAAAGGAATGGAGAACACCACCAGCAACAGCCACGAGAAAGACACTGTGCTGGGGTGAAGAGGGACAATTGCTCTCCCCCTGCTAAATATAAGAGGACACCACTTGAAAAAGTGCCTCTTGCCCACTTAGCAGGGGGAGAATAATTGCAGAATATTAAGCAGGGGGAGAATAATTGTCCCTCTTCTTTTCTAATGAAGCAAGTGTCTTTTCTAATGTCTGTTGCTGGTGGTGTTCTGCATTTTTTTTAGATTGTGAGCCCTTTGGGGACAGGGAGCCCTTTAACTTTATTGTTATTATTTGCCTGTAAACCGCTTTGTGATCTTTGTGTTGAAAAGCGGTATATAAATACTGTTGGATTGATTGATTTCCCTGGGCTGCGTTTTCCTCCAAGCTGGCCCCTCTTTGGGTTCGGCAGATGCAACCAAAAAACCCACTTTGGTTGGATATTGCGACTGCCGAAGGATGCTGGATGCCTTCAGGACGACATGTGATAAACAAAGCCCACACGTGGTGCCCTCCCCCTCCTTTTCTGGTTGTGACAGTAAAGAGCATGGCGACCTCTTGTGGGTCAGCTGAGCACTGACGGCAGACTTGGCAGTCTCTTCAGCAGTGAAATCACCACAAACCAGGGGGTTTAGCTGGCTAAGTTTAAGGTATGCTTAAGGTATGGGAGGGGTAGTGCACACAATTAAATCACAATTAAGCTTCTTGGGCCTATTTCTTTATCTACGTACTGCACTTCTATCCTGCCTTCCTTGCCTCATACCTCAGTGGAAGGCAGTATGTTTTGCACGCAAAAGGTTGCAGGTTCAATTTCAGGCAACATCAGTGATGTCATTCAGGGGGGAATGGACCAGAACGGGCGTTCCGGATCCTAATGGGCTCCGTGGCTGGTTCTGGGTTCCCGACAAGTGCCAATCAAAAGTGAGTTCCTGTTCCTAAATCATTTGAATGACACCACTGGGCAATATCTCTATGTAGGGCTGAGAAAAATCCTTGTCCAGGATCCGGGCAGCTGCTGCCAGCCAGTGTTGACAATACGGAGTTAGACGGGCCAGTGGTCAGACTCAGCACATAGCTTCCTTTGCACTGACAACCCTGTCTCCTGCTCGTTAGAAAAATGATCTGTGCCACCACGGAGCTCTCCAGGCAGTCCTCCAGCTAGGCACTGAACAGCCATAGACAGGCTTAGTCTCTGGCAAGGTGGCTGTAGCTTGTGCCCTTACCCTGTGCCCAGGGAACCAGTTCCCTTCTGGACCTGGCTTTCTAGCAGCAAGTAAGTACTGTACAGGTTCACTGTACTTGAATAAGTCCACCGTACAAATCGATGGTAAGGCCAGATCTGGAGTACTGCAAACAGTTCAGGTCACCACCTCTCAAAAAGGATGTAGTGGAACTAGAAAAGAGGAGAGCGACCAAAATTACTCTGATTACTGGGCTGGGGCACCTCCCTTATAAGGGAAGGCTACAGTGGGGGGCTCTTCAGCCTAGAAAAAAGGCGTCTGAGGGGGGACATAATTGAGACGTACAAAGTTATGCATGGGAGGGATAAATGGGATAGTGGGATGTTCTTTTCCCTGTCTCACAATACCAGAACCAGGGGACATCCAAATAAAATTGTTGACAAGAGTGACAGCAGATAGAAGGAAAGACCCTTTTTACCCAGCAGGTAATTAACCTGTGGAACTCCTTGCCACAGGAAGTGGCGGCGGCGTCTGGCTTAGGTGCCTTTAAAAGGAGACTGGACAAATTTCTGGAGGAAAAATCCATCGCAGGCTACAGGTGGTGTACATGATGGGTGGTGCAAACCTCATTCTTTGGAAGTAAGCTACTTCGGAATTCCAGATGCAGGGGAGTGGCAACGAGATACAGGTATCTAGTTGTGCACTCCCTGAGGCACCTGGTGGGCCACTGTGAGATACAGGAAATTGGACTAGATGGGCTTTTGCTCTGATCCAGTGGGGCTCTTCTTAGGTTCTTAATAACCTTACACCATGGCCCTTCAAACTGTGCCTGAGTCAGAAGGACATGTTAGAATTGTTCATACTGCACTGTCAATATAAACTTAAACAACAACAACGAAAGATCTGAAGGACTGAAGCAGATCTCAAAATGCCACAGAAAACAAGTGGGTCAGGATCATTACTCCCTGGCTGCAAGTGAGTGTCTGAGGATGTGAGAGTGGCAGCTTTGTCTAGGGCCATCTGGACAGTCTAGGGCTCAGGTGTAATACGAGCCAGCGACTTCCCGGTTGGTGCCCTGTCCACACTAGGCCTCTTCCAGTCACGGTATGTCATATGAGATGCTTTATGATACTTATCTTGCTATCTACATTAGATAATTGCTGTTCCCATTCTCCAGGTGGGAAGCCGCAGGCAAGAGGAAGGTTCTGGTTAGCCCAATGACAAGATACAAGCAGTGGCATTATTCACCTGGTATGCTGGGCGGGACTTACCTTTGAGCGGCAGTCCGCCTGTTGCGTCACGCTGTGTTCCGCCGCTTTCCCGCCCGCAGCGGAACGCGGCGTGACGCAACAGGCGGACTGCCGCTCAAAGGTAAGTCCCGCCCAGCATACCAGGTGAATAACGCCATTGGATACAAGCTCAGGACCGACACACTATCTGGGAAGCCACACTGGCTAGCAACGAGTGCTCAAGCCCACCCACCTGGCTCCATAGACGTAAAAGCAGTAGATGTGGAAGGTGAGGAGGGCAATTATGTCCGAGAGGATGGACAGGGCCACAGTCAGGCCCAGGCAGGCAGACAGGCCGACGTGCCACAGGATCATCTCGATGAACGGAGACATCAGGTGGATGTAGCCTGAAGAGGAAAGCAAAGAGAAAGGCTGAGAAGAACGTTCCTCTGCCTGCTTGCGGAGGCAGCTTAAGGACCTGGAACGAGCTGCCCCCAGCGGTGTTATGCTGCCGGAACGCTGGGCGGGACATCCGGGTGATCGACAGCCCGCCTGTCGTGTTCCGCAGCGTCACGCCGTTTGCGTAACGTACGCAAGCGGCGTAATTGGTTACGCAAACAGCATAACTCT
>JAJKFI010000083.1:3798097-3852754 GCA_029204185.1 Lerista edwardsae
TAATTGGTTACGCAAACAGCATAACTCTCCGGAACGCGACGGGCGGGCTGTCGATCACCCGGATGTCCCGCCCAGCGTTCCGGCAGCATAACACCGCTGGCTGACCCCTCAGTTGGTCAGGCATGCCGGGACTTGTGGCAGCTCCCGGGTTCACCCCTTTGCAGCCCCTCACTTGTCCTGCGTGGAAGATACAAAGAACAGTTAACCATGGAAAGGGTGGAGCGGGTACAGGGTAGCTCTGCCAGGAAACAAAATTGCAGAGCTGCATCCAGCTGGAATGCGGAATGTTTCCGTAACGCGACTGGCGCAATCAGCCAGCACCTCTGTCTACTGGCAGCCCTGTCTCTGGCACACGGCAATCCAAAGCCTCGAACGCTGGACAGAAACTGTCACGTGGAAATTTATCGGCGGTAAACTGACTTGACATTTTGACAGCACTTTTTGAATGCTCACATACACAATAGTCCTGACAATAACTCTGTAAAGCGAGTGAGTGTTATAATAAAATGCAACATATGTGTAGCTGTTTCTGAGTACATTGTGCGCTGCATATGTATTTGCCTTATGGTTGCAACTTTATAATTCCTGTACTGCAGTGGAGGAAGACGGAGACTAAGGCAGCCTAGTGCAGCGCTTCCCAAAGTGTGGGTCGTGACCAGTAGTGTCATTCTGTAACGAGCTGCCGGATAACACCGCTGGTCGTGACCCACTGGACTCCTATGCAAGTCCAAGCATAGTGGGTCGCAATCTGGGCCCTTCCACACACCCGAACAGGAGCACATTCCAGAAGCTCTATTACTTCCTGGGCCATGACCCACTCTACAGGCCTCAGAATTCCCTCCAGAAGCCCCCACAAGGCACTTCTAGTTTGTTTTGGAAAACCGGAAGTGGCTTCTGAAGGCTTTCAAGGGCCTTTCTGAGGCCTGCAGAGTGGGTCGCTGGGCCAGGAGAGGCCTCCAGCACCACTGTGGTGACCCACCACAGAGGATGAGACGGGTCATGTGCTGCAGATGGAAGCGTCTGACCAAGTGAGTTCATGGTGAAGACCAGCTGTGAACCAGGGAGGCCCTGATTCAATCAATCAATCAACAGCACTTATATACCACTTTTCAACACAAGGTTCACAAAGCGGTTTACAGGCTAATCATCATCATCATCATCATCATCATCATCATCATCATCATCATCATCAAATGGCTCCCAAAAGGGCTCACAATCTAAAAAAAATGCAGAACATCATCAGCAACAGTCACTAGAAAAGACACTGCCACGGGGGTGAAGAGGGATAGTTACTCTCCCCCTGCTAAATGTAAGAGGCACACCAATTAAAAAAAATGCCTCTTGCCCAGCTGAGGCTGCAATTCTATACACCCTCACCAGGGAGTAAGTCACGCTGGACTGAATAAGGCTTACTTCTGAGTAGACATGCCTAGGATTGCACTACTAGCCAAACCTGCTCTTTGTTTTCTCAACACTGCAACCAGGGCCTTGAAACGGAGAGAGGCTTGCCTGTCATTTAATTTAGAGCCCAAGCCTCTGTGTGTCTACTCAGAAGTAAGTTCCATTAGGGAGAATGATGCCTACTCCCAGGTAGGTGTGGATAGGATTGCAAGTTATTAATCTTTGTGGTGAAGGCGTACCAGGGATCAGTTTTAATCACTGCGGACAATACAATCTCACAGTTTGTCACAACGAGTACCTGGGTTCTTCAGAGATTCTTTGATACTTCCCAGAAAACAGAAGTCACGGTAATGGCCGCAGAAAAGGAGTGTTGTTTCCTTCCTCGAAACAAAGGCCTCTATCACTCATTTGAACAATCCCATTATTTGTTATTAGGGACAGTCTGGAATTAGCTTTAGATTGCAGCCTGAAACTCTTTAGGACTCTCCTGGGTTTTCAAGGTTAGGGAGAGCAAGACATTCCTAAAGTGATCTACATGAACAACCCCAAGGACAGATCCCGCCTTGCAAAATGCAGGCAAAAACAGGGGAGGGTCTTTGCAAATGACCGCCGATGCTGTCCAAAAAGGAAACCCATTCTCTGTGCAACACACTTCCTGTGCTCAAAAAAGGCTGACTACCTCACTGTATTTTTGTACAGTTTCCACAAGAAATCGTGCTTAGGAGTGAGGGCTGATAGCAGAGTGGCCACATTTTTATTTTCGTTATGGGCGAAACTGCAGGAAACCTTTTAAAAAAAAATCAAAAAATCAGACCTCCACTGAAATTTGGCTGGGGGCTCAAAGAAAAGTGCTTTGGGGTCTGGATCCACATGAACTGGCAGCCAGCTGGCTGTTCATTTCAATGATATTCAAGCCTTTCAGCTCCTGCACCACACTTGGAAAATATTAACATTCTAATGACATGCCACAACATATGGCCTGGAGGATTTTGACGATGGAATATGTTGGCCTGTGGGTTTTTAAAATCTTTGCTTTTGCTGTGGAGGGATGGGTCTTTGCCTTTTTTTTTTTTTTTGGCAGAGCCATGGGAAACCTGATACATTCCAATAGCCCACGTTGAGGCTGTAAATGTGGTTATCCTGAAGATTTTTTTTTTGTAGTCAGCCTCCTCGTCAAAGGTGGTAGAACTGCCACTTTTAGAACTGCCAATCCTTTTCAGAGTTTAAAGGTAAAGGTTTCCCCACAACCCAATAGTCTAGTCATGACAAATTTTGCTGGCCTAATTGTGCCAGCCTAACTCCAGGTTGCCAGGGACGTGGTGGTGCTGCGGGTTAAACCGCTGCCGCTGGGCTTTCTGGCCAGAAGGTTGGTGAGTTCGAAACCACGTGATGGAGTGAGCACCCGTTGCTTGTCCCAGCTCCTACCAACCTAGCAATTCAAAAGCACGTAAAGATTTGAGTAGATAAATTGGTACCACTTTGATGAGAAGGTAACGGCATTCCGTGCGCTATGGCGTAGAGTCATGCCGGCCACATGACCACGGAAGCTTGTCCTTGGAGAAAACGCCGGCTCTACAGGCTTAGAAACGGAGATGAGCACCGCCCCCTACAGTCGGTCATGACCAGACCATTCGGTCGCAGGGAAACCTTTACCTTTACTTTAACTCCAGGTTAGGCTTGTGTCCATACAAACTTTTTCCCTTTATTATAGTGATAAATATTGTGTTCAAATTTTTGTCTTCGCTTTGTATTTTTTTCCTCCTTAATAAAGGTTTAAAATGTGAAAAATGGAGTGGTGGTGGTAGAACTGCTAATTCCAGCCTCCCCAAAGTGTTGCACAAATAAAACGTAGGCAGCTTGGCGCCCACTGCTGGAATTGCCAGGTTAGAGCAATTTTTTTTTTAAAAAGGGATGTCACCAGGTGGGCCTGGTGACTGATGCTCACAAGATTGTCAAGTCTTGAAAAAATGGGGACAAAAATCTGGCCCCAAACCCCACATTAGAAGGTGGAGCCCTGTGGCAGGCCCAAAAATGGCCTGAGATTAAGTTTTTTGCCATTCGCCCACTTGAGGAAAATGCAACAGGCTGGGGAAAGGGGTCATTATGGGCAAACTGGCAACCTTCCCTGTTGCTCATTTTATTTATTAATGCGCATCCCTGCCTTTCTGCACAGACATGCGCTCAGGGCAGGCTTACATCAAAACAAAAATGACAAGACACTAATGGAAACTGACAGCGTGAGCACATCTCTGGCACGGATTCCAGCAAGGCGTATTCATTTAAAGATCCAGACAACCTCACCGAAACGGTTATCACTGGCATTGCCCTTCTGAAGGTGGGCAGTGAGAGGACCAGGCATGCCTCCCAGATGGGGGTCTGGGGGCCAAAGCTCAGAAAGCTCATCTTTTGGACTCACAAAGGGGAGTGTTTGCAGGAGAGACAGGCAAAAGGGTAAGTTTTCTCCCGATGTGGGGACAGGTGAACTGAAAGAGGGGACCTGAGACTCGTGCAGGTAATGTGGAATGAGACAAGTAAGGATCAAATCCGTGAAAACAGAAGGGTTTTTTGGGGGGGGGATCTCTCTCATAAAGAGCT
Source organism: Lerista edwardsae (assembly GCA_029204185.1). Taxonomy (NCBI): domain Eukaryota; kingdom Metazoa; phylum Chordata; class Lepidosauria; order Squamata; family Scincidae; genus Lerista; species Lerista edwardsae. Next base: position 3,802,094 of record JAJKFI010000083.1, read on the forward strand.
GCTACGATCCATCATATTTATATACCACTTTTCAGCAAACAGTTCACAGGCAAAAAATAATAATAAAATTAAATGGCTCCCTGTCCCAAATAAAAAGGGCTCACAATCTAAAAACAATGCAGGACACCACCAGCAACAGCCACTAGCACAGCCACGGTGCAGGGGTGAAGAGGGACAGTTACTCTTCACCTGCTAAATATAAGAGGAAACACAGAGGCCACACAAAATCCCTGGATCTAGGATTGGCCCATTCAGAAGGTGAACTGAGGGTGCAATCCTGACCAACTTCCTAGCACTGGCATGGCTGTTCCAAAGAGGCCTGTTCTGCATCCTGCTGTGGACTGGTCATCACGGAGGCCTCCTCCAGGTAAGGGAATGTTCATTCCCTTACCTTGGAGCTGCATTTAATTGCCCTTACCCAGGGCTGGAAGGTAGGTTAAGACGGTCACTTCAGAACACGGACTGGCAGGGGGCCTCTTGTCCAATTAGATCCCCCAAATAGCCTGAGGCTGGCACAGAAGGCAGCAAAGACCAGGCTCCCGGCATTTACGACAACTTGGCCAACCCAGAGGCTTCACACTGCTGTTCATCATAGTGCAGATCGGGGCCTCTGAAGGAGTTTTATCAGGGGGTACAAAGTTTATTTTACTTTTGGGCCCCTTCCCAAAGGGGGAGGGGAGACGTGTAGCAGTGCAGGGGATGGTGATGAGGTGGTATCACGATACCCGGGGGGGGAGGGGCTGGCCCTTCCAGACTTCCCCCAGGGATTGTGGGATGACGTCCCCTCCTGGCCACCAGCAACCTCCAGTGGCCAAGGAGGCATTCCTTTAGCCCAACTAGGTCAAATCACGATACCTGGGGGCCTGGCCTGTCCAGACTGCCCCCAGGGGTCGTGATAGGCAGGCAGAACGGGGGTGGAGAGGGTGGCAAAACAAGACAGGGGAGGGTGGTAACAGCCGGGCTCTTCTTATGTTCCTTATGTTCCTTAGAAATGTTAGGGGCTCATTTAGCCATCCGTGAATTATCATCATGCTTACTTTGCCTGCTTTTAAGCTTGTCCTGGGGGATGTGGTGGCACAGCGAGTTAATCCGCTGCTGCTGGGCTTTTGACCGCAAGGTTGGGAGTTCGAGACTGCGTGACAGAGTGAGCTCCCGTCGCTTGTCCCAGCTCCTGCCAACCTAGCAGTTCGAAAGCACCTAAAATGCAAGGAGATAAATAGGGACCACTTCGGTGGGAAGGTAACGGCGTTCTGTGCGCTACGGTGTAGAGTCATGCTGGCCACGTGATCGGACAAAAACGCCGGCTCTACAGGCTTTGAAACGGAGATGAGCACCGCCCCCTACAGTCGGTCACGACTAGACCATTCGGTCGAGGGGAAACCTTTACCTTTTTAAGCTTGTCATGAGATTAGGCCTTTAGATTTTTTTTATTGCATTTGAACTCTGCTGACACACCTGCTTGCGTATGGGTAAGCACGTATCTGCTTATGGAAGATTTCACACCATGCACCTGATAAAATGGGCTCCAGCTTTCAAAAGCTTATGCCGAAGCGCATTTGTTAATCTTTAGTGTCAAAAGAATCTGCCTGTTGTTCTTAGAGATGGACGTTCTCTAGGAGTAGAGATGGAAGATGCCGGTTGTGCTGAGAGGGGGATGTTCTTTTCCCTCTCTCACAACACCCGAATCAGGGGACATCCACTAAAATTGAGTGTTGGGAGAGTTAGAACAGATACAAGGAAATACTTTTTTACCCAGCGGCTAATTAATCTGTGGAACTCCTTGCCACAGGGGGTGGTGATGGCATCTGGCCTAAGTGCAATTAAAAGGGGATTGGGTGAAGTCCATCGTGGGCTATACGCCATGATGGGTTGTGCAACCTCCTTACATTAGCAGTAGGCTACTAAAGTAGAATGCCAGGTGCAGGGGAGTGGCAACAAGATGCAGGCATTTGGTTGTCTCGTGTGCTCCCTGAGGCATCTGGTGGGCCACTGTGAGATACAAGAAGCTGGACTATATGGGCCTTTGGGCTGATCCAGCAGGGCTGTTCTTATGTCCGCTGTTTATGTTCTTGCAGTCTGACAAGCCTAGCGATCTCAAAACAAGTACACTTACTGATCCACAGGTGAATGTGGTAAAGGAAGAACCGTCCCAACACTTGATCCAAAGCTCGGTTCATTTTTAAACCAGCCGGAACGCCCATCAGCCATTGTAGGAGGTCCTGGAGCTGCTGGGCAACATGCTGCCATAAAGAAAGCAAAAATGTGTTGGTTAGCGGAAAGCACTGAGCTTGCAAAGAGCTCCCCACAGAAAGACCAGGGTCAGCAGAAAGGTCTTGTTACTCTTCCCCTGTGGAAGGAAGAACGGGTTCATGGCTGCAATGGAAAAGGAAAACATGCTAGAACTTTCAGGGAGGGAAGAAAAGGATTGCTTGATCCACACAGCAAACACAACTTGGCTAGAAATTTGGATATAAATTGGTGATTCATCCATAACCAGAGTCTTCAGAAAAGGATGCCATCATGATAAGTTAAGATTAACTCTTTGTTTAATAGGGTGAAATGTAACTGACACACAGTTCTGGATACTCCACAAATCTCTTTGGAGGCTTCCTTTACCCACCTCTGAGCTAGACTGTAAGCCCCTTTGCAAGAGAGGTCTGTCTTCTCATTCTGTGTAATACACTAAGGCAAGTGGCATCCACCTCCAACTCAGGAGACTGAACTACAGACGTGTAGTTGTGTACAGTTCTGGTCACCACATCTCAAAAAGGACATAGTGGAGCTGGAAAAGGTGCAGAAGAGAGTGACAAAAATGATTACAGGCCTGGGGCACCTCCCTGATGAGGAAAGACTGCATTGTTTGGGGCTCTTCAGTCTGGAAAAAAGGTGCTTGGGGGGACAGGACATGATTGAGACATATAAGATTATGCACAGGAGGGATAGAGTCAATAGAGGGATGTTCTTTTCCCTCTTTCACAATACCAGAACCAGGGGGCATCCACTGAAATTGAGCGTTGGGAGAGTTAAAACAGATAAAAGGAAATACTTTTTTACTCAGCGGGTCATTAAGCTGTGGAATGCCTTGCCACAGGAGGTGGTGATGGCATCTGGCCTAGATGCCTTTAAAAGGGGATTGGACGGATTTCTGGAGGAAAAGTCCATCCTGGGCTATAGGTCATGATGGGTCGGGCAACCTCCTTAGTAGTAGGCTACTTCAGAATGCCAGGTGCCAGGGAGTGGCAACAGGATGCAAGCATCTTTTTGTCTACTGAACTCCCTTAGGCACCTGGTGGGCCACTGTGAGATACAGGAAGCTGGACTAGATGGGCCTTTGGCCTGATCCAGTGGGGCTCTTCTTATGTTCTTACGTGGGAGGGGAAAAATGTTGAAACTCTGAAGAAAAGCAAATTAGCAATGCTTACCAATGACATACTAACAAACAGGGTCAGCCCAAGGACTCCTGGCACCTGAGCCAGCATGCCAAATGGTAGACTGCCAGCCTCCACTCCTTCTACTCCCTGGAGTGGGAAAGGAAGACAAGGAACAGAGTGGAAGAGGAAGTGTAGAGGAGAGATGCTCTGGCCTGCCACTCTCCTCTCCACACTTGCTCCATCTTTTCATCTTACAATCGAGTGGAAAAAGGAGGACGAGTGACAGAAATGGAGGCGAGGGGATGAATAGAGTGAGGGGCAACATGTTGCCTCAGGCAACCGTTTCAGTTGGTCTCATGGTTGAGCCGGCTCTGCTAACACAAGCCAAAGACAAAAGGAAAGAGCGATTATTTCCCAAGGGCAATCACCAGAAAATTGGGATTGTCCCTGGTATATATGCTCTATTCCCTCCTTTTTTCCAGTTGCCTATTTCTGCGTCTTTCTCAGCTCCGCGACACTAGAGATCAAGCCCCCAGAACCGGCATTCCAAACGCGACTACACTGCAGATTCATGCAAGGACATCTTGATACTAACAGTTTTTGTATTCAATACTTTTCTCAATGATCCCTAGCACAGAAGCTTGCCTAGACACCGACAATTATTAATGCTCGCTAAGTATTGCTATGAATAATCTCTCTTGTAGTGTACGGGGCCTAGTAAACATTTATGTGGACTATTAACTTCTGGGCACTTAACTGCAAAGCTTATACAGACAATAAAACATTTGAAAACATGAGGATGGTGCATTGAAGGGAAACAGCTGCAAATCATAGGGTTCTTGTTTTTCCAAGTATGCCTAAAAAGATATTAGAGATCTTTGCAAAGTGCCTAGAATGTGGAAGCCCAGAGACTAGCCTGTAGAGATCTACTACTCCCAAGATGTAAGCACATTGTTACACTTACTGCAGTGGAGTTCTGTTTACATGAAAGCATTGCTGAAGGCAAGACCCAGAACTCCCAAGGTAGCTGGTTCTGCTTTATTTAGAAACTGTACTAGATAACACTTATTGTGCAATTAGCGGTGCCTCAACAGCAGCACAGAGGAATACTACCCCTCCCTGATAACGGCACAACTACAACTTGTCCACCCTCATTTCTATATTTCCACTCATAGGAACAAAAGAAGAGCCCAGCTGGATCAAGTCAAAGGCCCACCTAGTCCAGCTTCCTGTATCTCATAGTGGCCCACCAGATGCCTCAGGGAGCACCCAAGACAACAAGATGCCTGCATCCTGTTGCCACTCCCTTGCACCTGGCATTCTGAGCTAGCCTAGTAGTAATGTAAGGAGGTTGCACCACCCACTGTAACATGTAGCTTACAATAGACTTTTCCTCCAGAAATCGGTCCAATCCCCTTTTAAAGACACCTACAGTAGGCCAGACGCCATCACCACCTCCTGCGGCAAGGAGTTCCACAGATTAATTAATCAGTGGTTCACTCATGAACTAGAAATAGATTGCTGAGAATTCCAAAATGGTGTGGATGTCTCATGTCTTTTACTTGAAGACAGAACCCCCCCCCCCAAACAGAGGTGTAAATTCCTTCAGGCTTGCAATTTATCCCCAAATAACCAGTTCAATGTTTGGTTGTGGCACTTGGGTTTCTATGACTTATGAGCCAAGATTACCTACGTATTTACCACGTGGCTTTTAAGACTCTGCCACAGGCTAGAACCAGTGCCCTTAATAACCCAGATTACCTATGCACCTTCCTCAACTTCCCAGGCCTGGCTGAAATCCAGGGCTGATCTGCATCCCCCTTGCAGGGGATGCACCCACCCTTCCACCCTTGTGGTTTGGAGAGAAGTGCGAGAGGCTTCAGAAATAGTTTTCATCTAATATTAAGAGCTCTCAGGCAACAGATTCTTTTGCAGGAATGAAAGATTTAAACGCCTAAGAGCCTTCCTGGAGCAAAGCTGTTTTGTGGCACGCGGTACACGTTGGACACTCTTGTGTGGCTGCAGCTTTGCACACCGGTCCACAGGACCACATAAAGCTGCATTGTGCACCTGGGATGGAGCCTATGCTGGTTACGTATCTACTTTCCAATTGCCTTAAATGGGGGGGGGGACCCACAGACTAATGTAAACGGCTTCTGGTTCCGCTATGCCTTCAAGCTACAGTCATTTAACTGAGGCTGACTAGCATTTTGGGGCTGAGTCACAGAAGTTGAAAACCCAAATGGGTCTGTAAATGTCTAGGGAGTAGTAAGGTGTCAGGGGCTCTAGCAATGGGACCCACACAACGTTCTCTGTCACAGCTTGTGGAAGAAGGGAACTGCTGGTACACTCTGTGATGGACTGCAGCGCCACCGCTGCAGAATGGCCAAAGGGGGTATTGCAGTACCCATGCGACAAGACATCAGGTTCCCAAAAGGGCCAAACGGGTCTCTACCTGGCCCTACAACATACAGCTGCAGGATTTGGTCTGGCTTCTCGGTCTGAGAAGTTCTTGGATTGCCCGACTCCTAGTCTTGATAGAGGTGCACAGCAGAACTTCCTGCTGGATTGTGCTCATGAAGGGACAGATCGGTATCTCTTTTAACAGCACCCCAAATCTGCCACCAAAGGGCTAATCCAGCCTCGTCCCCAGCTGAGAGAAACCAAAGATAAGCAAGGAACAGAACATTCATGCAGGAAAATGGAAGAACAGGCCCTCTTTGCAGCATGAGCTTTATTTCCTTTTTTTCCCCCCCATGATTCAGCATGAGCTTTATTTCCTAAGCGACTGCTCCATTCACTGGCTGGAAAAAAAAGGTGCATGAAAGCAAGCTACAACAGGCAGCTGGAGTTCCTGATTCAGCACTGAACGCTCAGGGCCCATTCCAGAACAGCTTCTTTCCTGGGGAAAACGAATGCTAGAAAAAAAGCACAGCTTGAGGGTGCAATCCTCACCTGGAAAAAGGCCAGCACAGTTAGGCCAGCACAAGGGCCACCATAAAGCGTGTTTGGACCACTCTCGGAGTCAGGGAGGATGGTGCACGTCTGTGTTCTGGCCTCTCTGACTCCAAGGGTGGTCCAAATGCGCTTTGCAGTGGCCCTTGTGCCAGGCAACCTTTGCTGGCCTAACTCCAGGTTAGGATTGACATGGGAGACTTCAGGAATGAAAGAGGCAAAGGACAGAAGTGCTTCCCTCCTGGGCCATTAATCAAGAGAAAGTGCAGAAGTACAAGGGGGGCAAACAAAGCAGAAATAAACCTTGTTATTGAACAGGCAGGGACCACTGATGGTGCTGAGACACGCCTGTGAGGAGGAAGGTAATTACATCAACTGTTCTCTGAATATTGTCTTACTCCATAATTAACTTTCTATTAGATTATTCCAATGTACTACGTGCTGTTCATTTATATTTTCAATTTTTAAAATTTGGGTAGCTTACAAGCGCCTTGGAAAAGTCAATATTACCTTCGAGGATCTAACTTGCCCCAGAAAACTCTGCTGAGGACATAGCGGTGGGGCAGGCTAATGGGGTGAGACAATAGCTGTAATATTAATGTTCTTTGTTTAGTTCTAAAATTTACAACCTTTGGGGGAGGTAGGAGAGAATCTTGCTGGTTGTTTTATTACTGTATGATCTGATATAGTAGAACAAAAAGATCAAATCAAATTTGAAGAATTAAAAACAAAACGAACAGGAGCAGCATTCTTTAGAAACCATGGGAGGAATAACACTTCAGGCACAATTAAACCTGGATAGGCCAGCAAGTTTGGCCGGCACAAGGAACACCGTTAAGTATGTTTGGACCACTCTCAGAATCAAGAGGTCAGCACACAGATGTGCGCCATCCTCCCTGATTCTGAGAGTGGTCCAAACATGCTTTATGGTGTCCCTTGTGCCAGCCAAACTTTGCTGGCCTAACCGTGCCGGCCTAGCTCCTGGTTACGATTGCACCCTTCACATTTGTGCTCCTGCCCTTCCTGTAAGGAGCTCAGAGAGGCACAAACAGGAGTACTCTGTTTCATCTTCACAACAGCACCAGTTGGCTGTTTCTGCCGAGAGGAGCAGACAGACCAATGCCATCCCATGAGAGCTCTGGGAGTTAGAACCCAAGTCTCCCTATTCCCAGTCAAGCCCACAATTCAATCCATCACAATACGTGAACTTTTATTTGGCGTGGGCTTTTCTGGCCCTTTCAGGCATACCGAGGGAGATATTGAAATAAAAGCACCGTGAAGAAACGAGGATCACATTTGCCACCCATGTAATGCGTGTAAGTTTAGAAGGACAGACTGTTTTATGCTATCCTGAGCATCCAAGCTTGCTATATTAAAGATGAGAAAGTTGAGAGAGTGGCTTGCCTAAAATAATCTAGGACAGTGTTTCTCAAATTCTGGGTCGGGAACCACTAGGTGGGTCGCAAGCCCATTTCAGGTGGGCCCCCATTCATTTCAATGCATATTTTATTTTTAATATATTAGACTTGCTACCATGGCATGTGACTGTATTTGGGGAAATGTTACAGATCTGTACAGTACTTTTAACAATAGTAGTCAATGGAGCTTACTCCTGAATGAGTGTGGATAGGATTGAAGTCTTTGGGGTTTGGGGGGATTTTTTTTTAAACAGATCAGCAGCTGCTTGGGAGGGTTAGAAAGGTTCTTTGATCTAAATACATTTTAAAACATATACTTACTGTAAACTTTTATGTAATTGATTTGATTTTATCATATGGAACGTTAAAAGTTTTCCTTCTTGATGATGTCACTTCTGGCCGCGACATCACTTCCAGGTTAATGACATCACTAACAGACTGTCATTCTGGAAAGTGGTCCCAGTGCTAAAAAGTTTGAGAACCACTGATCTGGGAAGTTTGTAGCAGAGGTGAGATTCAAACCAGGAAAGTCCTGATTTGCGGCTCGAGCGTGATGCTGTACCAGCTCTCCTGTCTCAAACTTACATCAGCCATTGGGACAAGGGCGTTGGCAAGTTGACCGATCCGATTCTTCCGATACAACCAGGACATCAGCAGAATCCCCAGAACCATGTCAATGAAGAGAGAAAGGAAGATGTTGGCTTTTCTGAAACCGGGGCAGAAAGAAAGAGACTCAACTTCAGCTTTAAAAGGATGATTAGAATTCAGACAGATACACAGGCGTCCCCCGCAAATCCACAGTTTCACTTATCTACAGTTCTCCACTGCTGCGCACTCAAAGGAAAGGTCTTCCTTTCCCACCTCTGGTGACTGCAAGGACTTAGCAATAAAACTTTAGCTCTACCAATGGATCCAGGGTTGCAACATCCACATCTAGTGTTGCCCACTTGTATTCATCTCCAGCAAGCTTGGTGCAGTTGCAGGCAACCTCCACGGCTCTGGTGAGCCCCAATACAAAGGCTTCATGGTGCTCCAGGGTTAATTCCGATCTGACCACCATACCAGCACATCGCCCCCATTGACAGGGCTGCATGTGCCATTAGATCCTGTATGCACCCACAGAGTGGTTTACAGGATTCCACTGATTCATGCAGTACCACAAAATCTGGTTTCACAGTGCCAATAAAAATAAAACTTGGAGGGGCTGACTAATGTAAAGTTTCCAAGCTCTGATTTTTTTTTTTTGGGGGGGGGGGGAATGATGCAATTAATGAAAGCAAAAAAAAAAGACAAGGAATACAGTGCAGTTGCAGAATCCTGAAATGTGGAAGGCTCTTGACCCACCAAATTATGCATAATTATGCACGTGCATGGGAGAGATAGAGTCAAAAGAGGGATGTTCTTTTCCCTCTCCCACAACACCCGAACCAGGGGATAGCCACTAAAATTGAGTGTTGGGAGAGTTAGAACAGACAAAAAGAAATACTTTTTTGCCCAGCGGGTAATGAAGCTGTGGAACTCCTTGCCACAGGAAGTGGTGATGGCATCTGTCCTAGGCGCTTTTAAAAGGGGATTGGACAGATTTCTGGAGGAAAAGTCCATCGTGGGCTATATAGGCCATGATGGGTTGTGCAACCTCCTTACATTAGTAGTAGACTACTTCCGAATGCCGAAAGGGAGTGACAACAGGATGCTTGTTGTCTCGTGTGCTCCCTGAGGCATCTGGTGGGCCACTGTGAGTTCCAGGAAGCTGGACTAGATGGGCCTTTGGCCTGATCCAGCAGGGCTTTTCCTATGTTCTCTCAAAGGGCATCTAAGGTTGTTGTAGCCGTGGAAAAGCGCAATGCAGGTGCCAAGCAGATATATCCAACAGCTGTGCCCGGGCCTTCCAGCCCTGTTTCCTGGGCAACTCTCCTCCTTCTCTAGATGAAAATGGAAGTTGTGTGGGTGGCAACCCGTGGGCTCAAATAAACAATGCTTTCCAGCTCTGTGTGCTTTTTGAACGCAGCAGTGCAGAACATAAATTGCAAAGAGCAGATGCGTGCTTTGGGGTGTGTGGAGAGCGAGCAGCTCTATTTGAAAAAAGTGGTAAGAGTGTTCCTTCTCGCCCTTACCAAAACACACCCACCCACCACGTTTCTGTGCTATAGTTCACTGATGTACACCAGTGGTTTTCAAATATCAATAAACCCTTTCCCCATAGACTTATCTGTGCAGGAAGCTCGGCAAGTTGCAAAGGATTCAGGGAAGGGTTCTAATGACACTCGTTCCATTCTCAAGGGGTGCTGGTAAAAGCCCTATTGGACTTCACTGTTGCTGAGCATACACCTTAAAGCAGCTGTTCCCAAACAGTGGGTCAGGACCCACCAATGGGTCGCGAGCCGATTTCAGGTGAGTTGAGCAGCCATATTGAAAATATAAGAAGATGGGATGCTGGAAAGGGGGAGGGCTGTGCGATTGTTTTGCTTGGGTCAAAAAAATAGGCTTTTTTTGCTTTCTGATTCACTTTGCTATTGGAAAATGGCTGAGAAATAGCCCAACTGATTGCTGCCTTCTCAGGAAGGCAGCAGGCTCTGGTGTCACAATGACTGCACTTCTGGCGGGTCCCAGACAGGTTGTCATCCTAAAAAGTGGGTCCTGGTGCCAAAACATTTGAGAACCGCTGCCTTAAAGTGTACACTTGAAGCGGACCCAGTTTGGACCATTTCATGATGCATTTCGCTTTGCCTGGTCACAGAACAATGTGCGGCTAGCCCGGTATGTCCCCCGGCCGTTGGCCTACCTCATGAGCTGGGCCTGATTCTGAGCCTTCCTGTTGCTGCTGACAATCTGGAGGTGCTGCAGCCGATGCCCCAGCTGCTCACAGGTTGAAAGTTTGCTCCAGATGAAGGACAAGGGCCAAAAGGTCAGCATCCTGGATAAAGGCAAAAACATCTGGCAATGAGAATGACTGCAAGATATCCACTCCTCCTGCCTCCCCCCCCCCCGCAATACAAGGGTATTTCAGAGTGCTTCCATTATCATGTGGGAATCTTCTCCTGTTAATGCATATTGTTATCACCCACAAATTATGCACATCCTAGTTTAAAAATGTAACCACATCTCATCCTCTAGTGAAGGAGGAGGCAGCCATCCTCTTCCTATCCATTGCAGATACTAGCCTACAAAATCCAAAAATAGAGTCAGAGAGGCCAGCACACAGACGTGCGCCATCCTCCCTGACTCCGAGAGTGGTCCAAACCAGCGATGGGATCTACAAATGAACAAGGGGAACACTGGGCGGGACTTACACGGGGCTTCCGCGTGATTGGCTACCCGTCCATAGCGTTCCGCAGCTGTCCTGGCCTCGGGGGGGGGCTGCCCCCGGTTAGCGCCCCCCCGCTACTCGCCCAGGCACCCAGCGCGACCCTCACCTGTCCCCCGCAGCGAGCAGGAGCCCCCCCCCCGAGGCCAGGGCAGCCGCGGAATGCTATGGACGGGCTGCCACTCAAGCGGAAGTCCTGCCCAAGTCCCGCCCAGAGTTCCCCTTGTTCATTTGTAGATCCCATCACTGGTCCAAACATGCTTTAAGGTGGCCCTTGTGCCAGCCAAACTTTGCTGGCCTAACTCCAAGGCTAGGATTGCACTCTGAGAGAGAGCGATGATAACTGGTCTGGGGCATGGAGTTATAAACATGGAGAAGAAATGACATCATATTCTTGAAACTTCCGGTCTGGTCAAACAATATGGCCGACGCAATGGGTCTGGTCCCATGGTCTGGTCTAACAATATGGCCGACGCAACTCCATGGGTCTAACAATATGGCTGACTAATTATGCGGAATTAAACCTTGGAATTGCATATTAACTCATAATTAGGTTACCAATGATGTTTCTCCACGATCCCACGTTGTTATTTTGGTAAGTTTTTACTTCAGGAGTAAACGATTCAGTCCTAAACACTACGCGCAAAGCAATCTGAAATGCTTGGAATCAGCATTTTGAGTATAAAAACATGGCCGCTAAGCCCGCCCCCTCTGGCCTCACTTCGTTCCTATCTAACTGCATGGGCAGGGCCACCCCCTGGTCTGGGGTCCTCCAGTGGAAGACTTGAACTCTGACCTCACTAGCCAAAGTCCAGCGATCTAACCACAACACCACGCCAATTCAAACCGTTGCCCCATGAATGCAGAACGCTACGTGGACCTGCACGGCTATTCGTTCGTTCTTGTTGCTACCTAGTCACACAAGCGTCTCAGTCACAAAGGCATCACAATAACTGGTGAATCCATATGGGGGGGGAGCCCTCAGGGTCTTTTCAGCGGCACTTCACAAAAGGTTTGTCAGGTTCAAACCTGAACGCCCTGGAGCCCTTCTGTGCCTGCCCCACCCCATCTCGTGGAGATGCTTTGCTGCTGAACGCAGTGTAGTGTGAATCAATCTCAGCTCAGGCTCCCCAAATTACTGTGCTCTTTGCGGTGGACCTCGGAGCAAAATCAGCGCACCGCAGTTCAATTGGCCTGCCTGGAGATAACATCCGTAGTGACAGAGCAAAGAACGTGTCACTTGCTGATGCGCTAAACGGCTCTATTTGAAGGGGAAGCACCTTGGGCTAAATGCTCATCTGGGAGATGCAAATTTGGAGATGCACAATGAACTGTTACTTGCAAACACGGTTTCTTTTATTTCAACCCGCAGCCTGCGGGGTCTCGTTTTATCACAAACGAACTCCAAAGAGGCACAAAAGTAGTGACCAGATTCTACAGGTCCAACAGAAGCACAGGATTGACCTTCAGGGTGGAATCCTAAAGGACTCAACTAGGCACCACGGCAATCAACTAGACACCACTGCCATCTATGAGACAAGCTAGCTGCAACTAACTTAAGACCTCACTCATTTCAGTGGGACTTCCAACACAATCCTATGCATGTCCACTCAGAAATATGTTCCACTGATTTCAAGGGGTCTTACTCCCAGAAATGAGGGTTTAGGATTGCAGCCTTAGTTAATCTCTTAGTTTTAGGGTTCATGATTTTCTCAAGATTAGGAATGATTCTATAATCTCTTTGCAGGCCTGAGCACCTCACCCCATGGCAAACTGGGATATTCCCCAGCACGTTTCATGTTTAAAATGTTAAAAGTCTTTACCTTGGATCAGGAAATCCAAAAATCTAGGCTCTGTTCTATGGAGGTGACAAAGATGACGAGACATTTAGAACTTCTCTACACTATAGCCCACTCAAGAAACTTTCGGATGCTGTAAACATCCGAAACATTTTCGGATGTATTCAAACGTTTTAGACTGGGAGCCACTTTTTAGAACGGCACTTGTGGTGGGACCCACTGGAAGTGATGCCATTAACCTGGAAGTGATGTTGAGGCAGGGAGTGACATCATCAAACAGGAAGTGCTGTCATTGTAACATAATAAAATGACACTCCTGAAATGCAAATTGGCATTCTTGGACTACAGCAATTGTACAACCAAGAAATATGCCTGACAGAAAGCAAAATGAGGACAAAATATTATGTAAAGCACTGAATTAAAGAATTTTTTTTTTAACCCTTCAGTCTGCAGTTTCCTAGATGGCTGCTCCCACCTTTCCACAACCCATCTGACATCAGGTCGCAACCCACCAAGTGGGTCCCGACCCACAGTTTGAATAACACTGCTGTAAACACTCTCTTCCTGGTATGTTTACCACCCTGAGTCACATGATGTCACCTTCAAGAGGCACCTCACTCCTGACACCAGATTATTTATGGTTCAGTTAGGCACCCAAATTCCATGTAATGGACAGTGTCATCACGCTGTTCAATGTTAATAGCACTTCTGATAAACATCCTGAGCGAAAACATGCTTGCTCAGAAACATGCAGGATTTACTCTAGCTCCTAGAATAAAATTGCAGGTAAAAACAAAGATCCTTTAAAAAATAAGAACAGTTTGGGTAACAGTATTGTTCCCACTGTGCTACACAAGGTGGAGCTAAAGAGCTACTTGGAGCTCAGCTAAGCACTCTCTTCTACTCTACACTGTCCAAGCTTGCCAGAAAAGTACATCCCTGTGTGTAGCATCCAAGCATGCAGCTAAAGAAGTGCAGGAGATGCAATTGCACCTGGCAACAAGCTTTTAGGGGACAACAAGCTGAGCTTCACACTGCTGCCAAAAATTGTGAAAACCTGGGTATGTAGGCATAATATCATCATGTTATATACCATATATACCATGCTGTTTTACTAATACCTCACAAGCGTGGCCATGTCAGGCCACCATCCTAAACTTTATCAGGCAACGCTTTATCAGGACCAACCAAAAAGCATCAAGAAGAGTGGGGGTTTGCGCCTGGGGGCACACCTCCAGTCTGCCACCTCCTTGCTACAAGCAGGCGCCCGGCTCCGAGCTCCCCAGCAACTCTTAACGCTTGGAGGAATTTTGTGCCGCTTGAAGCACCACAAAGCTTGTGGTGCTACAAATGGCACCCATCCCTCCAAAGCTTAGACAAATCTTGCACTGCTACAACCTTGCAGCAGTGCAAGATTCCTCCAGGATCTTGCGAGAATCTTGCAGCGGTGCAAGATTATCAGAGGAGCTGAGTGCCACTTGAAAGCACCACAAAGCTGATAGACCTCAGGGCACTACAAGCGGCGCCTGCCCCTCTGACGCTTGGAGGAATCTCGCGTTTCCGCAACCTTGCAGTGGCGCAAGGTTCCTCTGAGCATCGGAAGAGCCGGGCATCACTTGGCATTACAAGTGGCACTTGACTCCTCCGTGTATCAGAGGGGATGGGGCACTGCTTGAAGCTGCATGAAAAAGCTCAGGAGCATTTTTTGCTCCACAAGAAGTGGCACCAGCCCCCTCTGATACATGGAAAAGAGGGTGGCCAGTAGTGGTGGGGAGGATTGTGGTGCCATCCCCTGCAGGATGACGCTCAGGGCATTTGCCCCCTTGCCCCATGCCCCTGGATTGCTCTACAAGCCCCAACATTCTGTAGCTTGCAAAACCTAAGATGGAGTTTAGAAGGGGCTTTATTAGCCCCTGAATGGTGCAAGACCGGTTCAGCACACACAAAGAGCTGCTTGGGCAAAGGAAGCAAACGATGGCTGTGCATCCCCTCTCCTCGCGTTTTAGAAATACGAAGTTAACGCGGCTCAGAAGTTAAACTTGGCTCAGTCTCTAGCAGCAGTCTGAAATTCACAGCTTCCTCCCAAGAATGAGACCAGGAAAAACGCCAGGCAAACAAGGCGAACTTTATAGTCTCAGATCAAAGTTGAAGTGCCGGTCTAGTCATTAAGAACAGCAGCAACTTATATGGTAAGGGAGAGAATTGGGGGGTGACGACATAGCATCAGTAAAGACAGATGAAAAGTGGCGATTAATTACTGCCGGTGGGTCTCGCTTCATAGAAAATGAAGGAGTAGGAATGCGAATGGTAGACTAGTTGCTGGAGTGACTTAATCCTCAGCTGTAACTCCATTAAGACAGCAGGGACTGGGTACCACTAAACTGGCTACAAACGCTTTAATTCTACGTGTGTTAGCAGAGATGCACACTGCAGCCAGACATGAGGCCTCCGAATGTGAGGTATGCTAAAGGCTTTAACGCATCAAACTGAAAGCTCAAACCGGCTGATTTTTCATGACAGCGTCATTTGGTTGGAAACCTGTTGCGGGATTTGATTCCCCATAGCCCGAGGCTACACTTGCTTCAGTTTGCTCGCGAGTGCTTTAGTTAGCTGGTACCCAAACGGGATTAATCAAACTGCCCTTTGCCATCTTGGAATCAAAACTTCCAAGTCTTCCTTTTTGGCAGCACAACTTGATCTCGCTCAATGCGGCGCTTGATAGGAGAGAGCTTTTTCACTTCACATCCGTTCAACTACTACCCTTCGGAGCCAGCGCTTGGCAATTTTCCCCTGGAAAGCAGTAAAAGGGCTCAGCATCAATGAAGCTTCCAGAAGGCTGGAGAGTGGAGCCGAATACGACTCCTGCGTTGCTCCTTGAAAAGGCTCAGCACTCTGGGAAACAATCACATTCACTGCAGGACATGGCACCACTAGGGCTTCTCACGGAAAACACGCAAGGTGTTACTGAACAGAGCAACACATTTAGACAGCAGTACATTTGCAACTGGTGACTACAGCCATGAAATGAAAAGACTGTGGCGAACCTAGATAACTTTATAAAAAGCCGAGACATCACCCTGCCAACAAAGTTTCGCATAATCAAAGCTACAGTTTTCCCAGTAATAATGTATGGCTGCGAGAGCTTGGACCATAAGGAAGGCAGAGCGCCGAAGAATAGATGCTTTCGAATTATGGTGTTGGAGAAGACTCTTGAGAGTCCCCTGGACTGCAAGGAGACCCAATTGGTCAATCCTACAGGAAGTCAAGCCTGATTGCTCCCTGGAAGGACAAATCCTGAAGCTGAAGCTCCAATACTTTGGCCACCTCATGAGAAGAGAGGACTCTTTAGAAAAGACCCTCATGCTGGGAAAGATGGAAGGCAAAAGGAGAAGGGGGCAGCAGAGGATGAGATGGTGAGAGAGTGTCACTGAAGCAATGGACTCCGGAAGCTAGTGGAGGACAGGGAGGCCTGGCGTGCTGTGGTCCAGGGTGGGTCGCGAAGAGTCGGACATGACTTAGTGACTGAACAACAACAACAACATTTGCAACACACAGCCCTGTTCTAATCAAAACTACCAGTTATATCCTGGGCTGCAAGGACATTCAGCTCTCCTTTCACATTTTGGCCTCCAAGTCTAAGTCATTAGAACATAAGAGCCCCACTGGATCAGGCCAAGGGCCCATCAAGTCCAGCTTCCTGTATCCCAGTGCCCACCAGATGCCCACCAGCACACAGCAAGAGTTCTGTATCTCATTGCCACTCCCTTGCACCTGGCTTTCTGAGTTAGCCTACTTCTAGAACCAGGAGGTTGCACATACCCATCATGGCTTGTGACCTGTGATAGACTTTTCTAGAATCTGTCCAATCCCCTTTTAAAGGCATCTAGGCCAGATGCCATCACCAGTTCCTGCAGCA
This sequence comes from Lerista edwardsae, assembly GCA_029204185.1. NCBI lineage: Eukaryota > Metazoa > Chordata > Lepidosauria > Squamata > Scincidae > Lerista > Lerista edwardsae. Next base: position 3,818,857 of record JAJKFI010000083.1, read on the forward strand.
AGGAGTTCCATAGATTAACTAAATGCAGGTTAAATATATATTTCCCTTTGTTCAAGTCCAAGGAGTTTGAATATTACTGGCCCACAGGAAGAGCACAATTGTCGAGTTTTGTACCTGGTGTTCTATGGGCCCATTCTACCTCTAGCCTTCTTGGGAAGATCAAGAGGCAGTTCTCTAGAAACATTCTCTCTCTGATCTTGCTTACTCTGGGACCCTAAAAAGGCACATACGACGTCTTTAAACATATTAGTAATAACATATATAAGGGACGTAGTGGCGCAGTGGGTTAAACCGCTGTTGCTGGGCTTTCAACCGCAAGGTTGGGAGTTCAAGACTGCGCGACGGAGTGAGCTCCCGTCGCTTGTCCCAGCTCCTGCCAACCTAGCAGTTCAAAAGCACCTAAATGCAAGTAGATAAATAGGGACCGCTTCGGGGGGAAGGTAATGGCATTCTGTGCACTACGGCGTGTAGTCATGCTGGCCACATGACCGTGGAAGCTTGTCCTTGGACAAAACGCCAGCTCTACAGGCTTTGAAACGGAGATGAGCACCGCCCCCTACAGTCGGTCACGACTAGACCATTCGGTCGTGGGGAAACCTTTACCTTTTTTAATAACATATACGCTTGGTTGTGCTTCTGTGCACAGGAACAGCCTGAGCAACGTACCTGCTTTTACAGGCTCCGGAAACCAGCGAGAGGAGGAAGGTCACCAGCATGCAGGCAGGGACGGAAGCCTGCTTCATCAGCTCCACAATGATGCTGGCTTCGACTCCTTCCGACTGCCAGTGGGTGAGCTGGATGGGCCCCTCGTCGTACCTGTCCTTCATGAACAGGAGCTTGCTCCTTGCCACGGTATCGAACACGGCCGCCAGCCTGGAGCCATCCTCTGCCTTCTGGTCAGGCGCAGAAGCGCTGGCCTGCAAGGGGTGCAGCTGGGACAGCATCACCTTGCGCTGGTCGTAATACACCACAATGATTTCGCCGTTGCTGTCGCCCTCGGACTGCTTCCCGGCTGTGCAGCAGCTCCAGAACTTGCTGCCCTTCTCCTTGCTGAGCTGGATCCAGGGGTCGTGTGAAAAGATCGCCCCCAGGTCTTCGAGGAACCTGTCCAAACCCTCCTCCCTGGCCTGCTTGCTGTTGGTCCACGAGCCCAGCACCGAGACCTCCACCTGGGTCGCCTGCTGCATGTCGTAGAGGTACTGCTTCACCTGCCCTGGGATGAAGGGGAAGTGGATCACAGCCAGCACCACGGCCGAGCTCTGCTCCGGAATCCATCGCCCGACCAGGAGGCCGCTTTCGGCGGAGGAGCAGCACGCGGGAAAGAAGACCTTCAGCACCATGGCGGGGGGGGGGGGGCTTTGCAGAGTGTAAAGCCTACAGAGAAAAACAAAAGAATCATCTTCGGAAGCTGTCGGTCTAAGCACCCCAAGAGGACTTCAGCTTCCTCAAACTGATTCTACGATGCAGACACCAAAGCAGTGCCTTTTAAAGGTTGGAGGAGAGAGTTGGCCAGGTTTTGCAATGCAGTACTGTAAGCTTTAAAAGTCAATGTAAAACTTAAATGGCGATCAAGTGATATCCTGTTGCTGTCTTAGAAACTCCCCTGATGAACAGGCTAACAATCATGAGAGCTGCCACAGTTCATTTCAGCAACCTTCCTAATTTAAAATCAAGCTGCGATACACACACCTCATAGCAAGGAGTAAAATTCTCTTATTAGTTTTTGGTTTTTTTCATGTCATTTTACCATAACACTGCTCAGTCAAAGGCTGGCATCTCTCTCCTCCTCTCTCTCTCTCAAAAAAATACATTTATAGTTCTCATTTCCATCATTTACCCCTGCTAATTGGGTGAGAGGCACTTTTTCAAGTGCTGTTCCCTTATTTTTAGCAGGGGGAGAGTAATTGTCCCTATTCACCCCTCTGCAGTGTCTTTTCTAGTGGCTGTTGCTGGTGGTGCTCTGCATTTATTTTTTTTAAGATTGTGAGCCCTTTTGGGACAGGGAGCCAGTTAACGTTATTATTATTTGCCTATAAACCGCTCTGTGAACTTCGTGTTGAAAAGCGGTATATAAATACTGTTGATTGATTGATCCATCCACTCTGAACTTGCAGTCCACAAAAGTTGCTGCTGAAGTAAAGCATGTTTAGGGTGCCACCAAGCTCTTGGGTGTTTTTGCTGCTATAGACTAACCAGGCAACACAGTCAAATGTTTACATACTAACTGGTGGAAGTTAGTATATAAACATTTGCAGGAATGTATTTTTCCGACCCTTTGCAAAGCAGTAGACATAATAAAAGAAATGGGGAGGTAGTTTCTTGACCCAAAGCATCTAAAACAAAAAGCAACACCAGCAAACAGCCACTGGAAAAGGCAGGATGCTGGAGTGGCCACGCTGCTTCCCTCCTGCTCAATAAAAAACCACCAGTGATCAGGTTTGAAAGCCTCTCTCGTCATTTAAGCCCTTCCAATATTCAGCAACGCACTTGAAGGGTCACATGATCATGTCCCAACCCAGACAGGAAAGCTTTACCTTGAAAACACAAGAGCAGAGCCACGAACCAAGGAGGCAACCCTAACCCTACACAACAAGCGAGGTTCCGTAAGGTATTGCAGACACTATAGGCGGAAGGTACTTGGAACAAGCAAAATAATCACACCCACTCCTTTTTTTGTTTTTTTAACTTAAATCTTTTAACGCAGCTACTGGCAACTTGAAATCTAAGGTGACACCAAAACCTCAGTTTTTATAAACAGAAATGGAATGTTGAGCCTGGAACTAACCGACACTGTCTCTTTACATAACTCAGGCAGACCGAACAGAAACATCCTTCCAGGCCAACCCGGCGCTAACAGCATCCGGCAACAATTGTCCTTCCCTGTCCTTCAGCACTGCGCCAGGGACACAATGTGATGTGAAAACTCTCCAATCCCCCCTCTGGCAGTGTCCTCTGACAGGCCCAGCTGATTGGAAAGGAACCCCTATTGTGTTTTTTTTATGGTATGTCAATAGAGGGCCCTGCTGAACCTATTTTTCTGAAACGAAGTACAGTCAATCCATTCAGTATTGATGGTACCCTGATGCCTTGCACTGAAAAGGGGGCAGCTTGTTTGTTTTTGGGGTGTGGGTGCTTCTACACCTGGCTGACTGATTCATGGCGCACATCAGCCTGTCAAACCCTGCTGGAGCCACTCTGTGTTCATGGATGAATTCCCGGCCCCTTGAGGTGGAAAAGTGATGTCTTTTCTCGTACACATCCTAGTACTTGTAATGAGAGGAGGACCACGGTTACTGATAACCAAAGGCTGCCTCCTCTCTAGCTCCTTCCTCTTCTAGCTGTCGAGGATAGAGATGTAAAATTTCCAGAAATTTTGAAACTCGGAAAAAAAACCCCTGTTTTTTCCAAAAAAAATGGAAATTTTTGGAAAAATTGAAAAAAATGCTACATCGGCACTTTTTTTTCCTTTTCCAGATTGAAAGTCATTCCATTACTTTAGGAACATAAAATATGACTATGGACAATTTGACTTGGCATAAAATTATCACAACTAGCATATTAAAAATATAGTGTATCCAAACAATTATTACAAACAGAATTTCCTTGTTTTATAATTATTTGTAATTGTAACAAATAGAGCAACAATCTCCTGAACTGTTTACTGGTTTATGTGAAACAGACAAAAAAAACCCTCCACAAAACAATTTTTAAAAATCCAGACTTAATAATTATTCATATTTCCTCTCCACAGTATTAAATAAAAATAAAAAAAACCCATTCTCATAAAAAATTTTTGAAGAGGGGGGAAGTATTTTGAAGAGTGGGACTAAGTTTCAATGAATGGGCATGAAATTTAATCAGAATCATTTTCTGAGCTGTAATTATCAGTATGAGTTTCAGTCTCTGCTTCTGCAGCTACTCTGTTGTGACTGTAATTATTACAGTTATTATGTACTTCTAAAAACTGAAGATTTGCCCGGATTGAAACAAGCTTCGTAGAGAAGCTTTCATATGTGAGTTTATTTCTTGATTTAGTGTGTTTCCAAACATAGACCAGATTCTTTCACATGCTGAAGAGGATGGAGGAGTCTGAAGAAGGCGAGAAGCAAGAGGAGTCAGAGGCTGTGTTACAGAGGTAAAATTATCGGAAATTTTGAAGCTCGGAAAGAAATCCAGTTTTTGCATTGGAGGGTTCAGTTTGTAACCTAGGACTTGCTTGTCCTCAGTGCACAGGAATTAGTATAATCTGATACCATACATATTTTTTAGAAATTATTTGGAAAATATCTGAACAACTTGTCTTAAAATATTTTATTCATCGTGTTAAAATAAAATATTCCATAATCAATTTTTCTTTTTTTCCAATTTTTTGGGGGGAAAAAAGCAAAAACGCTTTAGGAAAACAAACATTTTTTTCTTAATTTTTCTGGTTTTTTTCCGGGCCTTCACATCACAAGTCGAGGAGCCCTCATTAAAAGGAGATCTGTGCAGAACTCTGGGGTGGCTGGCTAGGGGCAGAGAATGCCTTTGGCTCCAGAGAGGACTGAGTGACAAGCCTCACAGTGTGACAATTCCCCTCCAGTGGACTGTAAGAGCGGCATTTGCTGGCCTCTGGAAAAAAAAAAACGGAAAGAAAAGCTGCATCCTCCAGTCTACAGCCAGAGGGAGGTTCTGAGAGAACAGCCTCATCGGGGAAAGCATGCACTGTGCTGCCAAATAAACATGTCTCAAAATCACATTGGCCAAGGTAACGTAACTTGTGGAGCAGAGGGAGCAGTTCAGTGGTGGCATCCGGGCGGAACGGGCCGGTGCGGTGTTCCGCTTGTTCCGCGGACGGGCCCAGTCCTCTCCCGAGGACATGCGAGCTGCTCCTGGGCCCACCCGCCCTCCCGTGCGTCCGAATCGCTCTGAAATGGAGCGATTCGAGGCACAGTGAGGCGTGGCTGGCCTCCGCCATAGGGGCGGAGGGCTGCGAATCATCTGGGCGTTCCGGTTCCTGGCGCGCCCGGATGACATCACTGGGGCAGTTGTAGGGTAGAACTAAAAAGTGAAAGAGAGGTTCAGCTCCTCCTGCATCAGCCAGATCTCCCCTACAAATGCCCTCCCACCCAGCCAATTTTCCCCACATCAAAGCTCATTTCTGGGTTCATAGATCAACGGGGAAGAGGAACTTAAAAACTAGGAGAATCCAGGACAGGCAAAGAGCAAAACAGCCCCAACTTACCTACCAATTATCCCCTACGAACGCCTCCTCATTTGCCTTGCAAGGAAATATCCTACCCATTCAAAGAGCGCTCAGGGTTTTTTAGACAAGAGCAGTGATGGCGAACGTGTGACACATGTGTCAAAGGTGTATACCAAGACATGACAAAAACTGAATTTGTTTTACTAGTTTTTCATTTTAGATGTTTCTTTATGAAATACGTACCACCACGCATGATTGGACTGTGGTTTTTGTTTAAATAAATGAATATATTGTTGCTCTTTTATTTGGCAGGGGAGTTTGGCCAGCAAAGCAAAGTTAAGCAGGTTCCTAAGTTTTGGCACACTGAGCCCAATAGGTCTGCCATCGCTCGACTAGAGCAAACTCAGTTGCTTGCCTCCTGGGCAAAGCTTAGGGATTTCATTCCTGAGGGCAGAGTGCCATTCCTAACCAGAACGTTGCAAGGGATAAGCACACGGGAGCGCGCACACGAGCTCGACAGCACATCTCCCTCTTGAGACTTACGGCGTGAACCACAGTCCCCTGGGTTCACCCTCTGGAAATGACCATCCAAGCAGGAAGGGAGCCATCAGAGCACAATGACCCAGATCCTAATTCTGATGCAGAAGGGTATCACGGCCAGTGGTATTCCAAAGCTTCCATGAGCTCAAGAGAACCAGCCAAGTCAGATGCTCACCTGTCCCCCTTCCAGCATAGATTAATCAATGCCAGGTTTCTGGTGGCATTCACAAAGCCTGGTCTGCCTTCCAGCACCCCCCACCCCCGGTGGCATTTTGTTTTAATGATATTATGTTATGGTGGGTATATTATACCTAAAATAGCTTCAGTCAGTGTTGGCAACATTACCTACAGCTTGGGGGTGTAGTGTAGCCCAGCCGTATTATTTTCCCATTTTAAACCACCATTCCTCCAAGGAGCTCATGGTAGTGTGCATAGCTCCTCCCTCCTTTTGGCCTCCCAACCACCCAGTGGGGTAGGTGAGGCTGAGAGAGAGAGAGACTGGCCCAGGGTCACCCAGGAAGCTTCAGGGCCGAGCAGGGATTTGAACCTGGCTCTTCCAGGTTGAAGGTCAACTCCCAAACTGTTAAACATCTCAGTAGAGCACCTAGTCTTAGGGTTGCCAGATACAAACTGGGACAGAGTGCCTATACCTTTAACAACTGTACAGGACAGGGAATTTGGGCAGGTGCACCTCCTCATGGAAGGGTTTCAAAAGCTGCGCCTTCCAAAATTCCCTGTTCTATACAGTGTTTAATGGTATAGGCACTCTGTTCCAGTTTCAATCTGGTAACCCTACGCTAGTCTGCATATAGGTGCAATTCCTGGCAGCATTTTCAGAAAGGAGAAAAATAGCTCTCTTTGTTCCAAAGCTGCTCCTGTCATCATCGCCCTTTTCCAGCTCCCTCCCCCTAGAGTCGGAGGGAAAGATGCAGCTGCCCGCAGGTGAGAAGTGCATGCATGCAGTTCCCCTTGCAGCCGGACCTTGCTTGCTTGCTGCAGTCCTCATTTAGCTCAGTGGTATTAAAACCTTTTGGACCGGGGCCCACTTTTTAGAATGGCACTCGTGTTGGGACCCACCAGAAGTTTTGTCATTAACCTGGAAGTGAATGTTGTGGCAGGAAGTGACATCCCTGTAACATAATAAAATGATACTCCTGAAATGCAAATTGGCATTCTTGGACTGCAGCAGTTGGACAACTATGAAACATCCCTGGCAGAAAGCAAGTTTGGAACAAAATATGATGTAAAAGCACTGAACGCAAACCAAAATTTAAAAAAAACGCTCACTTGAAAATTCAAACTGTTAACACTCACAAAAGGAATATAACAAGAGTAATGATTGCAGTTTCCAAGATGGCTGCTCCTAGCTTTCCACGACCCACCTGATCTAAGGGCGCGACCCACAGTTTGAATAACACTGGTCTAAGAGTTTCCGCGCGCCACGTGCTGCTCGCAGTCACTCTGCGCAGGTGCACAGAGGGACAACCCTCCCCTCCGCAGCCTCTCTTGTCCTCTCCGCTAGTATAGGTGCTGTCTCGCGCTGCCCCCCCGTCTCTGTGCGCATGCGCGTTGGAGTCTCCCCGCGCACACTGCTCTAGTCTCACCAGTGATATTTAGGAGGTCCTGGTGTTAAAGCTAACCTTAGGGGCCAGGCTAAAGCTGGGGTACCTCCAGCCCCAATTCCTCCCCCACCCCGTTCTCCCCACATCCCTCAGCACTTACTCTCCCTCCCTGCCGTTTCCTGAGCCCGCGGCGAGAAAGACAGCGAGACAAAGGAGCCCGCGCCGCTTGACATTCAAGCCACTTCCGGGTGCTACAGCCCTGTTGCTAGGAGATGCGGTCCGCTTCCCAGAACAGTCCGCGTCGTCCGTTTCCATATGCCTCCGATCACAGCCCCGGTCTCTTGAGGTCCGTTCCGGTTTCATTGCGTTCCTCGCCTAATAACAGTTGGCTCTTGCTGAGTTTTCCTCTGGAGTCTCCGCCCCCGGAGAGTCCGGGGTTGGAATTAATTAGAGCACAACCCTATGTTTGCCTACTCAGAAGTAAGTTCCACTGTTTTTAATGGGGCTTACTGTCAGGGAAGTGTGCATAGGAAAGTGGGTAATCTGGAAAGTGGATAATCTGACAGCCTTAGGCTGCGATCCTAGGCACGCTTTCCTGAGAGTAAGCTATTAAAAAGAGTGGAACTTACTTCTGAGTAGACAAGCATAGGATTGCATTGTTAGTTGTGGTCTCACTGCTTATTTGGAAATAGCTGCTATGCTTTCAGCTAGCAGCCTCTCCCAATATATAATTTTTCAGCTCACTTTCTAAGCATATACCTGAAAGTGTAGATATTTTGTGAGGTCTTTTTCTTGTGGACATTTTCCGTTTTCTCATCTGTTAAATAGGCAAATCCTGTTTTTAAAAATGTGCTAATATTGCCACCTGTTAAAATGGCAGGGATCTTTTATTTTGAATAGCCTGCATGGCAGGCAGGAATTCAGCAGCAGTGCATGGATGCAATAAGCAGGAAAAGAATTTCTAGTTTCTTGCATTTTCATGGCCTTTGGGTCTCACTGCTTCAGTTGAAACATACACAACAACCCACATTAAGGAGAATGCTTCATACATCTAACAAACTGAACCCCAATCCTGTGAAAATGTTTGCTACAGTCACAATCCAGCAGTCTTTAAAATACCACATTCTTTCCTATTTTTATTGTGCAGAACATGGAGATGGAACAGAATCACCACCCAGATTTTATATTTTCTAAAAAATGGAGTTTTCTTCTAGAAATCTGTCCAGTCCCCTTTTAAAAGCGTGCCTTTAAAGGCATCTAGAACAAACACCATTACCACATCCTGTGGCAAGGAGTTCCATAGACTAATTACATGCTGGATAGAGAAATATTTTCTTGCATGGGTATATTGGTAACTTGAACAACATAATGCGATTTTACCATGCTTAATCTCTTTATTGCACATTTGCTTGGGCATAAGCTCCACCGGACATGCATAGGACTGGGCTGCACATTTGTGACAAGGTAATGAATCAGCCAGATGCCAGAGTTAGTGGCATGTCCTACGAAAGACATTTTGAAACTGCTTTCAAACTAAGTTTCTCTATTCCCCACAAAATGCAAAACTGCCATTCAATATCACTTCATAAATACAAAAATGCCCAGGTACTAATCGGGTATATATTTCATAGAAGCATTTTGTGCACATTGGGACAAAAACACTGTACATCAGTCTCGAATCTGACACTTGCTTTTATACTCACCTGCACTGGGAACAAAAGCTGGTCTCACGCAGGATGTGACACAAGAACGGGGATTTCCAAACAGCAAAACATGCTGGATTGCTCTCAACCCTAACGGTCTGTATTGCCTCTACAAAACTACGGGAATGTTATGTCAACTTCAGCCGTTGCTCACCCCACCCTTGTGTGAGGCACACCCCTCCTCCAGTACAGAGGGAATCGCTTCCTGCTTCTTCCTGATAAGCTTCATAACGTGTGCTGCAACCCAAACTGATCTCCCTTCATAATTCCCAGATGTGTGATTGTTGCACCCCTGTAGAAAAATGATAAGAGCTGCCAAATGACCTTGTGGCTTCCTTTGTGCCTTATCTGCAACCGTCATCCAACGTACGCCATTCCCCTTGCTATTTCTCCCAACTTTCTGGTGCAAAATGTTTCCATCTGGTTTGGAAAAAGGGTAATTTCTTCCTCCTAGGACCAGTGTTTTTGGGTTAGCGTAGCTACAGGGGCAGTGGCAAAAATATTATTGGGCAGCACTAGGTACAGGGGGAGCAATGCACAGTGTATGTTGCCCCTCCCACTTGCCGTCAGAGCCATTCTGGGCAGCAATAGCAAGAATGGCTCTGACAGTGGGTAGGAGGGGCCGTGCACAACAGCACTTTGAGGTGCCTGCAATACTTACCGCACCTCCACTTGTAGCTACGCTACTGCCCACACAGCAGCCGCCCAATAAGACTCTGCCCCCTGCCCCCTTCCAATCTTAGCAGGTGATGGTGGTGACACCTGAAGTATTAGCAGATGATGGTGGGCATCCTCCTTCCCCTCCTCCATTTTGATTTTCCAAATGCCCTCCTCCCTTAGTTATAGGCATTGTGGTTAATGGAAATGGGGGTGTTTGCTCGCCCATTCTTAATTCTGTGTACAGCACCTTGACTCTTTTGTAGCAACGAGGCGCTGAAATTTCCCAAAGAAAAAATTAAATTCAAAGATAAAGAAGCAGAGGGAATTAATTGCACTGCTTTATTACTTTTGTGCATGGTGCCACTGAATTATACGATTTGACGGTGACTAGATATTTCTATTTCAAAGGCGCATCATTCTCAATGTGGTCAGTGATGGTCACTGGCATTCAACATGCCAACACAGTTCATCATCCAAGTAACGTTCTTCAAAACATGCAGTAGAGCAGTTTAGCCAGGGGAAAGGACATTTCATTTCATGCAAGGGTCGTTCACATGTAGGATGTGCTCCCCATGCCAGCCTCATTAGCTCATGTAGGAGACACCACTTACAAATTGCCAGCTGTCCTTAATGATATACTTGTAAGCAGTGGTGAACTTCAGCCAGTTCTCACCAGTTCTGCAGAACCGGTTGCTAATGTTAGGTTGGGAGAGGGTAGAAAGGCAGCGGATGGCCCTGAAGGCCGCCCTGAAGGACATAGAACCGGTTGTTAATTTATTTGAATCCCACCACTGCTTATAAGTAATTATCCATCAATAATGGGAGGAAATCCTTCTCACTTCTACAAGGCTCCTTAGTTTTCTTGCTTCCATATGACAAGAGCACAGCCAGCTGTAGGAAGTCCATTGCACCACCAGAGTGCCATGTGGGACAATTGTAATGCACCTCAGGTGAGGGAATGTGGCTAAGAAACAAGATACAATGGGCCAAAGCATCGGTACCTGCAGATTTTATCATTTGCTAATGCAGAGGAGCCCCTATCTCAGTGGGCCTTCAAGGCAACCTGAAGATAATCGGAGGTGCAAGAAGGCCCTCAGCCTACTCTATGGGCCTTCCCCAGCGTCAGAATGCCTCTCAAACATGACAGGAAGCCACTTCTGTTTTGCAGAAGCAACTTCCAGTCACGTTCAGGAGGTGTCCTTAGGAGTTCCCATGCAGTGATGTCATTCAGGGGGAACGGACCAGAACGGGCGTTCCAGATCCTAACGGGCTCCGTGGCTGGTTCCGGGTTCCCGACAAGTGCCAATCAAAAGTGAGTTCCTGTTCCTAAATCATTTGAATGACACCACTGGGCCCATGGAATGGGTCGCAGGCCCGGTACAGTCTCCAGACGGCCCAGTGAGGACAAAAGGCAAGTACTTGCAGTGCCATGCCCCCCCCAAGTGGATTCCATTATCCATGATTTCTGTATCTGCGGGGATCCACGGGGATTTCTGTATCCGCGGGGATCCTGGATACAGTTCCACTGAATTATATCATTTAAAAGTGAAACCAAAATGCACATAGGAGAGTGAAGAATTCTACTGTGCTTTCCCTCTGGGAGTTAGAGCTGGGCTGCCACTAGATGCATTAAGAATGTCAGCATTGTAATGGGGTCTTACACGGTATTTAAAGACCTTGATATGATTATCCCCAGTATCGGCAACAAACAGCAGCCCCTGGGTGGAACAGGCTATGCCTGTTGGCCTCTGCAGTCCTTTCGACACCAGGCAGATCGGAGAGCCACTTCTAGGGAACAGGTGGATTTTCTGCTGCTGTTCATCCGCCACAATAACGTTGCCTTCTCGGTCGGCGCAGATCCCGGCAGGATTGCCAAACCGGTGACCATGCTTGCCGCTGATGGAAGAAACCAGTTTGTGGCTGCTGGAAAACAGCTTGACATCGCCGCACTCTTCGCTCACCACAAAGCCCCCCTCGGGGGCGGAGCAGACATAGCGCGGCCCACGCAGGTTGGAGACCGAGTGAGCCCCCTGCATCTTGAAAGCATGGTCAACGGCAAAGCTGTGCACTTTGCCTTCGGTGTAGTCCGCCACCAGGATTCTTCCAGAAGCATCCACTCCGATCCCCCTCGGCGAAGAAAACTGCCCAATTCTCAGCCATTCGCCCTTGGAGAACTTGGAGTGATGGTTGAAGATGCGGAGAGTCCCGTTCACCAGGTCCGTCACAGCCGCCATCCCTGTCCTGGTGACAGTGACATCCTCCGGCAAAAAGGTCTCCTTCTTCTTCCACTCCGCGCACGGCAGGACCCGAAATGCTTGGCCCGAGCGGTTGAGGATGTGGACTCTGGGTGCGTTTTCGCTGGTCACGTAGACCATCCCATCCAGCGAGCAGTGGATTCCGTAGACGCCCCCGTAGTGGTCACCATTGGGGTTTGGGATCCTCTGGACCAAGTCATCCTGTCGGTAGTAGAGGCGATTCTTGATGTTGTCCAGATCGTGGCAGATGACCTTGGCTCTCTCGGCCAGCTGGTGAACCTGCTGCTCCGTCACCATGCCCAGGCCAGGGTGATTGCTTAGGAGAGGACTGGCCTTCTGAAAAGTGGCATCTGACTTGACTTGAAGGGCATAGACGGTCTTCAGGAGTTTCTCCTTCCGCTGGGTGTCCTCCAAGGTATAGTCCATCTTTTCTCTCTGTCTCAGAAATCATCACAGGAATAAACATGTTGATATTTAAGGTGCCGTGAGAGTCCTTGTTATAAAATCCACCATCATTATTCTACGTACACTGTTTTTCGTGTACAAAATTATGATTCCAAAAAACATACAAAATTATGCAGGGAATAGATAGAGGGATGTTCTTTTGCTTCTCACACAACACCAGCACCAGTGAACATCCATTTAAAAAAAAAAATGAGCCTAGAAAGTTAGAACAGATAAAATACTTTTTTTACCCAGCAGGTAAATAATTTGTGGAACTCCTTGCCACAGGATGTGGCAATGGCATGTGGCCTAGATGTCTTGAAAAGGGGATTGGACAGATTTCTAGAAGAAAAGGCCATCACAGATTACAAGCCATGATGGGTATGTGTAAACCTCCTGGTTCTAGAGGTAGGCGACCTCAGAATGCCAGATGCAAAGGGAGTGGCAACAGGATGCAGGCATCTTGTTGTCTCATGTGCTCCCTGAGGCACCTGATGGGCCACTGTGAGATACAGGAAGCTGGACTAGATGGGCCCGTGGCTTGATTCAGCAGGGCTCTTATGTTCTTATGTTCACATATTCAAGGGTTAGTCTTGCGCTTCAAGGATTCCCCCCTCCAGACATATCATGTAGCGGGTACGCGGGGGTACGCGAGTACCCGTTCCTAGGATTAGGGCTGGCCCCGCCCATTCGCCCACCCACTCGTCGACTCTGTCGGTGCTCCGCTCCGCCCCCTGCAATGTTTGAATTGCCTGCACGTTTGAGTTGCCTGCACCTTCTCAGAGCCAGCCAGCCAGCCAGCCAGGCAGCGGAGCGAGGGAGACCAACGGCAGCAGCAGCATGAGCAGGTAGGCTGGCTGGGGCTCCCTCTGGAGGAGGCGCGGTGGTTCCTGGGGGGGGGGAATCGGTAGCCTGCATGGCGGCCCCGGGAAAGGCCCGGGTCGCCACGCAGCCTACCGAGGAGGTGCGGCGGTTCCTGGGGGCGGTTCCTGGGGTCTGGCTATGACCTCACTTCCGGTGGGCGGGCCCCGACACAAGTGCCAATCAAAAGCGAGTACCTGTTGCTAAATCATTTAGATGCCATTACTGCCCCCCTCCCCACCAAAAAAAGAATTGCATAGGGTATGATTTTGCACTCATGCCTCTGTGGCATCACTCAGGAAGCTGGCAGTAATGCAACCACCCAACAACAGAGGACTCAACAGGTAGAGAGACTTAACAAGGATAGCACCCAGAACTTTGGGACTGGTCCCCAGGTCCCCAGGGACTGGCTTCCCAATGTCTGAGACAGTGCACCAAAATGATGCCTACCTTATTTTGGCTTTATACCAGCTGCTGCCCTCACAGTGTCCCATTGCTAGTCTAGCCCACCACTCCCAGTGGACATGCTGGTGTTCCACAACTCCCAAGGCAGGGAAAGGGTAGGAATCTAAGGGCGCAATCCAGTGGTGTCATCTAAATGATTTAAGAACAGGTACTCACTTTTGATTGGCACGTGTCGGGACCCGCCCACCGGAAGTGACGTCATAAGCCAGAAGTGATGTCGTGGCAGGAAGTGACATGAAAAAAGCCCTTTTTGAGGCCTCAGATGATTTTAAACTGACCCAACAGTTGCAACAGTATTCCACAGCACCCCCAGAACATGTGAAGGAGGCCTGGCATCATGTTAAAACCCCAGAGCAACTCATTTTTCAGTGGCAAGGAAAGGAAAGGCTCCGCTCGCTGCCTGTCTGCCTGCCTGGCTCTGAGAACATGCAGGCAACTCAAACATGCAGGAAGTTCAAACGTTGCAGAGGGCGGAGTCGACGAGTGGGCAGGCGAATGGGCGGGGCCAGCTGTAATCCTAGAAACCGGTACTCGCGTACCCCCGCGTACCCCCTGCATGACATCACTGGCACAATCCTAACCTGGAGTTAGGCCAGCACAGTTAGGCCAGCACAGATTTGCCTGCACAAGGGAACACCGTAAAGCACGTTTGGACCACCCTCTGACTCAGGGAGGATGGTGCACCTCTATATGCTGGCCTCTGACTCTGAGAGTGGTCCAAACGCGCTTTACAGTGGCCCTTGTGCTGGCCAAACATTGCTGGCCTAACTGTGCCGGCCTAACTCCAGGCTAGGATTGCATTCTGAATCAAGACTATGAGGGGAGGGGGGAAATATTAAATTCCCCATGTCCCAGTCCCAGTCCTTCTTCCCTGGCCCCAGTGCCACTATCAAGATACAGGAAGGAACAAACTACATTTGATTGAGGCTGCAATCCTATATGAGTAGGTTTTCTGAGAGTAGGTCCCAGAGAGCACAATGGGACTTACTTCTGAGCAGACATGTACAGGATTGTGCTCCAAGGGTCTGATCCTGCCCAACTTTCCAGCACTGATGCACCTGTGCCACAAGGGCATGTGCTGCGTCTTGAGGTGGGGGGGGGGCAGTCACAGAGGCCTCCTCAAGGGAATATTTTTTCCTTATTTCTGGGATTGCATTGTGGTTGCATTGGGGCTGGAAAGTTGGATAGAATTGGGCCCTTAGTTTGGCCCATTTCCACCTCACTGCCCAACTTGGATGTAGGTGGACGCAATATTTATTTATTTATTTTTGTGGATACAAAAGTCTTGGGAACTTCTAGTACAGAACAGTGGTGGAGGTAGTGGCAAAATGGCAGCTTGTACAATAATTGACATGTTTAGGTGGTGCGCGCGCGCACACACACACACACACACACACACACACACACACACCACTCAAAAGTGGATTCTGCTCACTATTCCACCATGTGCCAAACAAGGCTGAGCTGGGTTAAACCACTGTTGCTGAACTTGCTGACCGGAAGGTTGGGAGTTCAAGACCGCGCGATGGAGTGAGCTCCCGTCGCTTGTCCCAGCTCCTGCCAACCTAGCAGTTCAAAAGCACCTAAAAATGTGAGTAGATAAAGAGGTACCACTTCGGTGGGAAAGTAACAGCATTCCGTGCACTAGGGCGTATAGTCATGCCGGCCACATGACCACGGAAGCTTGTCCTCGGACAAACGCTGGCTCTATGGTGTTAGAAACGGAGATGAGCACCGCCCCCTAGAGTCGGTCGCGACTAGACCATTCGGTCATGGGGAAACCTTTACCTTTTACCTGGGAAACAGGGAGTACACAAAGGAGGGGAATCAAAGCACTGGGTCAGAAGCAGGCAGCCTACAGGTTCTAGAATGACTTTAGATCTCCATCAGAACAAGCGAGGGACTAGCCCAAACCATCAGGGCAGAAGGGTCGAGAGGGTTAAAGCCGCAGTAATTGCCCGAAGATAAGATCCGAAGGTCGCTAGTTTGAGACCACCGAAAGCTTCCGTGTGCGGCAGACCTCGAGAATGCGGCTGATTAGATCTGAGCTGCCTCAGCTGCCTGTGAGAGGGGGAGTTGTGCTGGGTGGCCAGCTGTTCTTTGGTGAGAGCAAAGAAGCAGATTATCAGCCAGCAGAAGGCAATCGTGCAGCGAGAAAGGAGGACTGGACGATGAAAGTGTCGTCTGCATGTAGTTGTTCTTGAAAGATTAGAACTTTGTGATTTGCAAAAACCCTTGCAGTTTAGAAAATGCCTGCCTATGTAAACTGCCTTGAATTAAAGTCAAAGGAGCAATCTGATGACCAAGAAAGGTGGTATATAAATACCAATTATTATTATTATCATCATGACAACCAGACCTAGCAACATGGGTGAAAAAGACTGCATACCTCGGTTTCCCCTCTGCTTCCCAGCCAAGTGCCGACTGTTCTCCAAGTAGTTTGCCTCGCTGAGAGAAAAGTGAGCAGGACTCTGTTGTTAGGGACAGGGAGGGCTTTGCTTACCTGTGTTGATGGTTTGACTCGTGTGTCAATAGGACTTTTTTTTTCTGCCAGTACAAACAAAAAGCGTCACGTTCCAAGTATGTAAGGCGGGACCCCCTACCTCCTGGCAGTGTGTTGTAAGGATTCTGAGTAAACTCTCGCCTCACATACAAGATTGCTCCTTGGTGCTTTTGTGTTGATCCACAACGGTTGCCATCCATCCAAATGAGACTTCCCCTGCTAGAATCTTGCCCTCTTGGCCAGATGCCAGGACTGGAAGCTTCCAAGCCATTAAACCTGAGTGTACGTGTGTGCCTCTCTCATTAGTGTACAATCACCAAATATTTGGGGTTTCGGTAAGGTGTATATATAGCAGGATGTATTGAATAACAAAAGCCATAATCAGTTGTTTGTTTTGCTGCTGATCTTCTGGAATCTATTACTCAACAACAGTTAACAAAAAACAGAAACAAAAACAGGAAAATCACTCGGCACGTGCTCAGGAACACAAGGTCCTTGGATTCTTTTTCAGAAAAAAAGTCATTTCTATCACAGGAGACAGCATAGATGCTGTCCACACAATGTCAGGTAGAGAAAGAGGGAAAACCCTGCCCCTGCACCAAAGTCCCTACTCAGACTGTGATAAATCTCTCCATGAGGAGAGACTGTTCCAGTGATTATCAGTGCAGGAGTTTAGCTCAGAGGCAGTGGTGTCCCTACCCTACAGGGGTGGGGGGCGGAGCTCTAAGTTTTGATAGGAACCTTACCTTGTCGTGGAAATGGCTCCTTTCCCGTGCCACTTTAGCCAATCCTCAGGGGGAAAAGCAACGTCTTGGTGTTGCTTACTGGCTACAGCGGCAAGGGAGAGGAGCAATTTACATGGGAGGGCAGGGCCAGCTCTAGCAGCGGCGGGGCCCTATGTGGAGCATTCCTGCGGGGACCCCCAACCCTCCCTGCGGGGACCCCACTCACCGAGAACAGCGCTGTCTGTGCCACGTGCAAAGCATGGCATGTGGAAGTAGTTGGGGGTGATACCATCACATCCCCGCCAACTGCTTCCAGGCTTGGGCTGTTCAGAGGCAGAGGCAGGTGGGAGAGACAGAGGTGGGTTGGAGAGTAAAGCTGCTCTGCTCGCCCCACTTACTCACAGCCCATCGAGATCCCAGCTGCAGCCACAGGCAAGATGCTCGCCCTGCTAGTGCAGGGCCCCCTGAAGCGCAGGGCCCGATGTGACGACATTGGTCACACTTGCTTAAAGCTGGTCCTGAGGGAGGGTAAGGCTCCTTGCAAAACTTAGAGCTCCGCCCCCCCCCCATAGGGCCACGGCTCAGCCACTGAGCTGAGATCTCAGCCACTGCTGAGATGGAGATCTGAGCCACTGCTCAGAGGCTAACTCCATTTACCCCAAAGGATACATTGGTGGGTAGGGGGGGGTAGAAGAAGACACCCCATAACCACTCTGACAGTGACTATAGAAGAGTGCTTAAGGCTCAACTCGTCCTATGCGCCCACCCATTGAAAGAGCTGAACACGTGTGGCCTCTTTCCTCAGTTAATGGTTTTCACTGTACTGAGCTGGAGTCTGGATTTGAGATGTTTGTGCATCCAGCCTCTTTTCTCCAGCAGCAGCAAAACAAACAAACAAACAAAACAAAACAAAGAACTCAGCTTGACAAGTAAATAGGGTTGCCTCAGCTGGACAGTGGGAAGATCGTGGGAGACAGTTTGTTTTCTGGTGGTTGTTTTTTTTTTTATAAAAAAAGCATCTCCCACGGCCATGGACTCTGACCTTTTTGTTGCGCTATTGTTGCTTTAATCACCGGGATAAACACACACACCGAGTGGGCCTCGGGCTCCCATTCACCTTTCTAGGACTGAAGGCCTGTCACGGCCTGTTTCAAAGCCACCCCCAAGCCTCCAGCGACACCTCCGCGATGGGCGGCCATTGGGTGCTCATGCTTTCCTCTCCTCCAGTGGGCACCTGCATCCCTTCCGCAAATGGGACATGTATCCCTGCCACCGCGTCCTTAACGATCTATAGCGTGTAGATCAAGGACTTTCAAGATCAAGGACTTTCAAGATCAAGTCCGGCTGGGCCAGGATGTTTCCATTTATTTGTCTGCAAGTAGCACTTTTCCACCCTATCCCCTTCCTTGCAACACTAATAATAATAATAATAATAATAATAATAATAATAATAATAATAATAGGTATTTATATGCCACCTTTCTGGGTCATCAGATTGCTCCTTTGACTTTAATTCAAGGCAGTTTACATAGGCAGGCATTTTCTAAACCGCAAGGGTTTTTACAAATCACAAACAAAGTTCTAATCTTTCAAGAACAACTACATGCAGATGACACTTCCATCGTCCAGTCCTTCTTTCTCGCCGCACGATTGCCTTCCGCCGGCTGATAATCTGCTTCTTTGCTCTCACCAAAGAACAGCTGGCCGTCCAGCACAACTCCCCCTCTCACAGGCAGTTGAGACGGCTCAGATCTAATCAGCCGCATTCTTGAGGTCTGCCGCACACGGAAGCTTCCGGTGGTCTCAAACTAGCAACGTTTGGATCTTATCTTCAGGCAATTACTGCAGCTTTAACCCTCTCGACCAGTGTTGCTTTAACCTTCTGCGTGTTGCTTCTGTGTGTTGCATGGAACTTATTCCCAGGAAAGTGTATATAGGATTGCAGCCTCAGTCTCCTTGGAAGGTGCAACACCCCAATCCAGAATAGGATTGGGCTGTATGACAAGGAAGTGACAGGAAAATACCCTGTAGCAACCATATAATAATCCTCAAAGGAAATCCTGCCTAATTCCCTAATACACGTCTCTTCGGAAGTCGCCCTGATTTCAATGGAGATTACTCCCAAGTAAATGCGTTCAGGCCGGGTGCTGCATTGATGTCAGCAGGGGCGTAGCTAAAGAGGTGCAGGGGGGTGCAATAGCACTGGGCAACAAGCTTTAGAGGGGCAACAAGCTGGGCTTGACACTAGTGGCCAAAATTGGGAAAACCTTGGTATGAATGAATAATAAGGTGAAGGTTTCCCCACAACCGAATGGTCTAGTCATGACCGAGTATAGGGGGTGGTGCTCATCTCTGTTTCTAAGCTGAAGAGCTGGCGTTTGTCCGAGGACAAGCTTCCATGGTCATGTGGCCGGCATGACCATATGCTGTAGTGCAAGGAATGCTGTTACCTTCCCACCGAAGTGGTACCTATTTATCCACTCGCATTTTTGCGTGCTTTCAAACGGCTAGGTTGGCAGGAGCTGAGACAAGCAACGGGAGCTCACTTGGCCACGTGGTCTTGAACTGCCAACCTTCCGGTCAGCAAGCCCAGCAGCAGCGGTTTAACCCACAGCGCCCCCACTCCCCATGAGAATGAATAATACCATATTGTTACATACCTTTTGATGTGGAATTTAACGCAGAACGTAATGAAACAAACCGGAGTGTAATAACTTCATTCTGTCAAAAGTTATGGCCAAAAACCCCAAGGAAGTGAAAATACAACTGTGACGTCACTGCCTTTTGTGACGTCACTTCTGGGTCATCATTTTGCCCTCTGCGCCGGGCTAGTGGATGTCAGTGCACTGCCCTTTCTAGTTCTTAGTATTTCGGCAGCTGACAAATGTTTAGTTGCAGTTTCAGAGGATGACCACTAGGAGGTCCTGTCTGTCCAACTAATCAATGGGAGGCAATTATTCCTTCCACCCCACCCCACCCCACACAAGTGCTTGATGGAAGTGGTAAAGGCAGATGGAATTTTACAATCTGCTCTATTTTCAATGAGGAACGTCCCTGCGGAACAGGAGGCAGAAGACCAGGGTGGACATTAACCAAGCTGCTGTGTTAATCCATTTAATTTGGAGATAAGGAAAGGAAAAGTTTCTCACTATCTTCAGAATGGCTTTTGGAAATAGCCTTCTCAGGACAATCAATGGAGCAAGGAAACTGACTAATTTAAAACTGAGCTGAATGTGTTTAAGAGGGGGAGTTTTCCGTGTCAATTTAAATTGGATTCTTCAATTCTCTTAAAGGTAAAGGTTCCCCCACGACCGAATGGTCTAGTCGTGACCGACTGTAGGGGGTGGTGCTCATCTCCATTTCTAAGCCTGTAGAGCCGGCGTTTTGTCCGAGGACAAGCTTCCATGGTCAAGTGGCTGGCATGACTATAAGCCGTAGCGCATGGAACGCCATTACCTTCCCCGTGAAGTGGTCCCTATTTATCTCCTTGCATTTTTAGGTGCTTTCAAACTGCTAGGTTGG
This sequence comes from Lerista edwardsae, assembly GCA_029204185.1. Lineage (NCBI taxonomy): Eukaryota > Metazoa > Chordata > Lepidosauria > Squamata > Scincidae > Lerista > Lerista edwardsae. The sequence goes on from JAJKFI010000083.1 coordinate 3,839,282, forward strand.
CAGGAGCTGGGACGTGCCACGGGAGCTCACTCTGTTGCGTGGTCTTGAACGCCCAACCTTCCGGTCGGAAAGTCCAGCAGCAGCGCTTTAACCAGTGGTGTCATCTAAACGATTTAAGAACAGGTACTCACTTTTGATTGGCACGTGTCCGGACCCGCCGACCAGAAGCGACGTCATAAGCCGGAAGTGAGGTCGTGGCAGGAAGTGACATGAAAAAAGCCCTTTTTGAGGCCTCAGACAATTTTAAACTGACCCAACAGTTGCAACAGTATTCCACAGCACCCCCAGAACATGTTAAGGAGGACTGGCATCATGTTAAAGTGACCCAACAGTTCCAAAACCCCAGAGCAGCTCATTTTTCAGTGGCAAGGCAAGGCAAGGCTCCGCTCGCTGCCTGCCTGGCTCTGAGAACATGCAGGCAACTCAAACATGCAGGAAATTCAAACGTTGCAGGGGGTGGAGTCGACAAGTGGGCGGGCGAATGGGCGGGGCCAGCCATAATCCTAGAAACCGGTACTCGCGTACCCCCGCGGACCCCCTGCATGACATCACTGGCTTTAACCCACTGTGCCACCACGTCCTGTCAGTTCTCTTACACTAGGGCAAAATGGGTGATTTGATTTGTTGTTCTAAGGTTTGGAGGAGTGTCTTGCTCTGTTCCCATGCTAGAATATCAGAGATTCATCTGCCTATAGTCATGCTATAACCAAGCCCGCTGCATCTTTTGGGGGGTTCTGGGCAAGAGGCTGTCAGTGGGCCCGGCTAGTCCAGTATAAAAAATAAATAAAAAGAAGATGATCATGAATGCCCTTGAGAATACAAAGTGCCCTTTCATACATTACCGTCGCAAAATGAATTAAAGGTAGCTACAAAATATATCCGAACTGGGAAGAGGTTTCTGGGAGAATGGCTGTTATGTCTAGGCTGTACTGCCTCATGATATTCCTTTAGGTGGTGCATACGTTTTCCCAGCAGTTCTCAAACTGTGGGTTGCAATGCACACATGGTAGTGAGCTGATGTTTGGTGGGTCATGAACCCAGAAGAGCATTCGTTTGTTTAGATGCAGGCATGCCCTGGTATCTACTGGGGTTCTATTCTGGACCCCACCATGGAAACCTGATACTGTGGCAGATATGGGTATAGGGAAAAAAAGAAAATAAACATAAGGTAAGGGATACCTTATGTTATCCCTTTTGGATATGTGGACGTGGTGGCACTGTGGGTTAAACCGCTGCTGCTGGGCTTTTCGACCGGAAGGTTGGCAGTTCAAGACTACCCAATGGAGTGAGCTCCAGCTGGGTTCTTATTAATTTATTTATTATTTTATTTTATTTTATTTTGAAGTATTTATACCCCGCCTTTCCCATGCCAAAGCAAATGCCCACGGCGGCTTACATGAGCAGGCTAGTCTAAACCACCATTTTTCAATGGGTTTTTTTTACAAATCTACGGTGTTCTTGTGATCCGCCAATCCTCGGTCCCAAATGTAGCCTTCCCAGTGTGGTTCTCTCCTTTGGCTGCCTGCCATCAAGCCTCAGCAGGCAATCGCAAATCAAGCCAGGTTCAGGTCCTCAAGGTCGTATTCCGTTCTTTTGCCGGCTGGCCTTCTCACACGCTCCCCTGCAACTCTCACTTGCGGTGAGTAATCAGCTCCACAGCGACTCTGTTCTGCCACCACAAGTACTGCAGCTCGTCCCAGCCTGGCATCCGTCTCCCATCCAAAAACAAACCACAGACTCTCCTTCTTAGCTTCAAGGCAGTACCAGCAGCTCAACCATCAGTCCACGTATTAAAATTGCATTGCTTGCTGTATTTTTAAGCATCATAAGCTGCCTCCAGAGTCACTCCAGAACCAGGGGCTTCCAATGTTTAAATAAATGAATGAATGAATGAATGAATGAATGAATGAATGAAAAATAATTTAGGCAACAAGGTTCCTGTTGATAAACATTTAAGCACGCCCGACATAGCTCATGCCATGTTTATTTATTTTCATGTCAGTTTTATTTCTTTCCCCGTATTTGTGATTAAGATTGCATTGGCTAAACAAATCAATATTACGAATGCTTCTTTGAACCCCGCATGAACAACTTTTACCCACGGACACAGCAGGCTTGCAAAGGGATTTAGGGCACAATCCTAACCTGAAGTTAGGCCAGGAAAGTTTGGCTGGCACCAGGAGCATAGCTAAAGAAGTGCAGGGGGTGCAATTGCACCGGGCAACAAGCTTTAGTTGGGCAACAAGCTGAGCTTGACCCTAGTGACCAAAATGGTGAAAAAATTGGTATGTATGAATTATACCACCATGATATACATAGTTGGAAAGGCAATTTAATGCAGAATGCAATGAAACAAACCAGAGTGTAGTATCTTCATTCTATCCAACAGTATACCCAAAAAAACCAAGAAAATGAAAATATAACTGTGGTGTCACTGCCTGTTGTGACGTCATTTCCTGTTGTGACGTCACTTCCGGGGCATCATTTTGCCCTCTGCACCTGGCTACACTTTCATTAGCTATGCCAGTGACATTTGGACCACTCTTGGGGTCAGGGAGGATGGTGCACGTCTGTGTTCCGGCCTCTCTGACTCCGAGAGTGGCCCAAACATACTTTAGAGTGTCCCTTGTGCCGGCCAAACTTTGCTTTATTTACCTCATATTTACCTCAGAATTTTACCTCAGAAATTTACCTCAGAATGCCAGAAACAAGGGAGTGGTGTTTGGACCACTCTCAGAGTCAGGGAGGATGGTGCACGTCTGTGTCTGACTCCCAGAGTGGTCCAAACATACTTTATGGTGGGCCTTGTGCTGGCCAAACGTTGCTGGCCTAACTGTGCTGGCCTAACTCCAGGTTAGAATTGCGCCCTCAGAGGTGCCTCCTAGGATTGTGGAGAAGGGTGACAGGGGGTGGGGGTGGAAGAGAGATTATAGTTGCTTCTTCTCCTACTGCAGAAATGCATTCCATCAGTGCTATGTAAATGCCCCTTTCCTGGGCACATTCAGAGAATATGTCCCCAGAGCCCTTAGAAACACAAGGAGGGAAGAAATGCAAATGTGGCAAATAAAACAGTGCCCAGAGGAGGGAAGGAGCTCTGCTTTCTCTAATTATGAACCAAGCAATACAGTAAGGCTCCATTACACAGCACTTGCTTCTTTGTGGAACAGACTCTTGAGAGCGCAATCCTCACCTGGAGAGAGGCCGGCAAAGTTTGGCCAGCACAAGGGCCACCATAAACAATGTTTATGAATGTGACCACTCTCGGAGTCAGAGCTCCTGGCAGGGTATGGAGTAGTGTGCCTTTTATGACTGGCGCTGAATGCTTTACGGCGGTCGGCAGCAGCAGGTGCACCAACATGGCACAGCAAATAGCTATAGGATTGGGCTCTAAGGCTGCAGTCCTATATAGTCAGTTACCCACGTGTAAGTCCACCAAACTCAATGGGGCTCACTTACGAGGAGGCACGCATAGGCACGCATTGCAGGACCGTTGCTGCTGTTGCTGCAACATCAAAATATGTTTTTTCTTTCCCCGTATTTGCAATTCAGACTGTGTTGGCTAAACAAACCTATATTACAGTGACTTCTTTCAGAGCGCAATCCTAACCTGGAGTTAGGCCGGCACAGTTAGGCCAGCAAGGTTTGGCTGCAACCAGGGTCACGGTAAAGCACATTTGGACCACTCTCTGAGCCAGGGAGGATGGGGCACACCTGTGTGCTGGCCCCTCTGACTTTGAGAGTGGTCCAAACATACTTCATGATCAGGGGTGGTTCTAGTCAAAAGGGCGCCCATGGCACCCAATGAAAGCGCGCCCCCTGGGGGCACGCAACGTCATGATGTCACGATGTTGTGATGTCATAACATGGCACTGCGCGATGCCCCGCCCCAGCCCTAAGAGGCGGGAGGGGGCACCGGGAGGGGGCGCCAGGCAACAGTGCGTTCTCCATGCTCCAGCTGGCTTTAAAGAGCCAGCCGGAGTGCGGAGAACGCGGCACCCTGTCCCCCGCTCCAAGAGGAGGGAGGGGGCGCCCGGTGGCAGCATGTTCTCCGCGCTCTGGCTGGCTCTTTAAGGCCAGCCAGAGCACGGAGAATGCAGCGCAGGGCCTGGGTGGGGCTGGGCCGGGCCGTGGGCACCATTTTGGGGGCATGGCGTGCCATGGTTATGGCGTCCACTCCCAAGATGGCACCCATGGCTCGTGCCCCCCAGCACCCCCTAGATCCACGCCTGTTCATGATGTCCCTTGTGCTGGCCAAACTTGGCTGGCCTAACTCCAGATTAGGATTGCACTCAGTCCCATGTGGACAGCCATTATACCAGTGATGTCATGCAGGGGGTACGCGGGGGTACGCGAGTACCGGTTCCTAGGATTATGGCTGGCCCCGCCCATTCGCCCGCCCACTCGTCGACTCCGCCCCCTGCAATGTTTGAATTTCCTGCACGTTTGAGTTGCCTGCACATTCTCAGAGCCAGGCAGGCAGCGAGCGGAGCCTTGCCTTGCCTTGCCTTGCCACTGAAAAATGAGCTGCTCTGGGGTTTTGGAACTGTTGGGTCACTTTAACATGATGCCAGGCCTCCTTCACATGTTCTGGGGGTGCTGTGGAATACTGTTGCAACTGTTGGGTCAGTTTAAAATCATCTGAGGCCTCAAGAAGGGCTTTTTTCATGTCACTTCCTGCCACGTCCTCACTTCCGGCTTATGACATCACTTCCGGTGGGCGGGTCCCGACACGTGCCAATCAAAAGTGAGTACCTGTTCTTAAATCATTTAGATGACACCACTGCTTTACACGTGAATACAGCAGCTCACAAAGGGAAGCAAAGGTGCTTTGTAGAATCGGGGAGAAGAAGGGGACAGGTTTCTGCAGGCTGTGTGGCAAAGAAAGATCTTTCTCAGCGTGCTGCCTTTTTTCATTGAGTGATGCGGAGGATCGAACCTGTGACCGTCTGCAGGCAACCAGTGCCCCAGTACCCCTCCCAGAGGCACTCCCTGCCCCTCACTACACAATGCCCCCATGTCACCTCTGTTGTCCTCATTGCATGGCTGGACTCCCATGATCCCCCAGCGAGCCTGCTCTCTGTGCGCACTCCACTGGCTCTCTTGCCCTGGAGGCACCTGGGCACCTGGGCCGGCTTCCGTCTCTGCTCACCTGAGACCAACCCAGATGCCTATCTGCCAGGCTGGCCATAACGCAGGAGTAATGGCTGGCTATCAGATGCCTTTAGGTTGACCAAATAACCATGTAATACGGCTGGCACTGGGGTGAGTTGGGCGCCCTGCGGGCTTGATGGGAGCCAGGATAAGCCTGGCAAGCAGTTCAACTCCCATCTAATTATTTAAACACAAAGGTAAACGCTTTCACCTTTTGAACTTGAAATCCACCAGTCTGGCATTCTCTCAGGGCGCAATCCTAACAGTTAAGCCCAGCAAGGTTTGGCCTTCGAAAGGGACACCGTCAAGTATGTTTGGACCACTCTGGGAGTCAGAGAGGCCAGCACACAGACGTGCGCCATCCTCCCTGACTCCAAGCATGGTCCAAACGCCACTCCCTTATATCTGGCATTCTGAGGTAAATTTCTGAGGTAAAATTCTGAGGTAAATATGAGGTAAATAAAGCAAAGTTTGGCTGGCACAAGGGACACTGTCAAGTATGTCTGGAGCACTCTCAGAGTCAGAGAGGCCAACACATAGACGTGCACCATCTTCCCTGACTCCGAGAGTGGTCCAAGCACGCTTTACTGTGTCCCTTGTGCCGGCCAAACTTTGCCGGCCTAACTGTGCTGGCCTAACTCCAGTTTAGGATTGCGCTCTAACTCTCTCACGCCCCCCTCCTGCCCTACCAGCTCACAGGAGGAAGGACTCCTTTGTCCTTTCTTTTGTTTGCCCTCAAGCTATATTGTTGATGTTCCCCCTAATCTTATTTTTTTTTCCTACTGGTTAGAGCAAGGAGGCCAGGCCCAGAGGCGCTTTTCTGTTCCTGGTCTGCTTACTGCCTTACGCGGTGACCTTGACCAAGTTGGTTCACACTGCTGCCCAATCACTGTACAGTGCAGGAGACCAGTCAGGCATGGCCGCCATGACAGTTCTGCTCTCCCCTTTTCCCCACACCAGAGGCCTTCAGCCCAAGACTGGTTGGCTCTTGTTAAACAATAACGGAACCTCGGCTTTATTCAACCCTGCCTCTCTCCACTCAGTGCTGGCAACCAGGCAAAGCCCTGAACTGGGCACGGTGCCCCCCAATAATGTGTTGAGTGGTACCACCCATGTGGGTGTCATCCATACTGAGGATTCAGGGGTCAGCCTGGCCACGAGGGTCCAAGATGGGGTAGGCCCAGTGATGTCATGTAGGGGGAACGAGGGGGAACTCAGATCCACTTGTTAAAATTAGGGCTGACTCCGCCCACTTCACTCCGCGGTGCTTCCCTCTCCTCCCCTCTCCCAATTCCTCTGCAAAGAGCTTTTCTTCTTGGTTGGCCGGCACACAGAGGGTTAAAGGGAGTGACTCTGGATTCCTAGAGGGGTGAAGGGGTCTACCCCAAGGAGCTTTGATGACAGGAGGCGGCATGACATCATTTTCTTGAAGCATCTGGGTCAACAAATATGGCTGATTCAGATCATCCCACCAAGGAGGATTGCCGCGAAGTCACGAATAAAAATCTCCCTGCACGTGTGTAAAAGTTAATATCAACCTCTTTAAGCATGCCTGCGTGTTCTGCATACGGGTGTGCGAATCGCTGAACGAAAAATGCGATTTAATTTCCACGGAAAGATTCATGTATTCACATTACATCGGTTCAATAAAACTACCATTAACTGAAACAGTGAGTGCATTATTTTTGAAGCTGTGTAATTTCTTGTTGTTCCTAGCAGTCTTATTCACCTTTTTCTGACACCCACTGTTAATGGTCTAGAAGGTAAAAAAAAAAATATTTTCCCCCTCCTTTCCCCCCCCACTTTTTTCCCCGCCTTCCATTTTCTACTGTAATATTCTCAAAATTGTGAACATTAACAGAATTTGTTTTTTGGGGGGGGGTAAGTGTAGAAGTTTTCAAAAATACTCTTAGTAGTCTAGAAGTAAAAAAGAATTCCTCTCATATTGACAACTACTTGTGTCATGAAGAGATTTTAATGTAATTTTCCTACTGTAATACTTATGAAATTCTGAACATTAACAGACATTTTTTTTATGGGGCATGATCGTTTTATTTTTGCTTGTGTAGATTTCAAAAAATAAGTCTGTCAAAACAGTGCAATCCGAGTTTAAATAGACAGCAAGTAGCATTTCGTCCGGTATGTTCAGTAATATAATTATGAGGAATTTAACCTTGTAATTGCATATTAAATCATAATAAGGTTACCAATAATGTTTCTACACGATCACATGTTTTTATTTTCGTAAGTTTTTATTTTTATTCAGTCCTAAACAGTACGAGCAAAGCAATCTGAAATGCTTGGAATGAGGAATGTTTTGAGTCACCCAACATGGCTGCTAAGTCCGTCCCCTGGCTTCACTTCGCTCCTATTAATTCTAAAGGCAGGGCGGCTTCTGTCATCAAAGCTTCTTGGTCTACCCATAGGAACCAGTCTACCCATAGGAACCAGCCGCAGGTAGACCTGGGCTCTGCCAGCCTCCGGCTTATGGCATCACTTCTGGTGGGCGGGTCCTGACACTTGCCAATCAAAAGTGAGTTCCTCTTCTTAAATCATTTAGATGCCACCACTGGGTAGGCCTTCAGCCAGTGACCAATCTGGCCCCCAAACTCCCTTGTTTGATCCTGCTACCCTGCCTGGCAGTGGCATAGCTAAGTGGCGTGGGGGTACAATGCCCTGACAGCTTGAGGGAGTGTCTTAGAGGCTTCCTAAAGGCACTTCCGGTTTTCCAGAAGTGCCTTTCAGGGGCCTCCCCTCTGAGGACCAGCAAAGCTGCACACAACCTCCCAGGGCCCCAGAAGGCCTCTTAGAGGCCTCAGGAAGGCCTCTTTTTGGCAAAAATTGCAAGTGGCTTTTAGAGGCCTCAATGACACCCCTGGAGGCCTTTAACATGCTGTATGGGGCTGTTTAAATTTTGGGTTGTGCGTTGAAAATTTTTTGAGGGGTGATCTGGGGATGCTAAAATTTTTTTGTGCCGAGTGCCTTAAACGCCACAGCTGCCTGGCCCACTCCACTGGAAGCGGCGATGGCTGACGGGTTGGTCCCCAAGCGGGCAAGATATGTCTGTGCAACAGCCTGCCCCATGAAAAGAGATGTAGAGTGCAATCCTAACCTAGAGTTAGGCCGGCACAGTTAGGCCAGCAAAGTTTGGCCGGCACAAGGGACACCGTCAAGCGTGTTTGGACCACTTTCGGAGTCAGGGAAGATGGCGCACGTCTGTATGCTGGCCTAACTGTGCCGGCCTAACTCCAGGTTAGGACTGTGCCCCCTAGTGCGGGGAAAGCGGATACAGAGTGAACTCTTAGCTGTGGGGCAACCGGCCTGCTCCTCAGCACAGCTGCTATTTCTGGTGGTTTTCACAAAAGATATGCAAGTGTAAGTAAGTAGGTAGGTAAGCATAAAGTGTTGTATTCTAGATCAGACTGGGGGGGGCGGCACCAGTGATGTCATGCAGGGGGTACGCAGGGGTACGCGAGTACCGGTTCCTAGGATTACGGCTGGCCCCGCCCATTCGCCGACTCCGCCCCCTGCAATGTTTGAATTTCCTGCACGTTTGAGTTGCCTGCATGTTCTCAGAGCCAGGCAGGCAGGCAGGCAGCGAGCGGAGCCTTGCCTTGCCTTGCCACTGAAAAATGGGCTGCTCTGGGTTTTTGGAACTGTTGGGTCACTTTCACATGATGCCAGGCCTCCTTAACATGTTCTGGGGGTGCTGTGGAATACTGTTGCAACTGTTGGGTCAGTTTAAAATTGTCTGAGGCCTCAAAAAGGGCTTTTTTCATGTCCCTTCCTGCCATGACATCACTTCCGGCTTATGACGTCACTTCCGGTGGGCGGGTCCCAACACGTGCCAATCAAAAGTGAGTACCTGTTCTTAAATCATTGAGATGACACCACTGGGCAGCACCCATCTCTGTGCATTGATTTGCCTCCATTGCTCCTCCTGGATTGGAAAATGAAGAGGAGGACAGAGAGGAAGAGGAAATGGGGGGGGGAGAGTGCTGAAATAGATCATTGGAGAGCAGGAGAAACAGGGACTGGCGCATCATCAAGTACCAGGGGAGCCCCTGCAGTGGGGCTGCAGGGATCAGTCCTTGGGTCTGCCCTGCTTGCAGGTGATTAACTATCCAGTGGGTAGTTAATCTGTGGAACTCTTTGCCACAGGAGGTGGTGATGGCATCTGGTCTAGATGCCTTTAAGAGGGGATTGGATGGATTTCTGGAAGAAAAGTCCATCGTGGGCTATAGGCAATGATCAATCAATCACTAGTATTTATATACCGCTTTTCAATACAAAGTTCACAAAGCGGTTTACAGGCAAATAATAACATTAAAGTTAAATGGCTCCCTGTCCCAAAAGGGCTCACAATCTAGAAGAATGGAGAACACCACCAGCAACAGCCACGAGAAAGACACTGTGCTGGGGTGAAGAGGGACAATTGCTCTCCCCCTGTTAAATATAAGAGGACACCACTTGAAAAAGTGCCTCTTGCCCAGTTAGCAGGGGTTGTGCAACCTCCTTACATTGGTGGTGGGCTACTTCAGAGTACTGGGTGCAAGGGAGTGGCAACAGGATCCAACCATCTTGTTGTCTCATGCCTCCCTGGGGCACCTGGTGGCGCCGCTGTGAGATACAGGAAGCTGGACTAGATGGGCCTTTGGCCTGATCCAGCAGGGCTCTTATGTTCTTATGAAATGTTGGGCCTGTTTCTCACTGTATGCCCCACAAGCCAGTGCTCTGGCTTTTCTCCCACAAGGAGTGACCTACACATCTAATCAGCACGCTGTGCTTTGTCCGACTGGAACAGTGGTCAGTCCAAGGGGGAATCCAGCCGCTGCCTGTCAGCTATCTTGCTATCAGCGGCTTGTGATGGAGAGAAACCGGTTGGCGAGTCGGTCAGGTGCTGTCGTTTCTGGGACTTGGAGGGAATCCAGCCTCGTTGTGGCACACGCGGAGCGAAGGGTTCCGAGAAAAGGAGCGATTGCCATCGTTCCCCTGCTGATCACGGACAACGGAACTAATGGGAGGTTGTTCATCAGGGCTGAAGCTGCAGACCTGAGTTTTCACACGGCGGTTGTCCAAGGCGCAGCCAATGATGTGATTACCGTCGCAGGGGAGCAATCAAACCTCCTGAGACAGTGCATTCCTGGCAGTGACGTACCAAGATCATTTGGCACCTGGAGCCCAGAAATTTTTGGCAACCCCCCCCCCACGACAAAATTATTTTAATAACAGCCAGAGAAGAAGTACACTGGTTGCAGAGCACTCCACAGCAGATGCAGTCGCCCATCGTGGGGTGGGGCGGTCTCTCGCGACACCCCCTTGTCCCTCCTCTTCACCTCGGCCTCCACCTCGGACTGGTGGATGGGCTCTCCCTTCCCTTCTCCTGTGGCTGCACCCATCGCTCAGTGGCGTCATCTAAATGATTTAATAACAGGTACTCACTTTTGATTGGCACGTGTCGGGACCTGCCCACCGGAAGTGACATCATAAGCCGGAAGTGAGGTCGTGGCAGGAAGTGACATGAAAAAAGCCCTTTTTGAGGCCTCCGACGATTTTAAACTGACCCAACAGTTGCAACAGTATTCCACAGCACCCCCAGAACATGTGAAGGAGGCCTGGCATCAGGGTAAAACCCCAGAGCAACTCATTTTTCAGTGGCAAGGAAAGGAAAGGCTCCGCTCGCTGCCTGCCTGCCTGCCTGGCTCTGAGAACGTGCAGGCAACTCAAACGTGCAGGAAATTCAAACGTTGCAGAGGGTGGAGTCAACGAGTGGGCGAGCGAATGGGCGGGGCCAGCTGTAATCCTAGAAACCGGTACTCGTGTACCCCCGCGTACCCCCTGCATGACATCACTGCCATCGCTAGCCAAACCATGGCTATAGCCAGGACACTCCTGCTGCCGCCACCATCTTGGGGCAGCCTCTCTGACACTCCCCCCTCCCCAAGGTCTGGCCCAGCCCCCCTCTTCATACGCCACTGTTTCCTGGTGCACCACAAGACCTGACTGAAGAAGCTTACCAGACCTTAATCCCGGAGAGCGTTTTGGAAGACGTTGCTGTTCTGCGAGTAAGGTGGATGTCAAGGTGCATCGACTGATATTGCTATATAAGACGGCCACTGCCTGTATGCTTGCTTCCTACCTGCTCAACCTCTACTCTTGTAAACTAATGTCAAACTGGACCCCAGATCTCCAGGGCTATTCTCTCTCTATTTCCATTGCAGACGCTTTCTCTAGAACAGTGGTTCCCAACCTGGGGGTTGGGACCCCCAAGCGGGTTGCGAACCTGTTTTCAGAGGGTCATGAAGAGCTTGGGGCAGCATCTTTAAAAGCTGGGCACCACCGTCTTGGAAGCTTCATTTTGGAAGAGGCATTCCCATTAAATTGCCACTTCTTCAATGCGTGTGGCTGCAAGGGAAATTAGCCTTGCTGTGGGCTTATCTTGGTGTGCATGTATGCATGTGATGAAGTCTCTCCTGGGACTCTTTCCAAGCAGGCACGTCACACCTCCCTTGTGCATGCCCAGGTGAGTCTCAGCACACGGGGAAGAGGGATGTAAATACTCTGAAGACTATCTAAAATGTGGCTTTACCACCTTGCTCAGCAATGGCACAGAGAAGCCACAGTGCGGTCTGTGCAATGTGCTCAGTGCTGAATCAATGATTGAATTCAGAATTCAAACGTCATCTTAGAGGCAAAGTATTCAGAACATTCTAAAGAGGATGTGGTCCTTTTGACTGTCAAAAAGTGTGATTTATTAAAGACAATGACTTTACTTTCTGCTTAATGACACCACGTCTGGCCTTAGGTCTTAAGTGGGGTCCCGACAGGCTGTTGCACCTAAAAAGGGGGTCTTGCTGCAAACCCACTTTGGATTCATTGCAATGAACAAAGAGACCCAACAAGTCACTTTCAGTCTTTTTTTTTAATATGGTTTTTACATTCTTAGAACTGTGGACAATAAATAACACGTGAAATACTCTTTCTATCACCCGGTCCCCAGGTCACCCCCCTCCCCCCCAAAGCACCATTCCACATTATAAATAAATAATTTAGCACATCACAGGTTGCTTGCCAGTGATTGTCATCAGTTGACACAACAAGTGCAGCGGGGTGGGGGTGGGGTTCAGCCTGGCTTCGGTGTGTATTTGAGCGATGGTTGCATTTCGGGGGAGTGGGGGGTGGGGGTGGTGATGGTGATGAGGGTCGGGATTATCTTTTTTTCACTCATCCATTGAGTGGGTCGATCAGGTGGAGATGAGTGGCTGTGAAGAGGGCTATTCAACAAACATGTGAATTGGCCACAAACCGAACCGTTGTGATCATCGGGGCCGGCCCACCCACAAGGCCAACTGAGGCCGTCGTCTCAGGAGGTGGCTTGGCGGGCAGCAGCTGACTCTACCAGGTCTCCTCTCACCCCCTGGAACTAAAACAAGGAGAAGGAGGTGGAAAGCAGAGAGTGGTGGGCTAGAGTGTCTCTGATCTTCTAGCCTACCACTCTCTTCTCCTCTCCTGCTCTTGCTCCATTCCCCTTTTCCTTTTAAAGTCCCAGGAGGAGGAGCAAAAGCGGCCAAGGCCATGGGTGTACCTCTGGGGGAGGGGATGTGGCATTTGGTGCATCAAGACACCACAAGAGGGGGGAAGGCATTTGTTTGCTGAGCCTCAAGCAGTTGCATAGGTACAGGGGGGTCGGCACAGTAAGTATTGAAGGCGCCGCAATGTGGCTTGTAAGTGGCCCGGCAACTTACCGTTGGAGCCTGCCTCCCTGTACCTATGCAACTGCTCCCAGGCACCAGGAGATCCTGCTGGCTCTAGCTTTTCCACCAACCCAAAGTACCACTTTCCGTCAGCTGATTGATCTCGCACACGTTCATGCTCTTCTCAGAAATTCCATTAACAAGCCCAAAGCATTTCACTCCAGGGGTGTAGCTAAAAAAGTGCCGGGGGACAATTGCCCTGGGCAACAAGCTTTAGGGGGGGCAACAAGCTGAGTTCGACACTCACGGCCAAAATGGTGACAAAAGTTGGTAATTATGAATGATGCCAGCCTGTGAGATATCATTGGAAAGTCAATTTGACGCAGAACGCAACGAAACAAACCACAGTGTGACATCCTTATCGAAAGCGATGGCCAAAAAGGTAAAAAATGAAAATATAATGGTCATGTCAAAATAGCTGGCTTAGACAACTTTTAAAGTGGACAAAAGGAAGGGAGGAAGCAGGCACACCACCCTGAGCATCTTGGAAGAAGGGTAGTAGAAAAATGAGGAAAAATATGAATGAATGAATGAATGAATGAATGAATGAATGAATGAATGAATGAAT
>JAJKFI010000083.1:3856685-3873636 GCA_029204185.1 Lerista edwardsae
TGTGTGTGTGTGTGTGTGTGTGTGTGTGTGTGTGTGTGTGTGTGTGTTACACAGGAGCTCAGATTCCTGCAAAACTTAGCATTTTGTCCCCCTGTTGGAACACCACTGTGAGCTGAGATTTGGTCAATAAGTGTACATTTGGATTGACTGTGGTGTTAAATTAGGTGGATAAAAACTTAACATAGTATCTATCTAACACGGCACAATCCTAACCTGGACTTAGGCCAGCAAAGTGTGGCCAGCACAAGGGACACCTTCAAGTATGTTTGGACCACTCTCAGAGTCAGAGAGGCCAGCACACAGACGTGCGCCATCCTCCCTGACTCCAAGAGTGATCCAAACGCGCTTTACGGTGGCCCTTGTGCCGGCCAAACTTTTCTGGCCTAACTGTGCCGGCCTAACTCCAGGTTAGGATTGTGCCCGCAGAGATTTTCAACCAGTTTACTGCAGCACATTAATGTGCCATGAACAATCCTATTGTATTTAGTGTGCCGGGGGTGGGTGGGTTGGGAACACCACCACCACACGATACAGCCACCCTCTCCGAACCTCTGCCTCACTTCTGTGACTCTAACAGAATCCTTACAACAGCCCTACAAGGTAACTATTAGTATACCCATATTGCAGAGGGGGAAGACTGAGACCAAGAGGGAAAAATGGCTTGTCTTAGGCTGACGGAGGAGCCCAAGGCAGAGGCAACACTCAAACCAGGGAAACTGTGACATGCGGTTCCGTCTCTAAGCCACTGTGCTAGAGAAGGAGGACGCATGGAAGTGTCAGGTGCGTGGATGAAAGCAGTGCCTTAGGGACCAAGGCTTAATTGGCCATACTACCTGGCTTGGTAGGTTACTTTCCCAGGTGCCAGAGCGTCGGGGCCTGCAGACTCAAGGCCGTTGCCTGGAAACCTCCTCTTCAAGCTGTTGACTGGGCTCCCGCGGCTATCCAAGCCAGGAGCCATTGGTAGCTCCCCCTTTCTAGTGCTGCTGGCAAGAGGGCTGGGCCCATCCTTCAAGCCCATGATGCTCCGGAAGGCCTCAGGGGCTGGTTTCCTGCACAGGCCAGTGACGCCCGGCAAAGAACTGCCCTCCTTTTCATGGATCGGCCATTTTCCTTCTTCCTCCGGGAGCAGCAGAGCTTTGTGGCTCTGCTCAGGGGGAGGCTCTTCCCGGAAACCTTTCCCCCAAGGCAGACCAGTTTTCAGCACCGGCACCTTCAGGAGGCCCGCCTTGGACGGCTCGGCGGGGGGTTTGGGTTGGGGCGGGGTGGAGCTGGCTGAGCCAGGCCGCTGCTGGCTTTCGGGCTTGATGGCGGCCATCTTGTTCTCGGTGGCGCTGAAGGAATGCTCGAAGAGCAAGGGGTAGTAGAAGCGCGGGAGGAAGGCTGACCGGTCCGGGTTCTGCAGGTGCTGGAAGGGGGCGGAATGCGGGTGCATGAGCTGGGCCGTGGAGGCCAAGAAGGGCAGCTGGGCCAAGTGCGGGTGTGGCGTGGCACTGCTGGCCACGGACGGACTGAGGTACGAGAAGAGGTTGGGGCTGAGGGGATAGTTGATCCCCAGCAAAGAGAGATTGACGCTCTGGGGTTCGTGGTACTCTCCATACGCCGGAGGGGGGTAGCAAGGGATGATGTTGCCGTCGGGGCACGGAGCCGGCACCTCGTTGGCGGCCCGCCTTTGCCCGTTGGCCACCAGCTTCCACTGCTCCATGAGGACCCCGCTGCTCGCCGCGGGGCATTTCTTCGGGCCTTTGCAGTGCCTGGACTTGGCTTCCAGCTCTAGAGAGGCAGAGTCCTTCCCCTTCATCACGTGGTTCTTCAGGGAGAAGACGTCGGTGATGATGAAGTCCGGCGTGGGGTCCTTGCAAGGCTTGTCTCGCTTGTTCTTGAACCGGAAGAGGAGGGTGTTCATGTCAGGCTCCGCGGACTCCATGCCAGGGCTGCCCTCTTTGGCCTTCTCCTTCTCTCCAGGGTCTGCCTCCTGCAACAGCCCAGACATCTCCTCCTCTTCCTCCTCCTCTTCCTGAAACTGGTTGGCGTCTTCACTTATCCTTCCCGAAGTCGAGTCCTCTGCCCCCGCAGGCCGGCCTCCGCCACTGTCTCTGCCCGGAACCTGCTTGGGGTTCGTGGTCCCAACAGCCACCGAGTCGCAAGTCTCCGGCTCATCTTGCCTCCCACGGGCCCGCGATGCCTCTGCGGCATGCAGGAGGCGGATCTCCGGATGGAGGAGGTTCCCTTTCTTGTAGGGCCAATCAGACTCAATGAGGAGGGACAAGGAGTTCTTACACAGGCTGTACTTCATGTGGTTGTACAGGTGGGATTTCTCCATGCAGGTGAACGGACACTGGAAGCACTTGTAGTTGTAGGGCTTCCCCCATGGCCGGGGAATGTAATGGGGCTTCTTGGGCTTCCGCTCCTTATGCTTGTAAACCGAGGTCAGCTTGCAGCCTGCTTCGTCCTTGGACATGGCTGCTTCCTCAAGGGGCTGGGGCAGAAGGCATTCACTCGGGAACACTTGCCCAGCCTGGAACCAGAAATCAGAGGCACTTCACATGTTCATACTGCTAAGACAGAGTCTTCCCTTCCCTTTCCTGATGACCCCACTTGCTAGGTAGGTGCCTGTGATCAATAGAAAGAAAAAGATCTTGGAAACCCAGTAGGGCAATACAGTTATCAGGATCAATTAAACCATCACCAAATAAGCTCGAGGGCAGGGCTTCCCAAACTGTGGGTTCCCTGGTAGGCTCTGTTTTGGTATCCACGGGTTCAGTTATCCATGGATACTGAGATGCCTATTAAAAAGATAAAGGTAAAGGTTTCCCCATGACCGAATGGTCTGGTTGTGACCGACTGTAGGGGATGGTGCTTATCTCCGTTTCTAAGCCTGTAGAGCCGGCATTTGTCCGAGGACAAGCTTCCATGGTCATGTGGCCGGCATGACTATACACCGTAGTGCACAGAACACCGTGACCTTCCCCCCGAAGTGGTCCCTATTTATCTACTCGCATTTTTATGTGCTTTCGAACTGCTAGGTTGGCAGGAGTTGGGACAAGCGACGGGAGCTCACTCCGTCGCCCAGTCTTGAACTGCCAACCTTCCGGTCAGAAAGCCCAGCTGCAATGGTTTAACCACTGCGCCACCACGTCCCTACATTAAAGAGATAGGGGAACATTAAACAGATCCTTTTTTTTTTTTACTTTATATGCAGCCAAATCACAGATGTTCCCCTATCTTTAAAAAGGCACCCCCAGTATCCACAGTTTCAGGTATGTGCAGTGGGGTCTGGTAAGGAACCCCCGTGGATACCAGAGCATGCCTGTTTGTGAAAAAAAATAAAACAATGTTTAGGCCCTGTGACTATGGCTCTCCTCCATGCAGTCTGTTCCGGCCCTTACCCTGCATGCGCAGGCCCCCTTTGAGGGGAGGAGGGCCATTCCTTTGCAACAAGCCTTGCAGGACGTGGGGTGCAATAAACCCTCCAACCGACATGCTCTCCTTGATCTTCATAGCAACTCTTTCATGTTCTTGGGCAGGTGGAACGCAATCTATAGCGTTCTACACCCCAATGGTGTCACCCAGTGCACCCCCCCCTAGGGACACCCCTTGCACCCCACCTAGGGATGCCACAGCCCACATTCAGAACGACAACCAGGCAATGCGACAATCAGATCCTATCTTCCATGGTGAAAAATGGTAGAAGAGGACTATTCACGAGGCCGTTTAAAATCGTCTATAGCAGAGAAAGCCAAACACATAGCAGAGGAATAAAAAGGATGCTCGAGTTTCCTTGAGGTCTGCAGGGGTCTTTCCACAGCTACCCGCAGCTTTGGGAGCCGGCCTTCAGGGCTCTGTGCAGAGAGACAGGTGTTTGGAGGCCTGCTCCAAGAGCTGCTCCCGCACTAGCAGATCTTTGTGGTCTGTTGGATTCCTCTACCTGCCACAACGCATTACTTCCACCGGGCTGGAGAGACACGGCATTTTGGGGACGTGCCCTGGGGGCAGCGCCGCGCTGGAGACTTTGCACCTGTGCGTGGGAATTGCAACCTCCCTCTGCCACGAGTGGCCTGGAGGAAGGAGCCAGACGCGGGGCAGAGTGGGCAAGGGGGGCAGGCCAAGCAGCAGGGGCAGGCAGGAAGGGGAAGGTCGAGGAACGAGGGGGCACAAAACAGCATCACAGGGAGGGGGAGAGAGGGGGCCAGGCAAACGAGGCAGACATCTCAAAGTGTGCATTTCTCTGAAATGTTGGCGGCACCCAGTCCCGGGTTTGTTTCTGGGGTTCTATGAGTGTACGTGGTGCATTACATACCACAACAAAATATGGGTTTCCGCCCCAAGAGACTCACCATTGAGAAATTGACACGAGGGAGGAAACAGAGGGTCCTCCTCTTCCTCTCCCTCCCTGAATGAAAAAAGGAAAAAAGAGCAGAGCAAAAGAGGCAGTGCGGAAAGCAGGAGAGGGGCCACTTAGAGCACGAGGCTAAGATTGCACTGGGCCAGCACAAGTCCCTTAAATATACACTCTTGGAGCCGGAATTACCACGGCTGCTGGCACTAGACTTGTCCTTCAACTTACGCAGGCCCCGGAGCAGTGATGTCATGCAGGGGGTACACGGGGGTACGCGAGTACCGGTTTCTAGGATTACAGCCGTGTACAGAGCAGAGCCTTCAGCTGTAAGATGAGACCTCAAGCCTTGATACAGGAACTGCGGTGTTACAGGACTGTCCCCCCCTTCTCATCTGTGGAACAGCAGAGGCGATGGTGTAGGAGACCTGGTAGAGCATGATGCTTAGGAGACTGAGATGTGAGCTGGGACTTCCCCAGTTCAGCTCTGGCCTCTGCCATGAGCTCACCATGTGATCTTAGGCAGGCTCCTCCCTTCCCAGCCTCAGTCTTCCCCATCTGCAATATGGGGAGAACAAAACTTATAAGGCTGAATGAAATGCAGGGTCAATGGGCGCACCATTTTGTAAGCAGGGGCAAGCCTTTAGCAAGCTGAAACAGGGAGGCTGTGATCCTGCTATGAGAACAAGGGGGTCGTTAGCACCCCCCAAAAATGTCCCAATCTGATTCTGTGCAACACTGGAGGGTCCTGATCTGAACACACTTTCGGAAAGAGGATGCAAATCCAGCCAACGGCATGCAAGACTGCCCCCTTGGGGGCTCTCCTCTTTAATTTCTCAATCAAACGAGAAAAGGCCAGGCGGCGGATGGGAACAGCAGGGAGGCCTTTCCAACCGAAACGGCATCAACGCAAGGGCAGATCAATACCAGCCATTTATCCCAATGAGTTGCGAGGTTATTGGCTGCCGCTGGGCCTTCCTTAACCATTAGCGAATGCTCCACTCCTGCTGTTTTCATAGCCCGCGGTCGTAACAAATCAAGCTTTTAAGCGGTTATTGGGTACGGCGGCAGAGACCCAGAGTGGTTTTAACAAAGTGCCGATTACGACTGCCATGCAGATGAAAGTGGTGGGTCTTGGCAGGGGGAGAGCGATCCAGTGCCCAACACAAAAGGAGGACCCAACTCAGTGATGTCATGCAGGGGGTACGCGGGGGTACGCGAGTACCGGTTTCTAGGATTACAGCTGGCCCCGCCCATTCGCCTACCCACTCGTCGACTCCGCCCTCTGCAACGTTTGAATTTCCTGCATGTTTGAGTTGCCTGCATGTTCTCAGAGCCAGGCAGGCAGGCAGGCAGCGAGCAGAGCCTTTCCTTTCCTTTGTTGAGTGAAAACTTTGTTGAGTTTTCTTTTTGTGAAAATGTACGGAGAAAAGTACGGAGAAATCCATTGAACTGATTTAAAGAAAAATGACACCTCTCATATGGCAGACTCATTCCCAAAAAGTGTTTTAAGCTTTTTGAATGTCCATGTAAAGAAGAATTTGGGAATCTGTTTGAGATACTTTACTTCTAGCAGCTGCAAAGCAAGGGATACTATAGGATGGAACCAGTGATGTCATGCAGGGGGTATGTGGGGGTACTAGGATTACAGCTGGCCCCGCCCATTCGCCCGCCTACTCGTCGACTCCGCCCCCGCAACGTTTGAATTTCCTGCATGTCTGAGTTGCCTGCATGTTCTCAGAGCCAGGCAGGCAGGCAGGCAGCGAGCAGAGCCTTTCCTTTCCTTGCCACTGAAAAATGAGTTGCTCTGGGGTTTTAACATGATGCCAGGCCTCCTTATCATGTTCTGGGGGTGCTGTGGAATACTGTTGCAACTGTTGGGTCAGTTTAAAATCATCTGAGGCCTCAAAAAGGGCCTTTTTCATGTCACTTCCTGCCGCGACATCACTTCTGGCTTATGACGTCACTTCCGGTGGGCGGGTCCCGACCCGTGCCAATCAAAAGTGAGTACCTGTTCGTAAATCATTTAGATGACACCACTGACCCAACTTCTGCCCCTTATACAGTGGTGGCGGTTCTCAGTGGGTGCAGCTTGTAATGTGGGGGGCACTGGTAATCCCCACTTGTGCACAAAGGGGAAAGTTGCAGAAGGAAGGCTGCTTCTGTTATCCTGGGCAGGATCAGCCCATTCATGAGGCAGATTGAAGCAAGAGATTGGCAGGGAGTGCCTGCTATTGCTGTTCCTCCTTGGGTTTGAGGAAGACAGTGGAAAAGGAAGGAGGAAGAGAGTAGTGGGCTAGAGCATCAGAGGCACTCTAGCTCACCACCTCTCCTCTCCTCCACATCCAGTCCTCTTCCCTTCCTAAAGCAGATAATGCAGAGGTTCCCAATGTTTTTAGCACAGTGAACCACTTTTTAAGTACAACAACCTATCGGGGGGACTCCCCCCCCAGACCGGAAGTGATGTCATTAAACAGGAAGTGACATCATTGTGCCAGCAGGGCTGGAAGTGATGTCATTGTTCTAATGAATCACACTTATAAAATAAATTACAGGTTGTACTCATAGTTCTCCACATTTGGAGAAATGGATGGAAAATGAGAGAGAGAGAGAGAGAGAGAGAGAGAGAGAGAGAGAGAGAGAGAGGCAGGCTGCAAAATGCCTAACTGTTGTCGCTGCATCCTGCAATAGCTAAGCTGTGTGATCAGTAAAACTCTTTTCTTTTTCTTTTTTAATTTTCAGCTTTTTTGCATGATTACCATTACAATTAATACTCAGCACCAAGGACAGCGCCTCTTAAAAATACATATGCAGACTACCATTGGTTACCAAACGCAACGAATTGTTTTCAGGCATGCGGAAATACCTTGGCATTCGTGCAAAAACGCATTTCTGTTTGGCGGTCCCCTGAAAAAGTTGCCAAAATGCAACTTTTAAAATGGTGCGCGAATGCATATATGGTAGAAAATGGGTTCTGCGACCCCTTCAAAATGAGCTTGTGATCCCCCCCCCCCAGGTTGGGAACCGGGGAGAAAATGGTAGGAGCAGCAGCAGAGTGGTGTGTGAGTCTAGCCCACCAATCTCCGCTAAACTTTCTTTCTACTCCAGTCTTCTCATCCTTTTCAAATTCCGGGAACTGGAGGTTGTGGAACAGCACATCCTGGGTAAAAAAGGAGCAGCATTTTGGACGTCAAGCACCAGAAGGCCTTGGACTGGCCCAGAACTACACGCATTGCTGAGTCTCTTGGGAGTCCAGAAGCAGGGCGTCCCCTACCCAAAGATCATTTCAAGGAAGTTTTTTTTTCCTGAACCCAAGCCTAAAATCTCACTGTCGCTTTCAACGGGAACAGAATCCATAAACACAAAAAGCGGTAATAACTGGCTCAGCATTGGGAGTTCGGTCATCTGCGTGCCTGATGGCGATGGTATGATTCAGCTTCAATTTTCCTGGATTTTCTTTTAACGTGTCAGAGATAATTTGCTAAAACCTTAAAAAAAAACAGCACCTAACAGCATAAAAATAAAGATTGGTTCTCCAGTTAATTTATATTTTTTTATAGTTATGCTGCAAGCGAGAGAGTTTGATACACTGCATAGCATGTCTCTAAACTAGTTTAAAGGGTCTGAGAAAAGCCCACACCACCATCCCAAAGTATTTGAAAACATGACCCTAGAGGCCATTTCCAGGTGGGTGGGGAATTTCCCCCCAAGCTTTTCACAAAAAGCAGTGGATCAGCTCCAAAGACTAAGTACTAAGGACGTTTACCATGTGGAGTTGACACAGGAAGTGACACAAGGATCAGAATCAGTCCCCCCAATTATTCATATAGCTCTGAGTATGGATATGCAATTTCCATGTTTTTTCCCTTTTATCCCTGCTTCCTTTCCTTGTGTCTCTTCTAGATTGTAACCCTAGGGCAGTGTTATTCAAACTGTGGGTCAGGACCCACTTGGTGGGTCATGTCCTGATTTCAGGTGGGTCACGGAAAACTGGGAGTAGCCATCTTGGAAACTTCAGACCTTACTCTTGTTATATTCCTTTTGTGAACACTTTGAATTTTCAAGTGAGGGTTTTTTAAATTATGTGTTTAGCTAAGTGCTTTGACATTCATAGTTTATCCTTGTCTTGCTTTCTGTCACGGATGTTTCATAGTTGTACAATTGCTGCAGTCCAAGAATGCCAATTTGCATTTCAGGAGTGTCATTTATATATGATACAATGACAGCACTTCCTGCTTGATTACATCACTTCCTGCCACAACATCACTTCTGGTAGGTCCTGACACGCGTGCCTTTCTAAAAAGTGGGTCCCAGTGTAGAAGTTTAAAAAAACACTGCCCTAGGGGCATTGATTTTTAACTGGTTTGCAATGGCACAGTGATGTTCTGCAAAAAGTCCACGGGTGTGCCAAAGGAGTTTGGAGCGCAGCAGTTGAAAATTGGTGGGAAATGGCTGGGTTCTGTGAGATAGATAACGGGAATGCCAGACAGTGTCAACATTCACAACTGGTTCTTGAGCACTGGAGTCTTAAGATTCAGGATATATCAACGTTGCTGAAGCTAAGGAGGTTTGATCAGAATTCTGGATGATGGTCTATCTGGACACTCTATGTTGGTTTGGAGAAAAGCTGGGATAGAATCAGAAAAAAATAACTCCACCGCTAATTATTTCTTCAGGCCAGTCTCACCCATGGAGTTTGGAGTGCACCAACGCCTATCAGAAAAGTTTAATTCAGAACTATGGAAGAACTTGCACTTCTTACCCAATGCCATTTGTTTCACTGGCCGTCACAGAACTGCCAAGTGCTGCAGTTACAGCAAATTAAACATGACAGAGGAGCAGCTGTGAGTAGAATCCATTGCAGAGACTGGCAAGGGTGCAATGGGAACGATGGCGTGGGTGCAAAATAAAGAGGCCATCTTGTCTCTAGACATTCAGAGAGCCATGATCGCTAAAGAGATTTCCTGAACGGGCACCAATGGCTGGTGACGACCAGCTATAATACTCAATACAAAAGTTATTTAGATTGAAAGCTTGCATGCATTGCAATTGTGAATTTTACGCATGTACAGTGCAGTGTTTCTTAGATGCTTAATAATAATAATAATAATAATAATAATAATAATAATAATAATAATAGTATTGACTGATTAATAACCTAACAGCTTAGTTGGGACTTAACTGGAGAGTTGGCCAGTTTGGGAAAATAGAAATCATGCTTTTACAGTTGGTTGGCAAGAAGCACCATTGAGGGGGCAATGGAAGCTCTAGAGCATTGCTGTTGCTTTGGGGGAACTGATGTTTCTTCAAAGATTAGCGCTGCCTGTTTTCCCGGGTCTGCTTCCCCCACGGACGAACTTTATCTTTTTTAAGCCAACCAATATTACCTAAACACCATCGAAGTTTCTTGTCATCTTTCCTTCCGTGGAAACTGGCTCTGTTCCAAGCTGCTTTTGAAGAGCAAAGATGAAGGGCAAAGGGATTGTATCTATGATGGTGGTCACTTGGGATCTCTTCGTCAGCGGCTGAGAAATCAACCTTCTCGTTGTGTCTCATTTCAGCAGCCCTAGATACGGTTGCAGCACTAGGTGGGCCCATGCAACGAGTTCAACATTTTCCCCTTGTTACCTCCAGCTGTCTGATTCCATTACCGCACCTCCTATCTCAGCCGCAGGGGGTGGCAGTTTCTATCAAGGGGGAGTTTGGAATTCTGAGGTCCGGTTGCCTGGAGAAAGTGGCGGCAACAAATACCTGCACAAATGCAACACCGACAACCGACAACCCGCAAGTACACCCTGCGTACTGATCGTCAACTTGATTTGCATACCGACTTTTCCATACGCAAATGTGCCCCAAGCCAATTCCAGCCCATCAAATGACTAAAGGCCAAATTGAGATGATCCACCTTAATACAAATGACAATTAAAACAACAACACACAAGTCGTCTCTTACCGGTTCACATCACCTGCCTACCAAAAACAGTCATTGTACCAACGGCTTTGCAAAATGTGTGCCCAACGCATATTTTGCAAAGCGGTTGGTCATCACAACTCACATAACAAAAATCACAACTCAGATCGTTTCCAAACTGTGGCAAGGTTTCAAAACAGCTCAGTTCGCATCTCCAAATGCCCAAACCATCCATAACATCAAAGGAACACTACATGGTACCTAAATATTTCAGTGAAGCTGTCCTAAAAGAGTAGTACAGATACAGGTTACTGAACTCCAGGAAAAAGATGCTCAAACATTTCTCTCCCTACATTTGCCAAACCTTGCAAACTGGAGGAGCTCAGCTCTTTGCAGGACAGCTAGCAGCGTTCTGATTTTTTGAATAGCTTGAAGGCTGGAAGCAATTAGGAAAAGTGATGTTTCCCTCACCCATGTTTTCACTGAAGACTCTGAGGGACCCACCAGAAGTGACACCCCCCCCCCAAGTGGGTACCAACCCACAGTTTAAGGAATGCTTGCTCTAGATGCATGGCTTAGGCAAAGGAGACAATTTTCTGCCACATCATTAGGATGACTAGAGTATGTGTTTCCAAGTCGACCATTGGTATTGTGTCACCCACTTCCTGTTGAAACTGACCAGAGCAAAAGGCCCTCTGATTGCCACAACTGACCTGCAAAGTGGGGCTCTACACACCCACACCCTTCTACATGAACAGCAACGTTGCTCCTTTCCCATCTCGTTGCAATAACTTGGGGAGGGGAGGGGGAATCTCAGAAGAAACTTCCTGTCACAAGCTTGCCTGGGAGCAACCCGTCAACTAAAACAATTGGACAGATCATTAGGGGATGAACTCAAGCAGAAGGACCACAGCTGACCTCCCCAGGGGCCACAGAGCCTCTTGAACCATAAAGAGTTAAAATCTTCAGGAAGCTGCTGGCAGCAATTGGATTGGGTGGAGCGTCTCCTTTCAGCAGAAAAAAACAGACCATTCCAGAACCAATAGGGGTGGCAGAATTCCAGGATAAATTGGGATATCCCTGGAGGAAAGGCCAGTCCATGGAGCTTTGTGCAGCAAATTGGCAGAGACACCCCCCCTCTCCCTCCTGCTCACTGGATTCAAAAAGAGGGCACAGAGAGGGAGGAGAAGTGTAGAGGAGAAGAGACTGGTGGGCTAGAGCATCTCAGGCTCTCTGGCCCACCACTCTCTTCCCCTCTCCTTCATACTTCCTCTTCTAATCCAGAGCCCTTTAGCAGGGGCTGTATGAGCACACTGCTCGTGCTGGGGTTGCACATGGAGCCGTAAAGCGCCTCCAACACGGGCGGTAAGCCGTTATCGCTGATGGTGGGCCAGCGTCACGGCAACATCGGCTACGGCTGCCGCAGATGAAGTACCACTTGCCGGCGAGCACACTGCTCGCCTGCGATGCAACCTTTCTGGGCGGGGTGGGAGGGCATTATGGGGCAGAGGGAGGGGTTGAGTGGGCAGGAATGGCGGCAGCTCTCGCCACTGGCTCCCAACCTCCGTGTAAGACCGTGCGGCCTTACATGGAGGCCCTTGCTTCTGCACTGGCTATGTAGCTGGTGTAGAAGTGAGTAGACTACTTGCCTGCCCTGCACCCTTACCGCAGGAAAAGAGACGAGCAGAAGAAGAGCTCTGCTGGATCAGGCCAAAGGCCCACCTAGTCCAGCTTCCTCTATCTCACAGTGGCCCACCAGGTGCCTTAGGGAGCACACAAGACCACAAGATGCCTGCATCCTGTGGCCACTCCCCTGCAACTGGCATTCGGAGGTAAATTCTGAGGTAAACACACAGTCAAGATTCTCCACGGCATTTCTCTTTGAACCAGATGCTCCTCTTCAGACACGTACACATAGGAACGTCTAGTCCAGCTTCCTGTATCTCACAACGGCCAACCAGATGCCTCAGGAAGCACACAAGACAACCAGATACCTGCACCTGGTTGCCACTCCCTTGCATCTGGTGTTCTGAGGTAGCTGACGTCTACAGTATGGAGGCTGCACTACTCATAATGGCTGGTAGCCTGCGATGGACTTTTCCTCCAGAAATCTGCCCAATCCCCTTTCAGTGGCACCTAGGCCAGACGCCATCACTAGCTCCTGCGGCAAGGAGTTCCACAGATGAATTACCTGCTGGATAAACAACTATTTCCTTTTATCCGTTCTCACTCCCCCAACATTCAATTTTAGTGGATGTCCCCTGGTTCTGGTGAGGGAAGGAAAAGAACATTCCTCTATCCACTCTATCCCTCCCATGCAGGTCTGTATTGGGCTACCCTTCGCCTATTCCTTTTCCAATCCAGGGAGCAGTAGAAGGTGGCTGACACACCCCTGGGTATCATTTCAAGTTCTGAGAGATCTTGGACCAACCCTGCTTAAGGGAAAGGCAAAAATAATTTAGATTTATGAGGAGAGGGTCTTGAGAGTGAAAACGTCACACACACACATCCCTAAACACACTCCCAGAGGCGTTTCTACAGGGAGGGCAGAGCTCTAAGTCTTGCAAGGAGCCTTACCTTGCAGTGGAAATCACTCCTTTCCTGCACCGTTTTAGCCAGTCCTCCCAGGGAACAGCAAGCTCTTGGTGTTGCTTATTGGCTAGAGCAGCAAGGGAGAGGAGGGATTTCCATGACAGGGTGAGGCTTCTTGCAGAACTTAGAGCTCTGCCCTCCCTGTAGAGACGCCTCTGCACACTCCTATAATCCATTTGCCGAAGGATAAAACAGGGAAAACCATCTCCGTGGAAGACAATACACCCAGTCCGGCTTTCAGCCAGCAAAGGTCAGGCTACATTTTTGACATAACCTGAACAATTGATAGCAGTAGTGGGGAGGGGTATAAACTTTTCCAATGGAGGTATTAAGGAAAAATATTGTAAAAGGAATAATATGCTAAGAGGTGAAACTGTATTTGTTATTGCTGATAATAAGTTACTGTAAAGGAAAAGCTAATGTTTTCTGATATATGACCCATGTTTTGTCTCAAGTTTAGACTTTAATGACATATTTACCCAGACATGGAAAGCGACCCAGAGCACAAGCCTAACCTGGAGTGAGGCCGGCACAGTGAGGCCAGCAAAGTTTGGCTGGCACAAGGGACACTGTCAAGTGTGTTTGGACCACTCTCAGAGTCAGAGAGGCCAAAACACAGACGTGCGCCATCCGCCCCGACTCCGAGAGTGGTCCAAACGCCACTCCCTTGTATCTGGCATTCTGAGGTAAATTTCTGAGGTAAAATACTGAGGTAAATAAAGCAACGTTTGGCCAGCACAAGGGACACCGTAAAGCAGGGCCGGCTCTACGAGTGGCGGGGCCCAATGCGGGGCATTCCTGTGGGGCCCCCCACACTCCCCACAGGGCACCCCACTCCCCAAGAAGAGCACTTGTGGTGCCTTACACAAAATCCAGCACCTGAAAATAGTTGGTGGTGTCAGGATGACGTCACTGCCGATTTCTTCCAGGAGGCCCATTTTGGGCACTTCAGAAGCTGGGGCAGCTGAGAGGGCCCAAGGCAAAGCTGCTCTGCTGGCGTCACTGACCTACATACAATCCTAAGAGATCCTGACTGCAGCAGCAAGCAATCTGCGCAGTGCACTGGTGCGGGGCCCGATGTGATGACATTGGTCACATTGCCTTAAAGCCGGCCCTGCTGTAAAGTGCATTTGGACCACTCACAGGGCGCAATCCTAACCTGGGTTAGGCCAGCACAGTTAGGCCAGCGAAGTTTGGCCAGCACAAGGGCCACCGTAAAGCGCGTTTGGACCAGTGATGTCATGCAGGGGGTACGCGGGGGTACGCGAGTACCGGTTTCTAGGATTACAGCTGGCCCCACCCACTCGCCCGCCCACTCGTCGACTCCGCCCTCTGCAACGTTTGAATTTCCTGCATGTTTGAGTTGCCTGCATGTTCTCAGAGCCAGGCAGGCAGGCAGGCAGCGAGCTGAGCCTTTCCTTTCCTTGCCACTGAAAAATGAGTTGCTCTGGGGTTTTAACGTGACGCCAGGCCTCCTTCACATGTTCTGGGGGTGCTGTGGAATACTGTTGCAACGGTTGGGTAAGTATAAAATCATCTGAGGCCTCAAAAAGGGTTTTTTTCATGTCACTTCCTGCCGCGACATCACTTCTGGCTTATGACGTCACTTCCGGTGGGCGGGTCCCTACACGTGCCAATCAAAAGTGAGTACCTGTTCTTAAATCATTTAGATGACACCACTGGTTTGGAGCACTCTCGGTCAGACAGAGAAACAGTGACTGTCATGCAGTGAGTTTCGCAAATGGCGGATGAGTTGAATCTGGGTTTCCCCTCTCCAACCTGACCTTGCTGGTGCTACTCCAGAGACCGCAATGGCTCTTATCCCCTTGCCCTGGTCGTAGTCCCGCACCCTGCCTCTTGACTTCCTGGAATCCGGCTCAAGCTTAAGACTCCGAGGACCCGGCCCCTGTGCTTTTCATAGCGGCCTGAGATGCCAGAAATTAAACAGGTGAAGCTTCCTCCGGCATGGACAGAAGGGGAGGAGTTAAATGGGTCCCTCGTTTGATTCTTCTGCTTTTCTCTCAGGCACAGAAGCATGGCCAGAAAATCAGAGCAACCCACCCCAAAACAAAGCGCAGCAAACCCCACTGCCTTCGCAAATATTCCTGCAACTTTATTGTATTTCGTTTTCTGTGCTGTTCTTGCTTTGCACTTCTGTTTCTCGCTGGGGCGCCCTGCAAACACTTTCAGATCTATTCTCCCTGCCCAGCATGTTCTCTCTCCAACTCCTTGAAAGGAGGACAATTCCATTTGTCAGGTCGGACGCATCAAAGATTTGCCCTCCCCCAGTCCAGTTCCACAGGACTGTGGGCGGCAGGGCCAGCTTTCAGCCCACTTGACCAATGTTGTCACATCGGGCCCCGCACTTCAGGGGGGCCCGCACTAGCAGGGTGAGCATATTGCCTGTGGCTGCAGCTGGGATCTCCATGGGCTGTAAGTCAGTGGGACGAGCAGAGCAGCTTTACTCTCCCACCTGCCTCTGTCTCTCCCACCTGCCTCTGCCTCTGAACAGCCCAAGATGGGCCACCTGGAAGCAGTTGGCGGTGATGTGATGATATCACCCCCAACTCCTTCCACATGCCATGCTTTGCACGTGGCATAGACAGCGCTCTTCTTGGTGAGAGGGGGCTCTGCAGGGGGGCCCCACAGGAATGCCCCACATTGGGCCCCACTGCTGCTAGAGCCAGCCCAGGTGGGCAGATTCCTCTCCCCACCTTGCAAGTGCTGCATCTGGTGGGTCAGAGGGGGCTCCTGTATCCCCCAAACCGCTATTGCACTCACCCAGTCAGGTGGGGGGGGGGAGTCCAAGGAGCAAGATCCTTGTGTTATCCCTGCTAACAGGACAAGGGGCACTTTTTCCAGTGGTGTTCCTCTTATATTTAACAGGGGGAGAGTAACTGTCCCTCTTCACCCCTGCGCAGTCTTTCTAGTGGCTGTTGCTGGTGGTCTGCCTTTTTTTAGATTGTGAGCCCTTTTGGGACAGGGAGCCATTTAACTTTATTATTACTATTTGCCTGTAAACCGCTTTGTAAACTTCGTGTTGAAAAGCGGTATATAAGTACCTGTTGATTGATTGATTGATTGTTACACTGATTCACTGTTTTGATTGGACAGCATCACACTCCAGATTGCAAAAAGGAAACTGACCTCTCTGCTCCCCACCCCTTTCCCACGGAACCCACTTGGACCAGTTGACCTTCCAGGCTCTCCTGTGACTGGCAATGGCCCAGGCAAGATTTAGTGGTGGGGAGGAGGAGGAAGAGGCGGCCGGCGTGGGAGGGGGGAAAGGTCTCTGCAAACACAAGGCAGCTTGTCAAAAGCGGTTCAGATCCGGCAAGCACCTTAATGGGTACGGAAGGAGTGAGATCAGTGCAAAACCAGCTGAGCTAGAATAAAGAGGAACAGGAGGTAGAAAAGGTTGTGCAAGTCACTTGGCTCTTTTGCTAAGCTGCAGTGGAGCGAGACCCAAATTTAACACAAAGGCATTCCTGCTAAGGTGTTGTTGTTGTTGTTGTTGTTGTTTAATTTTATTTTTAATTTATAATAATAATACACTATAATAATATGATAATACATTAATTATTATAATTAATAATATTATTAAAATAATACATAATTATTATTAGCAATAATAAGAGTACAATTATTATCCTAACTTGTGTTCGACACAGCCAGGCTTTATCTGTCTTTATTAACTACAAGCTTGCAAACTGCAGGAGCTCAGCTGTTTGTAGGGCAATTTGCAGCTATCTTGCAAACCGCAGGAGCTCAACTCTTTGCAGGACAGGTAGCAGTATCTGATTTTTGCCTAGCCTCAGAGCTTGAGGCAATTAGTTATCTGATCTTTCCAACCATCCGTGTTTTCACTGGAGGCTCTGTAAGACCCACTAGAAATCAGATCCCAACCCAACAAGTGGGTCCCAACCCACAGTTTGAGAAGTGCTTGTTTAGCCTCATTAAGTTTTCCCCTTGAGAACATAAGAACAGTTACACCACTTGGGGAAAAAATACCATTACTGTATTATTGAAAAGTCCCTTTCACCCAGCATCCTGATCCCATGTTATCTAACTCACTCACTCACTCACTCACTCACTCACTCACTCACTCACTCACT
>JAJKFI010000083.1:3880076-3920286 GCA_029204185.1 Lerista edwardsae
ATGGCTGGCTCCACCCCTTTACCAAGCTTGGCCCTGCCCATTTCATGCCTGGCTCCACCCCTTTACCAAGCTTCCTCAATGGGCAGTGGCGGTGACTTCGTAGGCAGAAGCAGCTCTCTCCCCTGTCATCCTTAGAGGGTGGGAGGAAGAGGAGTCATCACTACCCAACTGCGGGAACTCTGGAGCAAAAACCATATGAGGAACCCCATAAATTTGGGTTGCTGCACTTCAAGAAGGATGTTGTAGAGCTGGGGAAAGGGGCATAAAAAGACAACCAAAAATGCACAAAAGTATTATACAAAATTACCTTCAGGCTACGTATATTAAGGTGTATATGAAAAAGAAATGCATTTCCTGTTAGACGTGGCCCTGCCCCCAAGGTATCTCATGAGGCATATGCAAGTACTCCAAAAGATGGAAATACCCCGTCTCCAAAAATGCTTGGTCCCAAACACTTCAGAGAGGCACCTGCATTTCTTTCAGGAGATTTCAGACGCTGGCCTGAAACGTGTCTCCACGTCCCACACTCGGCAAGCCCTGCATGGCAAACCCAAAGCGGCACAGGAGCCGGCTGGACTGCCTCCTTTAATGTTTTGCCTGCATTCCCTGCAAAGCCCCCCCCCCCAATCCCAGACTCACATCAACCTTATTATGTCTATATGGCCCTGCCTGCTTCTGAAACCAATCCGTAGCCCCAGGCCCATTGTCAGCGGCCTGAGAACGCAGCGCTCCGCAACGCCGGGATGATAGGGTGGGTTGTGGCTCTTTGTTCATCCTGCAAAGGAATTCCCAGCTTGGAATGTATGGATTGGCCCTGCAACTCAAAAACAAGCTCCGGGGCCCGCAGAAACAAAGTGTGCTTTGGTTGGTGGGGATTTTCTCCCCCTCTCTCCCCCCCTTCCGCTTTTTATTACTATTATTTCTGAGAGAGACAGCCTTTGCCCAGGAGGGGCGAGCATGAAAAATGCATGTGCGGAGCCAGAGAAGGGAAGGATGCTCAAAAGAGGCTATCGATCAAGGTGCTCCAAACGTTGCACAGCTGTGCCGATTCCCCGGCATTCGCTCCGCGCACGTGATCGGCCGTCTCGGCGGTGGATTGTGGGTGAGTGCTGGGGAGCTGTGCCATCAGCCAGCTGGAAGCCCAGAGCACTGCAAGGAGCGGTGGGCTGGGGCCAGGCAGGTGGACCCCCAAAATGAAGAGAGTCAGTTCACGCAGGAGCAGAACTGGGGGCAGAGCTGTAAGGACTGCAGGTGCCACCGTGCGCGGTGGAAGTGGCCCCTGTTCGGCAAGCACCTACACACTGCCATCGCTGCCTGGAATGGCTCAGGTGGGAGGGGCTGCTTGCAAGTTGCATTGCACACCTGTACGACTAACCGTGCTCTCCCCCCAGCCCAATCCTAAGCAACACCAACATAGCAGGGCTGCATCCTAAGGCCATTGGGAGGCAACAGCCGCCCAGCGCAGGGCAAGGGGGGGTTTTCTGCAGCGTTTGGGGCTCTTCAGCCTAGAAAAAAGGCGCCTGAGGGGGGACATGATCGAGACATACAAAATTATGCACGGAAGGGATAGAGTCGATAGAGGGATGTTCTTTTCCCTCTCCCAAAACACCAGAACCAGGGGGCATCCGCTAAAACTGAGGGTTGGGAGAGTTAAAACAGATAAAAGGAAGTACTTTTTTTACCCAGCGGGTAGTTAATCTGTGGAACTCTTTGCCACAGGAGGTGGTGATGGCATCTGGTCTGGATGCCTTTAAGAGGGGATTGGACGGATTTCTGGAAGAAAAGTCCATCGTGGGCTATAGGCAATGATGGATTGTGCAACCTCCTTACAGTAGTAGTAGGCTACTTCAGAGTACCGGGTGCAAGGGAGTGGCAACAGGATGCAAGCATCTTGTTGTCTTCGTGCCTCCCTGGGGCACCTGGTGGGCCGCTGTGAGATACAGGAAGCTGGACTAGATGGGCCTTTGGCCTGATCCAGCGGGGCTCTTCTTATGTTCTTATGTTCACCCAGGTAAGCCCCAGCCAGCCCGAATCGGGGCCGCCCTGGCTTGGGACGGGGTTTAGGATGCGGCACTACGGCCACCATGCATCACCGCCCCCATCGCCACCCACTGCGCCGCCCAGTTACGCCCCTGGAGGTCCTGTACTGACTGAGTGCTGCCACCGCTTGACCGGCGCACGACCGACACTGCTGACGGGCGCAGTGGTGCCTGTGCGCCAATGCTGCTGCTTACGCCGGTCCGGCGCCCAACTCGCCGGTGCAGATGCGCTCGAAGGCATGTTTGCAACAGCACTGGACCGGCGCAAGGGCATAGCGCCGGCGCCACAAAGGTATAGGATTGTGCTCTGGGTTTATGCCTTGGCAAGCTGCCTTGTGCCGATGCGTACTTACCTGGGCATAAGCTGCTTTGAGCATAGTGGGGCTTACTCCCAAGTAAACACGTATAGGCTTATGCGGAGAGGATCGGAAGGATTGTATGTACAAAGGTGTTCCTTCAAAGGACCCTGGTCTCGAGCCGTAAAGGGCTTTAGACGTCAAAACTAGCACCTGGCATTCAGCCCAGAAATGCCTGGATTAAGTCTGAAGGCCCACGAGCTGGAGGTGGAGCTGGGCTTGGTCTAAGGCAGAATGGGATGCTGAGAAGAGGGGCCAGTTATGAGGTCTTTAATGGAAGAGAGGTGGCAGGGAGACTGGGAAACTACAGGCCACACACTCCCCTTCGGCCTCAGTCTTCTCCATCTGCAATATGGGGATAATAATCAGTGGTGTCATCTAAATGATTTAAGAACAGGTACTCACTTTTGATTGGCACGTGTCGGGACCCACCCACCAGAAGTGACGTCATAAGCCGGAAGTGATGTCGTGGCAGGAAGTGACATGAAAAAAGCCCTTTTTGAGGCCTCAGACAATTTTAAACTGACCCAACAGTTGCAACAGTATTCCACAGCACCCCCAGAACATCTTAAGGAGGCCTGGCATCATGTTAAAGTGACCCAACAGTCCCAAAAACCCAGAGCAGCTCATTTTTCAGTGGCAAGGCAAGGAAAGGCTCCGCTCGCTGCCTGCCTGGCTCTGAGAACATGCAGGCAACTCAAACATGCAGGAAATTCAAATGTTGCAGGGGGCGGAGTTGACGAGTGGGCGGGTGAATGGGCAGGGCCAGCCATAATCCTAGAAACCGGTACTCGCGTACCCCCGCGTACCCCCTGCATGACATCACTGATAATAATACTGACTCACCTTCTAAGATGGCAGTAAGGATTCAGTTCAGATGATTCCTGTGAAGTGCTACAAAAATGCTATTGCAATTATTTTTAATATTGGGGGGGGGGAATCAGGCCCAGGAGGGGGCAGGATTGGCCGAGGGCTCCTTTGCAGCATCCTAACCCTGCTCCCGGCTCTACACCTTTTTTTCACCAGCCGTACAGCTGGAGCAGATCCAGCAACCCCCACAGGGCATGCAGGGTAAGGGGGAAAATGTCCCCTTACTCAAAGGAGACCTCCAGCCACCTCCTAACCTGAGCTGGGTACCGTACTGGCATTGCAGCCTGGCTGCTCCAGCCTAGGTTAGAACTGGGCTGCCTGCCCCGGATAATGAGGAAGGAGCAGCCGTAGCGGCCAAAAAGGTACCCCTACAGTACCTTGTAATAAACCACTTTGAGGTTAACGAATAAGTCACAGGTGATGATGGCTTTCTTATTCATTTTGAGAGCAGGCGCAACAACAAGATACCTGTATCCAGTGGTGTCATCTAAATGATTTAAGAACAGGTACTCACTTTTGATTGGCTCGTGCCGGGACCCGCCCACCAGAAGTGACGTCATAAGCCGGAAGTGAGGTCGTGGCGGGAAGTGACATGAAAAAAGCCCTTTTTGAGGCCTCAGATGATTTTAAACTGACCCAACAGTTGCAACAGTATTCCACAGCACCCCCAGAACATGTGAAGGAGGCCTGGCATCATGTTAAAACCCCAGAGCAGCTCATTTTTCAGTGGCAAGGAAAGGAAAGGCTCCGCTCGCTGCCTGCCTGCCTGCCTGGCTCTGAGAACATGCAGGCAACTCAACCATGCAGGAAATTCAAACGTTGCAGAGGGCGGAGTCGACGAGTGGGCGGGCGAATGGGCGGGGCCAGCTGTAATCCTAGAAACCGGTACTCGCGTACCCTCGCGTACCCCCGCGTACCCCCTGCATGACATCACTGCCTGTATCCCATTGGCTCCCTTACGTTGTGACTGGCAGCTCCCTTGACCAACTGGGCCACCCCTTGGCTGCGGCACCCCTTAAGGGCTACAGTCCTATACATTGTATAAGGCAGCAGGTTTTTCACAAGGATTTCTCAGCTCTCCTGGCTGGTTTCTGCAGCTCTCCAGGAAGCCACAGCTCACAGTTTGGGAACTGCTGCTGTAACCTGTTGCCACTCCCTTGCACGTGGCATTAAAAGGTAAAGGTTTCCCCACGACCGAATGGTCTAGTCGTGACCGACTGTAGGGGGCGGTGCTCATCTCCGTTTCTAAGCTGAAGAGCTGGTGTTTGTCCAAGGACAAGCTTCCGTGGTCATGTGGCCGGCATGACTCTATGCCGTAGCGCACAGAACGCCGTTACCTTCCCACTGAAGTGGTCCCTATTTATCTACTTGCATTTAGGTGCTTTCGAACTGCTAGGTTGGCAGGAGCTGGGACAAGCCACGGGAGCTCACTCCATCATGCAGTCTTGAACTCCCAACCTTGTGGTCGGAAAGCCCAGCAACAGCGGATTAACTCGCTGCGCCACCACGTGCCACCACCTGGCATTAGGCTACCCCTAAAACCCAGAAGTTGCATATAGACATCATGGCTTGCAAACTGTGATGGACTTTGCTTCCATCCCCTTTGAGGGGAAGCTGGGTGCTATAACAACATCCTGCAACAAGGAGTTCCGCAGATTTATGACACGCTGTGTACAGAAATATTTCTTATGAGTAAACATGCGAGCATATAAGTAAAACTATGAAGAAGCCATTGCAAACTCAGCGATCGCATAAGGGCTGCCATCCTACACACACTTACTTGGGAGTAAGAGCCACTGACTCCAATTAGTAGGACTAATTTCTGAGTAAACATGCATTGGATTGTGCTGAAAATTAGATACAAGTAGAAATCAGATTTAAGAAACAACAACAGGCAAAAATAGACCCAAAGTCACAAGCTCCCATTGCTCCATCCCAAATTAACCTAAAAAAGCTGGATTTATAGGATAGGTGAATCTTTCAGCAGGTATTGAGCACCATTACACCCGAGTGGTTAGTTTGCAATAGGCAAATATTTTGTTTCATATTGTCAAGGCAAAAGACAGGTAGGGAAGCAAAAGCAAATAATATTTTTCAGATCAAATTTGAGGCATAGGGACCCAACAAGGTCATCTAGTCCAACTCCCTGCCTGTAGCAGGAAATCCTCCTAGAGGAATTTTACAAATCCCTTTACAAATACATGCTCACGATCACGTTTCCAGAAATAATGAATTAGCAACACTGACAGGCCTCAGAGTTTTTACGCCCAATTCAAATAATCCGATCTGGCTAAAAATCAGGAGGTTTGAAAGAAACCGGAAACCAATTTTCCTTTCCAGCCTTTGAGATTTTGTTGAGTTTTCTTTTTGTGAAAATGTACGGAGAAAAGGATGGAGAAATCCATTGAACTGATTTAAAGAAAAATGACACCTCTCATATGGCAGAATCACTCCCAAAAATTGTTTTAAGCTTTTAAGAATGTCCATGTAAAGAAGAATTTGGGAATCTGTTTGAGATACTTTATTTCTAGCAGCTGCAAAGCAAGGGATACTATAGGATGGAACCAGTGATGTCATGCAGGGGGTACGCGGGGGTACGCGAGTACCGGTTTCTAGGATTACAAGACCGGCCCCGCCCATTCGCCCGCCCACTCGTCGACTCCACCCTCTGCAACATTTGAATTTCCTGCATGTTTGAGTTGCCTGCATGTTCTCAGAGCCAGGCAGGCAGGCAGGCAGCGAGCGGAGCCTTTCCTTTCCTTGCCACTGAAAAATGAGTTGCTCTGGGGTTTTAACATGATGCCAGGCCTCCTTCACATGTTCTGGGGGTGCTGTGGAATACTGTTGCAACTGTTGGGTCAGTTTAAAATCATCTGAGGCCTCAAAAAGGGCTTTTTTCATGTCACTTCCTGCCACGACCTCACTTCTGGCTTATGACGTCACTTCCGGTGGGCGGGTCCTGACACATGCCAATCAAAAGTGAGTACCTGTTCTTAAATCATTTAGATGACACCACTGCTGCAAAGCAAGGGATACTATAGGATGGAACGAATAAAGCAACACCTGAGGGCAAAATGGCATTTTATATAGACGTCTCCAACGATCAAATGAGATAAAACACAATTCTTCCCCATTGTTCAACCAGGAGGGAGGGGAGTTCGACTCCTGAATGCATATTTTCAAATATAATTCATAGCAAAGTTAAGCCCCAATGAAAATAATCTGATTTGATCCCCCCAATTTTTTAAAAATAAATTATTCTTTTTCTTGTTTCTTCAAAGTGCAGAAACATTCCAATAAATGATCTAGATCAAAATTCTATGGCCCTATTATAAACGTATAGCTTTTCTTCTTTCTTCTAAGTGCAGAAATATTCCTATAAATGATCTAGATCAAAATTCCGCTCAGCCTATCATAAACTGACGTAAGGGAAGATCCTTGATTTTTTCCAAGCATGCAAAACATTGTGAGTTGGGGAGAGAGAGAGAGAGAGAGAGAGAGAGAGAGAGAGATTTTATTAATTTATTTTAAAGATGTAATACCTTCGCAGTCTTGGAAAAGGAAACTCAGGGTAGCTATACTTAGAGGTGGGAGAAAATAGTGATAAAATAAAAACATATTACATAGCTTTCTGTACTTCTCATTTTTGTTAAAAAAAAAACCACAAAACTGAAATCTGGAAAAAAAATATTGTCCACCTATATCACCTTTCTAGTACACTAAGTGATTATAAGAATGTAAATTCTGAATAAAAACACATAACAGTGTTTTCTGCACTTCTGACTTTGGAAAACACCAAAATCTGATTTTTTAAAAAACGTCTTTCTCTCCATAAAAATGCAACATTAAGCAATAAAAACCACCGTACAGCAAGCACTGCCACAGAAAGCAGTCAACTTAACCCAAAGCCAGCTCAAATAAACCAACCTTCACCCCACTTTGACATGGCAGCAAGGAAGGAACCCCCTCCAGAGGAAGGGCATTCTAGGGAATAGGGCCATTACGGAGAAGGCTCTGTTGTGGGTAACCCAGCAACTACACTTTCATTGGGGGTGCACGAGAGCCGTCCCCCATGTCCCCACAGAATGAGCAGATTAATACAAACAGGCACACTCCCTTTCTAGGCTAAGCGCCTCGATTCTCTCCCTAATCTGATCTCCTCCCTGCACCCACCCAAGGATTTCCAGGGCGTTTACTATGATCATTGTACAGCCGGAATCATGGAGGGTGAATCGCTGCCTGGGACAGTAATTAGAGTCTCCCAAGGCTCCTTTTCATTGGCGGACAAGAAATCTGCTGGAGATCCATGACAGGCATTTGTGCGCAACATCTAGCCTGCCTTGCAGGTGGCAAAACAGATCTGAACACTCCAAACCATGAACTGAACATGAATCTCCATACGATTCAATTAAAGGGAAGATCCATGCATAATCCGGTTTCGTGCCTTGTGAGCAACAATGCATGACTATGCATTGCACGTGGGGGGAGGAGGAGGAGGGGAGAGAATAGGGAAGGGCCACTATTCAAAAAAGTTCAGCTGGGGTTCTTGTTTATTTCTGGATTCATATTTCCAGATTCATATTTAGACTTTCCCAGATGGCGTTAAAAACTGGTTTTAGAATGAAAAACGTGTTTTGCCAGCTCCTTAACAGCAGAAATTTCCTGCACGTCTAAGGCTGGGGTTTGTTTGCTTTAACACAAAAGATGCAGTGTAATCCTATGCCTGATTAGTCGGAAATAAGTCCCATTTGGTTCAGGGCCGGCCCTCTTTGAGGCCAACTGAGGCAGTCGCCTCAGGCAGCAGATTGGTGGGGAGCGCCCATCTCTGTCCACCTACTGTCTTAAGCCTTTCCTTCCTCTTTCTATTCCCTGGATTGGAAACTGAATAGGGGGAAGGGAGGAGAGTGGTGGGGCTAGAACATAGGGGAGTGGGAGGAGCCAAGGCTGACATATGATTGGGTACAGACAGGTAGGATCTGATACGCTGCCCCAGGGTCTTGGGTTAGCCCTGGGTGGGATAGAAGTGAATCGCTTCTATGACCTTTAAGGCTTTTATGCAAAACAAAAGCCCCAGTGCAGAAAAGTGACCAATGCCTTGCAACTTGCATGCTGGCTTCAAAGGGAGTTGGCCCCGCTGCTGAACAGCCTGCTCTTAACCAGCTGGCACACACAACGTGGCATCTAGGCCTGGGGGCCTCAGCAGCCATCTTGAGCAGCAAAGTGCGGAGGCAACAGGGAAGGGAAGGGAAGGCAGAGGGCAAATGTGGTCCACCTGTTTGCCAGCCATCTCACCGCAAATACCACTTTCCAACGCGAACAGGTTCACAGATCGCTTTATCGCTTGCCCGTTGCAATGTTATACCATCTGCAGTTTTGTGGGGCAGGTTCAGAGGAATACCATACACTGAAAGGACCTGCCCTTGCTCTTTGGGGGTGATTGAATCTGTGGCCCACCTCCTCTTCCACTGCCCCCTTCACGCTGAGACCAGGAATAACCTACTAGCCCTAATTCTATCGAGGAGGCAACAGTTAGCAGAAGGGGAGTGGATCAAAATTCTCCTGGCAACGTCAGACCCGGAACTGTTAAAGCAGGTAGCTGCCTTTCATTGTGCAGACTAACATTAGTCGTGAGTCTACTCCGGAGAGCTAATTTGCTTTTAAATGATGTCTTGTGTGTATTGTTCTCGAATGTTATGTAAATACGTTGTACCTCCCTGTTGTATGCCAATAAAGGTATTCTGATTCTGATTCTGATTCTGAATGAAAAAAATTACCCCTGCTAACTGGGCAAGTAAAGAGGCACTTTTTCAAGTGGTGTCCTCTTATATTTAGCAGGGGGAGAGCAATTGTCCCTCTTCACCCCAGCACAGTGTCTTTCTCGTGGCTGTTGCTGGGGGTGGTCTGCATTCTTTTAGATTGTGAGCCCTTTTGGGACAGGGAGCCAGTTAGCTTTAATGTTATTATTTGCCTGTAAACCGCTTTGTGAACTTTGTGTTGAAAAGCGGTATATAAATACTAGTGATTGATTGAAAAAGACGTGGGCCCAGTCCCAAAAGACTTTAAAAAATTTGTTTTTAAAAAGGCACCAGCACCAACGACAGGGAACAAGGCAATTTTTTAAATGGTAGTTTTCGTATACAGGTGTGCCCCAGCATCCACTGATTTGGTATCCACGGTTTCCGTTATCCACAGATACCACCGATACCGGTAAAAAGATAGAACATTAAACCTCCTTTTTTTTACCTTTTGCAGCAAAACCACTGATGTTCCCTTATCTGTAAAAAGGCATCCCCAGTATTCTCCGTTTCGGGTATCCACAGGGAGGTTTGGAATGGAACTCGGGCATGCCTGTATTTAGCAGAGGGACAGCAATTGTCCCAGCCTCAGCAGTGGCCAAAAAAAAAAAACGGGGGAATCTCAGCCACCCACTGCTCAGGTAAGCTTCCCCAGATGGGCACAGTTGTTAAAGGTAAAGCCAACCCCGGCAATGGACAGGAGTTGGTTCTCCATCGTTTCTGCCGCCTTAATTGCAGGTGGAAACACAGATTTGCATAGTATAGAGTGAGCAGGTTATTTCAGGCTGGGATATGTGAACCAGCGATTGCTAGCCTTTGTGGGGCAAGCAATTGATTGATTGCGCCGATTGTACAATTTGAAATCAAAATGGGGATAAAAATACACAACACACCGCAATTTGCTATTTTCATCAAGCAATTTGGGAAAAAATATCAACAAAAAGAACCACCCCTAGCTATGGCACCGTGGTTGAAAAATCCATCATATATTTGCCATCTCTCCCAAAGCATCGCCACTGCAAGAAAACAATTGGGGGACTGGCGAGACCCCCCTCCCCACGTGCCCAGTCAAGGGTGCTCTTAAGAGCGAGTTTTGCTTAGGTGCGTGAGCTGCTCTGAGCGATCCCTGCTTCGTTCCGCTTTTCAGGCCGCTCAATTGCTTGCATCTGCGGTGTGCTGCGTGTTTCGATCTCTCCATGCCTGGGTGGGTTTAAACCGTTTCACAGACAAGGCCTTGTCGCGGAGAGCATGTCTGTATTTTACTATCATGAGTCCAAATTCAGACAGACCTCCAAGTGTTGAGCTCTCTGCCGTTTCAGCGGCAGGATTAGTGCTTCTGTGAATCAGCCCCACAATGTCATCTTACTTTTGTATCCAACTCAGGATCAGTCCTCCCCTTCCCTGGTTTGCAAACAGTCGGGTCTTCTGTCTCTATACAGAATCTCTCAAATACTCTGGGCACTTGTTAAAAAATGGCAACTGGGATGGTACAGGGCTTAAGCCCGCAGGACAAGAACACCAAGCTCTGCTTTTTGACCCACAAAAGCAGAATCTCAGCCATCCTTAAATCTTATTTATAGCAATACATGCTATAAGCAAATTTTTTCCTAGCCTTGACTCCGCACAAGGTTTTCTTCCCCTCCTTGGTACATGACCAATTTCCTTGCCAATTACATTCTAGATGAAATTTATCACTGTAGCATATATATTGGTATTGACGACCCATCAGACTATGGCATTTTTATTTATTTATTTATTTTGCTGGCTTTCCTATACAGTCGTGATTCTCAGAGGTTTGATGGCTTTAACGGCCACTCAATTGCCGGACATACTATTACCCTACTGTGACTTAACAGACAAAAATCAAATAGGTAAACATGTGGGATCAAGGAAGGGCAACTGGAATTGTAGCAGGTTGTGGGGAAGGTACAAGGTGAGGAAAGCTAAATGGCCTAAGTATAGGAGGGCCCGAAGATCGACGTATGTTTCGGTAGGGCAATAGGAGTAAGGTAAGTATAATTCAATTCAATATACCTTTATTGGCATAT
The DNA here is from genome assembly GCA_029204185.1 of Lerista edwardsae. NCBI lineage: Eukaryota > Metazoa > Chordata > Lepidosauria > Squamata > Scincidae > Lerista > Lerista edwardsae. Next base: position 3,891,185 of record JAJKFI010000083.1, read on the forward strand.
AAGGTAAATATAAGAAGACCACTGCTGAGATCAATGGTCTGTCTAGTCCAACATCTTATTTCCCAGTGGCCAGTCAACTACCTTTCACAAGCAGAGAACTGTTTCTCTGTAATAAAATCATAAAATCATGTATAAAGCATAAAATCATAAATGAAAGGTAAACTGCTGCCAAGCATGGAGGTTCCAAGATTTTGACCAACGGCCAGAATAGTGTTCTCTGCCGGATTTCTTTCCCCCACAGCTTGTTCGCTACTTAACACACACGTCACAATTTACACCTGCAATTTACAATTTACTCTGCGTGATTTTGCGTCGTCCGAGGTTTCTCAGGAAATCAGGCAGAAGCGTCTGGGTTTTGCGGAGAACCCAAGAGATCTGCTCTCCCTGGTGCAGTTTGAGCCCCTGTCAGCAGCAGGAGAAGCAGGACCCCATTTTTGGAATTTGGGGGGTCCACCGAAAATGTCACAGAGGCCCCTCTCACCAAACAGCCCACTCCCTCACTCGAGCGGGGGTAGCAGCCGAAGAGGCTGGGAACCAGCTCTGACTTCTTGCCAATCAGAGCGGAAATAGCAATGCCTTTCTGCCACCTCTAAGCCGAAACCCACATATTAAAATCCCAGTCGAATCATGCGTCCCAACTCACACAGCATCCCTCCACGGTTGTTTCTCCCAGGCCGTAAAACACCCCACAGCCCCTCTGATTCCCCCTTCCTCTCCTTGACTCCAAGCACAGAAGTTTGGGCCACTTTTTCGGCCTCACCCCCACTTGTCAACCATCCAGGCAATCCAGCTGCCAGGAAAAACAAGTCCACTCCACACAAGAAGCAACACTGAACATAGCCAAGGGGCCGTGCCCCCTCTTTCTTCCCCATAACCAGACACATTGCTGCCCTTTGCCTACCTAAACTGGTTATTGATTTGCAGATCCCATTGACTGTGCAATAGCATGGCCATCTTTTCCTGGGGGGGGGCATCGCACCGCCATTTCAACATGGGGTTGCTGTGGACAGACAGTCACAAAGGGCATTTTAAAGTTCTGTCAAACTATCCAAATGAAACTGACTTGCTGCAATTTATGGCTTGCAGCATGGCTGCCGTTGCTACATCAAAAAACGAGTCGCTGGTTTTAAAACCACCCCCTCTGCCCCCCCCCCAGTTTAGCAAAAACATCCTTTTTTCACAATGAATGACCTATAGATCAAGACCACAGTTACAATTCCACACACAGCTTAAATCCTACCGGTATTTAATGGGGTGTTTGCCACCTCCCAGTTTGTTGAAGTCCAGTCCACAGCCTGAGCTGTGCTCCGATTTTTATGTTACGAATGCCTTTTTGGACTGGCATCTGTCCCTTGCGAGCAGCCTGCTCCGGTCGGAAGAGAGCCACCTTTAAGCCAAGCCTGAACTCCAGCCCCAAAGTAAGTTTGACATGCCAAATCTCCAAAGCGAGAAAGGCAAAAAGCCACAAAAGTGAAAACAGCGGGAGAGTTGGCGAGAACTTTGCTCCACCAGTTCTCTCCAAGCGAGTGCTTGTGGGAGTAAGAGAAGGAGGAAGAGAGAGCTCAGATTAAAAGGGAAAAAAAGTGCCACCTTTACACAAAGCATTTTGTCAACCCTTAAATGGGATTAATGGCCCTGAGACGGGGGGGGGGAAGTTTACAAACCGGGGTCCTCGGAAGAGCAAAGACACAACTCCACGCACACGCTGAACAATCAGAGCCGCGCAAGAGGAGAGCATGCAGCCTGAAACCCTCAAAGTTGGGATCCATGTGCCTTTCCAGCACTTTTTGGCCAGATCGTAAGAAATGTGTGAAGCTCTGTAAAATCCCGGCAAAGGGTGGGGGGGAAGAGAAATAACAAATATCCTGGAAGTCGCGCATCACCAGAAGTGCGCTGCTTGCACCTTCTGTAACACTTGTGCCCAGATGCAACATCATCACTAAAATCTAATTGAGACACTTTGCAGAATTTTCCCCCCAGGTAGTACAGTACACCTGCCACTATGTGAGCAGTTGGCTGCTTCCTAGGACCCCTTCCTCGAGGAAAAAGAAAAGTGGGTCTTACCTTCAACCAGGACCTTATGCATGCGACTCTCTCTCTCCCTCTCTCTCTCTCCCCTGTGCTCTGCCTGATGTTCTCCCTCTGAAAATGAGAAGCGTTTCAGACTGTGCGGTAGGTATATATTGTCTGCAAGTGTGGCCTTAGGGCGTCCATCGCACGGCCCTGTTTCACTCCTGCCCCTATAAGGAAGGGTTTGTCACATGTCTGGCTGTGGCTCCCAGCCATCCGTATGGCAAAATAGGAAATTGGGAGGGGGGGGGACAGAGACAGAGAAGGAATAGAAGGGAAGGTGTTGGGGGGGGGAGAAGGAGAGAGGAAGGGAATCTTTAATCATGAGAGAGATGGAGAGAATTTCTCAGCGCAAACCCCACAAGACAGAAATCTCTGTCTGGCCCCAAGTTTTTTTTTTCCTTGCTTCCTTTTGTATCTGTGGCTCCTGGCTGCCTCTTTCAAGTTCCGTTCGAGGCCTGGAAGATGTGAGGAGAAGTTTGCCTCGATCCTCCTGCGCTGGGGTTCTGCCTCCCTGGGAGTTGAGGGGAGGTTTGGTGGGCTGATGGTTAAGACTGTGGATGCCCGATACACGGACTCGGTTTTTTATGTTCCCCAAATGCTCCCCCTCTGCCCATCCCCTTCTCCTTCTCCCCGCTAAAGTTCAAGAAATGAAGTCTGGGCACCCCCAAGTGCATTCACACGCACAAACCCAGCAGCCAGGCCAGGCTTCTCATCTTTGTACCTGGCAAATGATAGACGGCTCAGCTATTCCCTTCTGTCCGCGGCAGGAAACAAGAAGGGTGAAAGGGGCTTCTCTTCTCTCAGCCAGATAAAACCACAGCCTCTCTCCTGGCTTGGCGTATTTTGTCATGTTTGCGGTGTGCGCTGGTGTGAGCGAATGGGCCCCTGGTCTCTCTGACACGCCTTTGTACTTTTGGGTCATTAATGCACTTGCTGCAAAGAAGGCGAATGCGATTGTAGCCTGCATTCATAGAACCACAGCATCCAAATCACAAGAAGTTGTGGTTCCGCTTTACTCTGCATTGGTGCAACCTCACCTGGAGTCCTGTGTCCAGTTCTGGGCACCTCAGTTCAAGAAGGATGAAGACAAACTGGAGCAGGTTCAGAGAAGAGCAAGAAAGATGATCAGGGGGCTGGAAGTCCTATGAGGAGAGTTTGGGGGAAGTGGGTATGTTTAGCTTGGAGAAGAGAAGACTGAGAGGGGATATGAGAGCACTCTTCCAATATCTGAAGGGCTGTCATAAGAAAGAAGGGACAAATCTGTTCTCGCCTGCCTTTGACAGTAGAATTAGGTCCAATGGGCACAAACTGCAGGAGAGGAGATTCCGGCTGGACATCAGGAAGAATTCCTTGACGATAAGGGCGGTTCGACTGTGGAACAGATTGCCACTGGAGGGAGGTGGTGGATTCTCCCTCGCTGTAGACCTTCAAGCAGAGGCTCAACAGGCACCTGCTGGAGATGCTCTAGGAGGATTTCCTGCTACAGGCAGGGGGTTGGACTAGATGACCTTGTAGGTGCCTTCCAACTCTATGATTCTATGGCATTTCGCAGAATTCCATAAGCCCCAAACAAACTGGTCCCTGCCTGCAAGGAGCTTACAGACTAAAACTGACACTCCCTCCCCCCACATACCCAAAGCTTCCCCATCTCTGGATCAGCATGTCAAATGCAACACCCTGTGCACAGCACCCTGAAATACCAAATGTCATTCCCCCACTTGCCTGACAATGCACCAGTCATCTAGCTTCCTCCCTCTCCCTAGACTGAAAAAAAGAAAAGAAAAACAGAACAGTAGAGGAAGAGAGGATGGGCTAGAGCATCTCTAACACTCTAGCCCACCGCTCTCCTCTCCTCCACATATCCTCTTCTGCTCTTCCTCCTCTTTGGTTTCCAGTCCAAGACATGGGAGGAGCAACAGCAGCAGAGGCAAGTGGGTTCCTCACTACTGTTGCCTGAGGCGACTGTTTCAGTTGACCTAATGGGTGGTCCGGCACTCAGCAATTGATTAAAAAAAAATGGACTGGCGGCCAATCCTATTTCAGAGTCTTGTTTCTTCTGAACTCCGTCCTAAAAGATCACAGGAGATCCAGGGAAGTTGCTGCAGGCTGGGCAAGTTGCCAGCCAACATCCTGTTTCTAGGGACTTATGGGAAGGGCTTGAACAGGAAGGGACATGGAGGGAGCTGCCACAAACCCTTGCTGGGACTCCATAAGAACATAAGAACGTAAGAAGAGCCCTGCTGGATCAGGCCAAAGGCCCATCTAGTCCAGCTTCCTGGATCTCACAGCAGCCCCACCAGGTGCCCCAGGGAGGCATGAGACAACAAGATGCTTGCATCCTGTTGCCACTCCCATGCACCCGGTACTCTGAAGTAGCCTACTACTGATGTAAGGAGGTTGCACAATCCATCATTGCCTATAGCCCACGATGGACTTTTCTTCCAGAAATCCGTTCAATCCCCTCTTAAAGGCATCTAGGCCAGATGTCATCACCACCTCTTGTGGCAAAGAGTTCCACAGATTAACTACCTGCTGGATAAAAAAGTACTATATGTCCTTTTATCTGTTTTAACTCTCCCAACCCTCAGTTTTAGTGGATGCCCCCTGGTTCTGGTGTTTTGAGAGAGGGAAAAGAACATCCGTGCATTATTTTGTATGTCTCAATCATGTCCCTTCTCAGGCGTCTTTTTTCTAGACTGAAGAGCCCCAAACACTGCAGTCTTTCTTCATAAGGGAGGTGCCCCAGCCCCGTAATCATTTTCGTCGCTCTCTTCTGCACCTTTTCCAGCTCCACTATGTCCTTTTTGAGGTGCGGCGACCAGAACTGGACACAATATTCCAGGTGCGGCCTTACATGGGGCATGTCATATGCTGGGGAGGGACGATCAGAGGTTTGACCTGCACAGAAATACCGTTCCCTTCCTTTCCTTTTCAGAACTCAGGAGCCATCGGCTTGACAGCTCTGCAGAACTGAGTCGGCACCGACGCAGGCAGCCGAAACAAATCCACTGTCCAGCAGAAGGAAAAGGGCATTTGGGTTCAGCAGACTCCATGCCAAAGTCATCAACAAAAGAGGTTTGCAGTGGAGTTTTTGTAGCTGCTGCATGCCGGGCTGGGCTGCGTGGGGAGCTAGAGAACGGCCAGTCTGCCCAAAAGGTCCCAGTTGCTATCACTGTTGGCATTTTTCTCAGGCAGGGGGGCAGCCAAGGTTCATCTGGGGCCGTTTTGTCGTGGAACTCTGCCCTGATACCAGATGATTTCCCCCTCCTAACCATTTGTCAAGCGCTGCCAATCTTGTGACATCATGCCACACAATGATGTCACCTTATGAGATCATCAGGCCCCACCTTATGCTATCACATGGCCTTATGACATCACCAGCCCCCACCTCACAACCACAAGGCATCTGACCTGGTCAACTATGGATACCTTATGTCAGTGGTTCTCAAAATTTTGACTGCCTGCACACGTCTGTGTGCTGGCCTCTCTGACTCCGGGAGTGGTCCAAACATACTTCATGGTGTCCCTTGTGCTGGCCAAACTTTGCTGGCCTAACTTTGCTGGTGCTCTTAGCATCTTGTGAATGCCCTCCCCCTTAGCATCTTGTGAATGCCACGAGCCACCTGCTTTTATCAGTGACCAGGCTTGTCACATCAGTGCACACACATAAAAAAAATCAAGGTCACATCAAAGCTGTAACACACACACACACACACACACACACACACACACACTGTGTGAACTGGTCCTCAGCAGGCCCGGTCTTTTAACCACTTAGTGGCCAATGAAAATGCCACCATGCGCCTGTTCCAAGCTAGTTATGGTGAGGGCAGTCTCCTGTGCTGACTTCAGCTCTCAGACTTCTAGGTAACTAGAACTGTCAAGCTGGATGCACCCCAAAACCTGGAGATTTCTGAGTTGGAACAGGTGATGTCACAAATCTGCCAACGCTTGGGGAAAAATGGGGGTGGGTGAGAGGAATTTGGTACTGGGTTGGAGCCTCGTAGCAGCCCCAAACAGACCGAGACTAGACTAACCTTTGCCACCTCTGCTCCTTAGGAAAAAAAGCCAAAAGCTGGAGGAATAAAGCCATTTTGGCTAACTGGTAACCCATATTTAGGGTGGGCTGTGGTGGTGTTCAGATTTGATCCAGTGTTAGTGTCAGTGAATCCAGCGTTAGGATTCAAGTGAGTGGCTTACTATGAGTTGGAGATAGCCCAGACTGGCTTTTCCCTCTTTTTCCAGTGGCGTGGACATGAGAACAGGCTCTCTCAAGCTCCAGCTGAGAATCGATGGTAGGCCAAAACCCTCACCAATTGAGCTATGAGTCTGGGACAAGTCCTTGTCATGAGCACATTTCAGCCTTTGTGACTCTTCCGGAGTCCTAGTAGTTAGGAACTAGAATTGCAACCAAAACATTGCCTTGAATGAAACTGGAAAACAATCCCTGGGTTCCTTCTCAAGTGGGCCATTAGGACATCAAGGAAGGCCAACACACCTCTGAGAAGATGAGCAGAACTTCTCAGATGGCCTTCCACACATCAAAAGGGTGTCCTGGAATTCCTCCAAAGGCAACATCCCATGCAAAGCTCAAGTTTCTTCATCAGGTTAAACATCGGAGGAATTTTGCAGGACGCCAAGGTAGCAATTAGCTACATCTCAACATGCGGTTCAGACCTACCTAAGAAACTGCCTCGTGGACCAAACTCTACTGTATCGGTAGCATGCAATTGGCCATGTCACTCTCTGGAAGTCTCACCAGAAGGACAGACGATTACACCCAAAGAGATTTGAAAAAGAACTTATGCAGGTGTTTCACTGGAGAAGGCCTCTTCTTCCCATCACTCATGGCCAGAGGATGAAGATGGCAGGGGTGGAGCATGCTTTAAAAATATGGGGCATTCCATACTTTCGGAAGATGGACTCCTGGGTATATCACCGTCAGCATAGGCTTCTGGGTTCAGAGATGGAGAAGCACATTTTCCTAACCCAGATGCACTAGACAGGGGTGATGGTACAGCAGACACCACTATTGAAGAACGTGTGGTCTCAAGAAATCAATGGAATATTATGAGAATGGAAGTGAGGAGTGGGAACCAAAGTTCCTACTAGGAATTCCCTGGAGGACTCCTGCTAAGGCAACACACATGCAAGCGTAACAGAGTTGTGGAAGGAGTCATTCTGCACGTATAGAGTTCTTCAGTATAACTGCTTTTTTATGATCTCGTCTTCCAAGGCAGACGGAAACAATGTACAAGAATTTAGCAACAGGGCATGTGGAAGTCTGTGTGACAGCGTCGGGAGGTCCCCTGAGAATGGGGGTGCTCTGTTTTCGGAGATAAAGGAGCAGTTCGATCCCTTCGTGTCACCTTCCCCTGACAGAAACTCCATCTCTTCCCCCACAGTCCTAGTACCTGCTACGCCAAACCAGCGGTGGCATGATGGAGGACCTTGCTTACCTCTGCCTGGCGCATGTATGCGCACGAACAACACACCAGAGTGCTCACGCTTTCTTCCAGCCTGGGGGCTGCTTCGGGGGGGAGGGGGGAAAGGCAAAACGGTGAGCTTGCCAGTTTCTCCTCAGGTCCACCGAGAGGTGTCTTTAGGGCTCATCTCACAGAATGTCAGAGTGCATGTGCTCCGCGAGAAGGCCCTTCAGAACTCATCAGCCCCACTGTCACGCCGGCCGCTGCAAATCAGGAGTGACAGCTGTCTCGGGACGCGCCATCCATCTGTGGCAAATGTGTCAGCTAGCTGAACACTCCAGAGGGAAACTGTTACAGAGTCCGGGAATGAGAGCAGGGGATATAGACAAACAGAGGCAACAAGGGAGATCTGGTGGCTGGACCACGACGAGGTGGCCACTCTCTTGGGACAAGGACAACCCCGATGTTTGCTCCTGGAACAAGGGAGTGGACAGGCAGATGAGGACGTCTGACAAGCAAGGAGATACCCATGAACTTCAACGCTGCTCTGTGTACGAAGCTTCACTTTCAAGGCCAAGATGCTCCTGTGGGGGAAAGGACGTGCCCAGAGACCAGAGAAAACATATGAAGTAGAGTCGGAGGACCCATTTCTGGCTCAGGGTTATTGGACACTGACCGGCAGCCGCTCTCCAAGGTTTCTGATGGGTCTTTCCCAACCCTACATAGAGATGCTGCTGTGGAGAGGACCTGGGACCTTCTACATGCAAAGCAGGGACTCCACCATTGAGCAAGAGCCCCTCCAAGAGAAGGTTGCAGGGTGGATGAGAAGGCAACCAAGAAGCCCTCTATTGTCCCTTTTCAAATAGCCTCATTCCCTACTTGCTACGTTCTCCATCAGTTTCTCCCACATACAACATGGATTAAAAAATGTGGCTTCTTCTAATGACATCCCATCATGCTTTCCTGATTTCTTGTCCCAGTTTGATTTGCTCACCTTGGCTATGGTCTTTCCCTTGGGTGTTGGTTTTGTAACTAAGAGCACCCCGCAGTTTGAAGCCATGCGTTCCTTAGCCATTGGAGAATCCACTTTGGGGTCCAGACAACCTGGGTTGTCCAAGGAGATCCCAGTTAGGTATCAGGAAGAAATTCTTAACAGGAATGGAGGTTCAAAAAATGGAACCGATTACCAAGGGAAGAGATGGGTTCTCCTTCACTGGAGACCTTCAAGCAGGGGTTTGATGGGGGGGGAGGCTTTAGAGAAGATTTTCCTACTTCAAGCAGGAGGTAGACTAGCTCCATCCAACTCTACATGCTATGGTTTTATGATGTCTTCAGCTTGACGTTTGTGTTGGAGCAGGTTCTGGTGGCACATTACAACTGGCTCCCTGTTGCCTTCCAGGCTTAGCTCAAAAGGCCGGTCGTGGCCTAACCAGGACCCGGCAAATCTCACAAACCAAGTCCATCCTGATTGTCCATCATGGTGGACGTTCTCCAAGTAGGCAAATGGACGACAAAACAGCGGTAGTCCAATGGAAATATGTGCCAAGCGAGTGGAGTGTATTGGGGCCAAACAACAGCTCATCACATGTAGACTGGTGGGGTCTGAGCAATCAGTGGCTCACCAGAAAAGAGATCTTGGGGTCATGGTGGACAACTCAATGAAAACAGCCACTCAATGAGTGGAAGCTGGGAAGAAAGCAATTTCCATGCTAGAAACAGGATGGAGAATAATTCAGACATGCACTGGTAGCTGCTGGGGTTCTGTTCCAGACCCCACCATGGATATCTGAAACCATGGATACTGGGGATGCCTTTTTAAAGACAGGGGAACATCTGTGGTTTTGCTGCAACAAGATTTAAAAAAAGATTTGTTTAACGTTCCCCTATCTTTTTAATAGGTGTCCCAGAGCACAATCCTAACCTGAAGTTAAGCCGGCACAGTTAGGCCAGCAAAGTTTGGCCAGCGCAAGGGCCACCGTAAAGCATGTTTGGACCACTCTCAGAGTCCGAGAGGCCAGCACACAAATGTGCACCATCTCCCCTGACTCCAAGAGTGGTCCAAGCACACATTACAGTGGCACTTGGGCTGGCCAAACTTTGCTGGCCTAACTCTGCCAGCTTCACTCCAGGTTAGGATTGCGCCCCCGGTATCCGTGGATCAATCAGTGGTTACCGGGGCACGCCTGTATTGATAAAATTACAATGCCCCCTTTTATAAATCCATTTGGAAGATTGTGAATAGTTCTGGTCACCACATCTCAAGGAAGATATAATATCACAGAGCTGGAAAACATGCAAAAGAGCCCAGCCAAGATGGTCAGGCTTCTGAGGCATCTTCCTTACGGAGAAAAGCTGCAAGCTAAAGAGAGGGATGCGCTTGAGGCTGATGACATTATTTGGAAAAAGTACAAAAAGAAAGTTTTCAACCTCTTTCACCACCCTGGAACCAAAAGGCAAACTGATGGGTGGGAGATTTAGGATGGACAAAAGGACGTGCAGTAGGTATCCACGGGAGGTCTGTTCCAAGACTCTCTGTGGATACCATTCTGCGGATAATGAAATCCGCGGCTGGAAGGCCTCAGAGAACATTCTGGTCCAGGAGGTCCTCTGAAGCCCTTCAGCTGTGGGCTTGGCATCCGCGGTACTGAAATCCACAGATGCCGAACCTGCGAGTAAGGAGGGTCACCTGCACAGTGAACACTTGATTTAACTGACTTATCAGGGGAAGGGGCGTCCATTAATGCCAAAAGCATGTTCAATAGGAATACATTCATGATGATGCACATGCACAAAACATTGGTTGCTGTTGTTCAGTCGCTAAGTCGTGTCCGACTCTTTGCGACCCCCTGGACCACAGCACGCCAGGCCTCCCTGTCCTCCACTAGCTTCCGGAGTTCGCCCAATTTCATGTTCATCACTTCGGTGACACTCTCTAACCATCTCATCCTCTGCTGCCCCCTTCTCCTTTGGCCTTCCATCTTTCCCAGCATGAGGGTCTTTTCTAAAGAGTCCTCTCTTCTTATGAGGTGGCCAAAATACTTGAGCTTCAGCTTCAGGATTTGTCCTTCCAGGGAGCAATCAGGCTGGACTTCCTGGAGGATTGACCGATTGGATATATTGTTTTTTAATCACTGTTTTTAAATTATGATGTTTTTATTCTGTTTTTTAATTGTTTTTTGTATTGCCGCCTTGAATGCCTTTTTAGGCAGAAAGGCGGGGTAAAAATCTTTAAAATAAATAAAATAAATAAATAAATCTCCTTGCAGTCCAGGGGACTCTCAAGAGTCTTCTCCAGCACCATAATTCAAAAGCATCTATTCTTCGGCGCTCTGCCTTTCTTATGGTCCAGCTCTCACAGCCATATATGACTACTGGGAAAGCGCAAAAATACTGTACATGACTCATTTTTAATGCAGCAGGCAGTAGCCATTATTTCCGCATCCATTCTAATGCTTGTAGTCAGGCTCCACCCCCTCCCTGGGTTGTCCACCTGCAGGAACGCCCTCCCTCCCCGTTCCACACCCCTCCCCCTTTCCATTGCCCAGGAAAGCCCTTGCCCTACTCGAACTTGGCCAGAACCGGGGCAGCTTAGCAGCCACTTGCTCTGGAGCAACTGTATTGACACAAGTGATGGCATCGACACAGCGCACCTTGCCCTGGAGCAGAAGGGCCTTACAGCACTTTCACAAAAGTGTTGGGTCGACACAACACACACGCGCTCTTGGATTGCACCCTTAATTTATTGACCCTTGATCTTTCCTCCCACGTTTACAAGGATTTAATATACACCAGTGAGGTATTGGAGCACCTTTGCCTCGCTTAGGACAGGAATGGGCGGACAATAAACCAGATCTACTGATGAATCTTCGATGGACCAGTAGATAGATCTACTGATAGGCCAGCTTGAAATCTGTCTTTAGGATAAGGAAAGTGGGTGCTTAATCACGCAAGTTTAAAAGTTTTTCAGCTATCTTGGATCCGCCAGGTCTACAGCTTGGGGATAATAAACAATCCTTTACAGGGCTATTGTATAAGGTAATGTGAAACATTTAAATACCTCTTATCAATGTTTAGTCCTATCTCTTCCAAAAACAGCCAGTTCAACTCCGCCATGCTGAGCACAGTTCAACCAAAACTGAACCACCTACAGACAAAAGGGATGTAGATCGTTGGTCAGAGGTTTGTAGAGGTTAGAAATGTTCTTTTAAAAAAAAAGACTGCTCTAGAAGGGGGAACAAAAACCCTCCCACAAACACATTCAAGACAACTTTACATCCATGATACACTTACTTTCATTACCTGAACATTCCATTTGCTGCAGTGGTGGGATTCAAATAAATTAACAACCAGTTCTATGTCCTTCAGGGTGGCCTTCAGGGCCATCCGCTGCCTTTCTTCCCTCTCCCAACCTAAAATTAGCAACTGGTTCTGCAGAATGGGTGAGAACTGGCTGAATTTCACCACTGATTTGCTGCCTTGGGAATGTTGAGATTGAAGGGAGGGAGTCTTGATTCCTAGAGAGGCATCACAGTGCTTAGAACAGATATTTCAGCTGGACAGGAGGAGGACTCTCCTTTTTGTCTTGAACAGTGTGATATATTTGATGTGCCCAGGAAAGCTGATGATGGAGGGACAAAAAATAAGCTAAGGAATTTGGGAAGGGGGAGAGAGGTAAAAGGTTTTCCATCAAGTCCCAGCATCCTATCATGTTGATCCAGGGTATGCAGGAGAATCTGTGGAGATGGAACGGCAGGCTGGGACAAGCTGCAGTACCTGTTGTGGCAGAACGGAGTCACTGTGGAGCTGATTAGCCAGTGCGGGAATGTTATGAGAAGGCCAGCCGGCAAAAGAACCGACTCCAACCTTGAGGACCTGTCCAGGCTGGACTTACGATCACCTGCTGAAGCTCCATGTCACACAGCCAGAGGAGAGAACCACACTGTGAAGGCTACATCTGGGACTGAGGATTCGGTGAATCGCACAATACTGTTTATTTTCAAAAACTGCATTGAAAAATGGCCTGCCCATGTAAGCCGCCTTGGGCATTTGCTTCGGCATGGGAAAGGCGGGGTATAAATTCTTCAAAATAAAATAAATTTTAAAAAAGCTTACTCTGAAGTAAGCCCCATAGAGTCCTATGCAATTCACTCCAAGGGGGATGAAGGCACGTTTTGTCATGGAGACTCTGTTTTTACTGTTCTATGATGAGTAGACACACATCCTGCTTTTCCAAATCAAAGAGCTCAAAGCCACTCACAACAGGATTTTAAATCCATGAAATTGGTGTCAAAACCGGCTTGGGAGCGTCAACCAGTAACCAATGCAAGTGAAGCTTTCTTCATGATTTCTTTGGCACCCATGCCTGAGTCCCATTCCCTGGGGTGAATACAATAAGTACGTTAAAAACCCCATTTTCTACCAATGATGCGCTGGAGAAGGCATTTTGACCAACGTTGCTCTAACGCAACATTGGTAGAAAATGGTTAACTGAAACAACCACACATGCTACCCCTGTGAACACACCTTCATCTACATCCCCCTTCCCTTTCTCCATCTCCCTTGTGTCAACATCTAAAATGTAAACTCCTTGGGGCAGAGACTCTCCCGCTGTTCTACGTTAAGTGCCACGCATGTTGATGGTGGTGGGACGTGGTGGTGCAGCGGGCTAAACCGCTGCTGCTGGGCTTCCAACCGGAAGGTTGGGAGTTTGAGACTGCGTGACGGAGTGAGCTCCCGTTGCTTGTCCCAGCTCCTACCAACCTAGCAGTTCGAAAGTACCAAAAAATGCAAGTAGATAAATAAGTACCACTTTGGTGGGAAGGTAATGGCGTTCTGTGTGCTACGGCATAGATCACAATAATACAACTAAGCAGCACGAGGCGAACATAGCCTTTAAATCCAAGAAACAACAAAGCTACAGTCATTTAATAACCTACAAATAAAATGGATAAAATAAATCCTAAAATTTCAACAGATCAAAAATCACAATAACTTGACACAGGGGCTTAAGACGACCATAAATGCCTAAAGCCACATGCTAGCTTAGGCCAAGGCCATTCAGCAGACTCCAGTAGACAGCAAAGTCACAGTTTTAAGGGAAGCTGTAATGAATCACTGGAATGCACATGCTTAGCTCGAATTTTCAAGGCAGCCAGGGGAAAGTTAGCCACTTTCAAAGTAGTATCAATGTCTAAGTCGGCCAGAAGCCAGCAAACCTGTGCTAAAGGGGATCTATCCTGGAGGATAGGGGTAAAACCGGAAAGAAATTTAGATCTGGGGATTGCATATAAGGGACATTTAAGTAAATAATGGAAAATATCTTCAACTTCCCCTAGGCCACAGATACAAAATCTTAATTCATATGGAATACAATTATACCTTCCGTCAATAACAGCAGAAGGCATGCATTGAAATCGTAGAGCAGTAAATGCTCTACGCAGAGGAAAAGTTGTTAAATTTGTTAAATATTTTTCTGGACCAAAGGAAAACTTATATAAAGAAAGAGGAAAGAAAGCTGAAGAATTCGAGATATTACATAGGTCCTTTCTCTTATAGTAAAGCTGAATTTTATTTTTAATCATTAACTTGACCTTGTTGGAAGGGAAGGAAGGCAAAAGGTTCATATCATGGCATTCCGTGCGCTATGGCATATAGTCATGCTGGCCACATGACCACGGAAGCTTGTCCTCGGACAAACGCCGGCTCTACAGGCTTTGAAACGGAGATGAGCACCGCCCCCTACAGTCGGTCACGACTAGACCATTCGGTCGTGGGGAAAACTTTACCTTTATGTTGATGGTGCCAGATTCATAAATACATTGCTGGACGCACACAGGAGAAATGCTTCCCCCTTCTTTCACGTTGACCAGGCTGGCACTGAGTTTCTTTATGTATGCAAACAGTTAAACAAAGGTTGCTGGAGCCTTCCCGTGTCCTGGCCTGTCCCCCCCTCCCCATACAGATGCACCCTCCCGGAGGGCTACGTGTCTGTTCAATGAACAGAGTGCCCCTCTGGTTTGCCTTTATAGACCTCGGCTGCCTTCAAGAATCATTATCGACAAACCTGGGGGAAGGAAACCACAGGTCCGTCCTGTTTGTTTGTTTTCATTAGCGTTGGATACAGGGAGATTCTGGTGTTGGGTGATACCCTACCTGCATGCCTCTCGTACGGGTAGACATAGTGCACCCCACATGTCCTTTTTTTACAAGGGAGAGTCCTTATTTTCTGCTCCTCCAGATCTCGTCCCTCTGTTTTCAAGTCGGGATGGTCGCCTCGGTCAAAGTTGTTGGTGTGACCGTTCCTCCTGATTCCCATCACGACCAGAATTTCCAGCCCAGCTTTCTGAAAACGCAACATCTGCCTTACAAACAGACAAACAAAACACAAGGACGATGAATGTTCTCGAACACATGCCGCCCCGGCCTTCGTTCTTTGAAGAGCAGCGGCACGATATCTTTGGACAACATTCTGAAAAATATTTTGCAATAAAACCCTAAATGGGGAACAGCGATGAGGCCCCGCGTCTCTCTCCTGGGAGAACTGAGGTTGCAGGACTGGGTTGGACCTACGGAAGAGGCCTGTGGAGACACTGGCCAAAGGCCACATCATTGCCTGGTTAAGCCCTAAGGTATTGAGAGTCTGTTGTGCCCCTAATCCCCACACCAGCAAACCAGCCAGGGCCTAATGGGGGGATTTATCAGGAGGTGGTGGGGAGCCGGAAACCTGCCGATCATCTCAGGGTGCAATCCTAAGCTCAGTTAGGGCAGCAAAGCTAAGCTTGACCAGCACAAGGGCCACCATAAAATATGTTTGGACTACTCTCGGAGTCAGAGAGACCAGCACACAGCCATGCGCCATCCTCCCTGACTCCGAGAGTGGTCCAGACGCCACTCCCTTGTGTATGGCATTCTGAGGTAAATTTCTGAGGTAAAATTCTGAGGTAAATATGAGGTAAATAAAGCAAAGTCTGGCCAGCACAAAGTCCACCATAAAGTATGTTTAGACCACTCTCGGGGTCAGAATGGCCAACACGCAGACGTGCACCATCCTCCCTGTCTCCGAGAGTGGTCCGAATGCACTTTACAGTGGCCCTTGTGCTGGCCAAACTTTGCTGGTTTAGCTTATGCCGGCCTAACTCCAGTTTAGGGTTGTGCTTTCAGTCCCTGACAACCAGTGGCAAAACTAATGGAACTGGCACCTGGGAACACAAAATGTTTAAACACAACCCCCTCACTCTTTGGAGGCCAGATGCCCAGAACCCCATCCAGGGGTGTCCGGGAGGTGGTCTGAGGCACAGAGAGGCTGCACACAGCCTCCCCCTGGGCCTCCAAAAGCGTCAGAGGGCCTTAGGGTCTCATTAAGCTTTCCGGAGGCCTTAGGGGAAATGGAGGTGCCTTTCTAAGGCCTGTAGGGTGCATTCTGAGGCCTGGGGAGGTTGGGTGTGGCCTCCCTAGGCCTCAGAACTCCTCTCAAACACTTGTCTGAGTTCCCACCTGCTGAGTTTCATCATTGGGGTGTGGCTCCCCCAAAGGCATGGTGCCCAGAGCAATGTACCCTCTGCCCCCCCTTAGTTACGCCACTGCTAGGAATCAGGATCAAGGAGCCAGGAATGGAGCTAGGAAGCAGAAAGAAAAGCCAGGAGAGCGAGAAACACACCAGGGATGAAGAGACAAGAGATTCCGTTGTCTCTTCCGAAGAGATTCCGTGGCTCAGCTCAAGACCGAGCTCTTGATTCAGATGCGCAGGACTGTTGTGGGGAGAAATTTAGAGATAAATTTGTAAGGCGAGAATGTGTGTGTTTGGAGGAGGAGGAGGAGAACAAACAAACAAACAAACGAAGGGCGTGTTGTCCAGAGGTATACTGTATACTTTCTCATGGGAAAGGGTGCAGGACACAGGCTGAAAAAGGGGGCCCAGGAGCCGAAGGAGGGGGCCTGAAAATTTCCTGGGATCTTACATTTTCCAGTCTTATCAGGGCCCATGAGAGGGGTTGCGGGGGGTACATCGTCCCTGGTTCTGGGGTCAAGGAAGAGACCTAGGATTTAAAGGAGGGGAGCCGGAAGTTTCCTGGGATCTCAGAAAATATTGTGTGAAGCTGAGCATTCACCTTTTGCTTCAGCCTACTTGGTTTCATGCATTGTAATTTGCAGAAATTGTAATCCAATCACGGCAGGGAATTCTGATCCAGGGGAGAAGGGAAGGGGACCAAAAGAAACTTGGTACCCCCTGATGAAATTCCTTCCAGAGGCCCTGAAAAGAGCCACAACCGTCCTCTTTCCATGTGCACCTGCCAGCATGATGGCGCACCCCAGAGAGACGTCTGGAGATGCAGCCCCATACCTGGAGGCATCACCTTTTCGCACATGCGCCCGGGACGTGGCTCAGTCCTTCAAGCTCCAGCAGTGGCCAGGCTCCTGCTGCGCCCATGCGCAGGGGCGTAACTAGGGGGTGGCAGGGGGTGGCACGAGCCATGGGTGCCATCTTGCAGGGGGCGCCGTTTGCATGGCGCCCGCCCCCCCAAAATGGCGCCCACAGCCCGCCCGCTCCCTGCACCGCATTCTCCTTGCTCCGGCTGGCCTTAAAGAGCCAGCCGGAGTGAGGAGAACGCGTTGCCACCCGGCGCCCCCTCCCGCTTCTCAAGGGGGGCGGGGCGCTGGGGGGGTGCCGTGTTCTGTTTGCTCCTGCCGGCCCTTTAAGGCCGGCACGAGCAAACAGAAAGAACATGGCTGGGGCGCCGCATTCTGTTCGCTGCCGCCGGCCCTTTAAGGCCAACAGCAGCGAACAGAACACGGCGCCCCCGCCGCGTACTGTTCGCTGCCGCTGGCCTTAAAGGACCGGCGGCAGCGAACAGAACGCGCCTCTTAGAAGGGGCGGGGCGCTATATCATGACGTCACGATGTGACGTCATGACGTTGCATGCCCCTAGGGGCGCATTTTCATTGGGTGCCATGGGCGCCCTTTCAAATAGATTCGCCCCTGCCCATGCGCCACAGTGGGATCGCGAGCCGCAGTCTCTGCCTGCATTGCTGAGTGACTGGATACTACGTGGAACAGCTGTTCGGCCCAAAGCAATCTCCTGCGGGTGGGAGCGGGGGGGGGGGCCCGGGGGGGGGGGAGTTTGAGCCGTTCAGTGGATAATTATCTCTGCGTGGGCTACAGCCTTCGCTCACAGTCAAACCTACGGGTCGTGAGAAAAAGAGCAAAGCTGTCAGGCCCAATCAATGGCCCTGCCTCTGACAACCTTCTCTTGCCAGTGGGGTGGGGAGTCCATGTCATGGGGGGGGGACAGAGACAGAAGATGCACCACAATGGCAACATGGGATGGGGTGGGACAGAAGCGAGGGGGAAGAATACCTCGAAAGGGGCAAAAAAGGATCCCCGTTGGACTGATCTCCCATTGGTGGCATCTTAGGATTATATATCATAAATAACCTGGCACCAGAGATGGCACAAGCTGAAGAGCAGCTCCAGCAGGTGCCTGTCAAACCTCTGCTTGAAGGTCTCCAGGGAGGGAGAACCCACCACCTCCCTCCAGTGGCAATCTGTTCCACTGTCAAACCACCCTTATCGTCAAGGAATTCTTCCTGATGTCCAGCCGGATTCTCCTCTCTTGCAGTTTGTACCCATTGGTCCGAGTTCTACTGTGAAAGGCAGATGAGAATAAGTATGTCCCTTCTTCCTTCTGACAGCCCTTCAGATATTTGAAGAGGGCTCTCATATCCCCTCTCAGCCTTCTCTTCTCCAAGCTAAACATGCCCAGTTCCCTCAAACGTGGGAACTGATCCTCACCTGTGCTGGAATAAGAAGGCCGGCTCACCTGCGCTGCCTCCTAATAACGTTAGGAGGCAGCAGCAGCTCAGTGTGGCGCAGGGGAACATTTTCCCCTTGCCCCGGGTAAGGCCCAGCCAGCCCAATGGGGCTGCTCAGATCTGGGCCAGCAAAATAGCAAGTGCAAGTCCAGGTAGTCAGGAGTGATCCAAATCAGGCCCACTCCGCCCAGGGATGGAGGTTTGGCTACGGCCCAGCAGCTGCGTCCCGTCTCCGCCACCCTCTTGGCCCATGGCTCTGCCTTGTGACTCCTTCCACCAGCCTCTGGCACGTCCTCAGTGTGGCCCTGCACCAGCGGAGCTAAGCCAGCGTCCAACTGGCGCAACTGATGGGCATGGCGGCACACGTGCACCAGCGCAGCTGCTTGCACTAGCCAGTGACCAAATCCACAGCGCAGAGGTGCCTTATGGTATGCATGCAACAGCACTTGCCCTACCCAGCACTGGGTGGGGGGAGGCTGGGGGGAACATGCCGCTCCCTTACCGTAGGGGAGGCTCCAGCCTCCCCTATGGGCTCCTCGGATCTGCGCCCCCTAAAGAGCGGGCACAGATCTGAGGAGACCGCACGGCCCGAATCAGGGCCGTGCAGCCTCGCTGACGGGCTTAGGATGTGGCTGTACGGCCACCACCCAAGCCCGCCCAGCTCCCACCCAAATCCCGCCTCCCCCCTCCCACCAATCCCTGTCCCGAGACAGGGCAGAGAATCCCTTGCACCAGTGGTGTCATCTAAATGATTTAAGAACAGGTACTCGCTTTTGATTGGCACGTGTCGGGACCCGCCCACCGGAAGTGACGTCATAAGCCGGAAGTGAGGTTGTGGCAGGAAGTGACATGGAAAAAGCCCTTTTTGAGGCCTCAGATGATTTTAAAGTGACCCAACAGTTGCAACAGTATTCCACAGCACCCCCAGGAGGCCTGGCATCATGTTAAAGTGACCCAACAGTTCCAAAACCCCAGAGCAGCTCATTTTTCAGTGGCAAGGCAAGGCAAGGCAAGGCTCCGCTCGCTGCCTGCCTGGCTCTGAGAACATGCAGGCAACTCAAATGTGCAGGAAATTCAAACGTTGCAGGGGGCGGAGTCGACGAGTGGGCGGGCGAATGGGCGGGGCCAGCCGTAATCCTAGGAACCGGTACTCGCGTACCCCCACGTACCCCCTGCATGACATCACTGCCTTGCACCAACTGTGTTCAGTCGGCGCAAGGGACGCTGCGAGCAGTGTCGGCTTCAGAGTGTTGGCACCAACACGGGGGTGCTGCTCCGCGCCCGCGCGCCGGTGCTGCGACCCTTGTGTCGATACTATGATGTCGCGTTGGCGCGATGGGCAGAGTAGGATTGCTCTGCCCATGTCTGGAGCAGCGATTTTCAACCTTTTTCATCTCATGGCACACTAAGAAGGTACTTCAATTATCAAGGCACACCGTCAGTTTTCTGTCAATTGATAAGGTACACCATGCTGCCAATGGGGAGGGGGGGCTCACATCCCTATTGGCCCTACTAATAAATGATCTTCCCCCAAATTGCTGTGGCCCATCTGTGGAATACTCGTGGCATGCCAACATCCCACATTACAGTGGTTGAAAATGGCTAGTCCGGAGAGTTAGAACAGGTAAAAGAAAATATTTCTTTCCCCCCCATGTGTTCTTAGTCTGTGGAACTCCTTCCCACAGGACGAAGCACTGGCCGAAAGTGCACCTCCTCAGCCTGCGTTGCTCCAAACCTGTGGCTCGATTCTGAGCTTGAACATTGGATTAGTGATCTCATTCTCATGTTCCCTTTAAAAAAAATTAAAACCAGGGACTATTGGACTGCTAGCCATGGCTACATTTTTTTTAAAAGGCCAGAACTTTATTTAGGGGGGGTGGGATTGAGCTGAATGCTATTTAGTGCTCTCAGCATGGATCGTCGATGTCTGCAGCCGCATGGCTTGTTTTGTATCTGTTTTCTGACTGTCACTGCCATTCTGTCTGCTGAGTGACAGGACCCAATCGAGGCAAAGGCAGTGAACTTTCTACAATTAAGCGATGGCACTCTGGAAACCGACCGCTCAAGGGCAACTGGCAAAGGGACCCACAGCATTGCATACTGAGGGCTAAGAGGCAGCCCTCCGACTCTTCCTCCAGGGAAAGGACTTGTGCTCATCCGTTGTCTCTCGCTCAGCTGGCAATTAAGAAGCCTCTAAATCACCCACTCTGAGCGCACCAGCTCATCAATCACCCCCCCCCAAAAACCAACGGCAAGAGGCATGTCAAAAACTAAACTGCTGCTACTTTCTGAAAGGGCCTCCTTGGAACTTGGTGCAGGGACGGGGGCAGAGGGTGGCCCTTGTGCTGGCCAAACTTTGCTGGCCTAACTGTGCCGGCCTAACTCCAGGTTCGGATTGCACCTTCAGAGGTAACAAACATCTCCTTACCTTGAGTGTGATTATGACTCCACTGCAAGATGTAGCATATACCCCATTGACACAGCTAAGTCTGATACTGGGATGCCTATCAAAAAGATAGGGGGACATTAAACACGTCTCTTTTTCTTTACCTTGTTGCAGCAAAACCATTGATGTTCCCCTATCTTTTTGATAGGCATCCCAGTATCCTTGGTCTCCGTGGGTAACTGAAACCATGGATACCGAATCAGTGGATACCAGGGCACACCTGTACTTATTTCTTTTTCACCTTTTTATGCCACCCTTCCTCCGATGAGCCCAGCGTAGCGTACAGAGTTCCTTCCTTCCTTCCTTATTCCTCACAGCAACCCTGTGAGTTAGGTGAGAGAGGGGGGGCAAGGGTCACCCAGGGAGCTTCTTAGCTGAGCAGGGATGCGAAACTTGATCTTCCAGGTCTAAGACAGAAGCAATGTGCTCAGTGGTGTCATTCAAATGATTTAGGAACAGGAACTCACTTTTGATTGGCACTTGTCGGGAACCCGGAACCAGCCAAGGAGCCCGTTAGGATCCGGAACGCCCGTTCTGGTCCGTTCCCCCTGAATGACATCACTGAATGTGCTCATGCCAATGCAGCACGATTGCGATGCAAGGATGCCAAAGGGGAGGAGCCAACACAACCACTAAGAGCTCTGTGCCACTGCCTCACTGCCACACAGGGCAGAGGCAGATCTAAGGGAGGGCAAAGCTCTAAGTGTTGCAAGAAGCCTTACCTTGCAGTGGAAATCACTCCTCTCCTGCATCGTTTTAGCCAATCCTCACAGGGAACAGCAACATCTTGGCGTTGCTTACTGGCTGCAGCAGCAAGGGAGGGGAGGGATTTACATGACAGGGTAAGGCTCCTTGCAAAACTTAGAGCTCTGCCCTCCCTGTAGATCCGCCTCTGACCCTGAGCCCTAGTTGGGGGCCCTAGGTGCAAAGCCCTGATTTGCATGGCTAGACATCAGCAGGTTGAAGTTCTTTCAAGCAGCCACTTAATAATAGTGTAATACAGCCCCCCCCCCACACACACACACGGCCCGCAAAAGTCTTCCAGGAAATCCTATGACATCCCATCAAGGTGTGGCACCGGGGGGCAAGGTACCCCACACCCCATCTTAGCTATGACGCTGAATTTCACAAATCTCAGTGTGAAAATGTTGCCATTTTTCCCCACTAGAACAGAGATTGTCAACCTCTCTTTCTGCCATGGCCCCAATAAATAAATAAATAAATAAATAAATAAATAAATAAACTCAGCATGAGACTGAGGACCCACTGTTGGTCCTGCCGACCTTATCTGCCCACTTCCTGCCCCCATTGCTACCCACCCCCACCCCCAGTATACCCTCCCAGCAATATTCCTATTAGGGAGAGCAGAAATACTTACCATGAAGCCTGGCACAAGGGAAAGCTATTTTAGTACAATTGCCAAGAATCTGCGCAGGACTGGCACCCAATCTCCTGGTACATGAAGGGGCACACCAGATGCCTCCCCTTGTACCTGGTGGTGCTCTAGTCCAGTGGTGCTCATTCATTTCTGCAAGGTGCCATGTCCCCACAACTAGGTTTTGCGACCCCATTGGGTTGACTCTAGGGGGGCGGTGCTCATCTCCATTTCTCAGCCGAAGCGCCTGTGTTTGTCCGAGGACAGGTTTCCATGGTCATGTGGCCAGCATGACTATATGCCAAGCAGTGGTGGGATTCAGGGGGTTCGCCCAGGTTCTATAGAACCGGTTGTTAAATGGCCGGGCCCCGCCCACTTGCTTACCTCGGCTGGCTTCGGGTTTTTTTTTTTGCTCCGGCCATGACGTCATAGAACTGATTGTTAATTTATTTGCATCCCACCACTGACGCCAAGGCACACGGAACGCTGTTTACCTTCCCACCTAAGTGGCACCTATTTATCTACTCGCATTTTTACATGCTTTCAAACTGCTAGGTAGGCAGGAGCTGGGACAAGCGATGGGAGCTCACTCCGTCACGTGGTCTCGAACTGCCAGACTTCGGGTCAGAAAGACCAGTAGTAGCGGTTTAACCTTCAGCATCACCACGTCCCTAGAAAAAGTGGTACATCCCCCTAAATAGACGTTTTCTCCATCTTTTTGCTGTGGGCCTCTATCCTGTCATTTCATCTTTTTTGGGTGGGCGGGGGATGCTATACTCTTGGTTTCAGAGCCAGAGTATGTTCTGATTGAGTCTGGGGTGGGGCGGTGATGAAAGATGTCACTGTGCCCCCAGCACAGCTTTGCCACATCCCTTCTTCCAGAACGGTTCTATTTCGGAGCATAACAGAGGCAAGGATAACTCGGATTGTCCAGCTACATGCCACATTCTTCCATGGCATGCCCAGCTCCCTCACTGGCCCCCATGGCAAGCACTACACCATGCTCTATGGGAGCAACTGTCTGGTTCAGGGGTGCTTCTAACTTGGTGATCTTGCCAGATGCAAGGGAGTGGCCACAGGATGCAGGCATCTTGTTATCTCGTGTGCTCCCTGAGGCACCTGGTGGGCCGCTGTGAGATACAGGAAGCTGGACTAGATGGGCCTTTGGCCTGATCCAGCAGGGCTCTTCTTATGTTCTTAAGGCCCAGACTGAGTTGCAAGTTATTATAGCTCCCTCCCCATAGACAGGATAGCAAATTCTGTTTTATTTCCCTCATGTTTACCTCAGAATTTTACCTCAGAGTGCCAGCTACAAGGGAGTGGCAACAGGATGCAGGCATCTTGTGATCTCATGTGCTTCCTGAGGCATCTGGTGGGCCACTGTGAGATCCAGGAAGCTGGGCTAGGTGGGCCTTGGCCTGATCCAGCAAGGCTTTTCTTGTGCTCATAATCTTAAGGAGAAGAAAGTTGCTCACTACCATTATTTTCCAATTTATTGTTTCCATTCAGTTTTTCTAAGACACCTTGGGAGCTTTGTCAGCTGGAGAAGAGGGGTCAGAATGCCTAAGTTAAGAAATGTTGCATTTATATTTGCACCCTGGGTCACTCCTCGCCAACTGTCTCCACACCGTCTGCGCCAGAAGCCGGTCAACTCCTCGCAAACGGGATGTTGCTGTCAAGGATGCAACGCGAAGAGGGACAGAAGTGCCAAGCAAGAGGCAGAAAAATCTTGAGTGTCCATTTCTGGACCCTGCAGCCATGCAGTACCTTGTGGGCGGCAGGAACGAAACAATTGGTTGCTTGTCAGCTTCCCTAAAACCTCGCTGCAGGCAGTTTGTGCTGTCACCGACAGTAAACACCATGCTTTGCCCCGACGCATAAGCCCAGGTCGAAGTTTGAACCTGACAGCAGCAGCACAAAGTGTGTTGGGGGGGGCAAAGCACAACTGTGCTTTGCCTGGATTGCAAAATAGGAAGGGAGATGAAAGCAAAACTTTGGGAAACTCCAGGATGGCTAAATTAACTGCACAAAAAAAGAGTGACGGGAACAGTGGCGTAGCTAGGCCCTTTGCAACCCAGGGCCCATATACATTCTTGACACCCCCTATACGACAACGTTATTAGTTTACATTTTTCACATTTTAAGGTGCTTGAGAACCACTGTGCTAAAAGCCTCCAAACGCCACCTCCTGATCAAAGAGAGGTACCTAAGAGTCTAAGGGACGTGGTGGCGCAGCGAGTTAATCCGCTGTTGCTGGGCTTTCAACTGCAAGGTTGGGAGTTCGAGACTGCGTGACGGAGTGAGCTCCCATCGCTTGTCCCAGCTCCTGCCAACCTAGCAGTTCGAAAGCACCTAAAATGCAAGTAGATTAATAGGGACCACTTCTGTGGGAAGGTAACGGCGTTCCGTGCACTACGGCGTAGAGTCATGCTGGCCACATAATCGGACAAAAACGCCGGCTCTACAGGCTTTGAAACGGAGATGAGCACCGCCCCCTACAGTCGGTCACGACTAGACCATTCAGTTGCGGGGGAACCTTTACCTTTAGGAGGAATGGGGTCGTTCGCAGCAAACAGCAAGCCTAGTCCGTCATACAAATGCCACGGAGGCAAGCTCACCAGGGTGTTGGGTGGATGAATTGGGGAGGGGATCTCCTGCATCAGCTGAGCACCGTGGAGGAAGAAGCGGGAGGAGGAAGCGGGAGGAAGAACCAGTGGCCCGGCTTCCAAGAGGAACAGGTTCCTCGCTTCCCCGGACCGCTCTGTGCTTTCAACCTCATTACCCCGGATGCCTCCGTGCGGCCCCTGGGAGCGAGGCGGAAGGAGACGTGGACCTCTGTTTGTCGCTCTGGGCACCACGCAGGCCATCTGGGCTCCTCTCGGGCCTGGCACTCATTACTGCTTCCGTTTCTCTCCCCCACCCCAACACACACACACACACACACACACACACACACACACGGTGCGCTCTTTCACCATGCCTGGCTTGGTGGACGCATCATTATAGACTTTCCCTGGCCGCCCGTCCAGTCCTCCCGGCCAGAGCATTGCCTCGGGCACTCAAATAACAAACAAGGCACAGAAGATTTCTCGGGCTTCCACCACCTTAATTGGAGAGTGGCATTTCTTCCCCCCTCCTGCCCACCCCGGTTGTTGTTTTCTAAGGGACAGGCTCACCCTGCCGGTTGTGCAGAAACAAAGGTGACTTCCTGAGAAAGCATCCCGAGCCGTGCCCAATTAAAGCATTGGGGGGGGGGCAGAGATGGGGGGGCGGGGATTGGCTCCAGGCACACCTGAGACCTTCCCAGGCTCAGAAATGAGGACTGTGGGCCAGCCAGGACTCCTAGCCATTGAAAGGCTTGCTGGCCTCTCCTTTGGGCTTTTGTAGGAGCAGGGACCCCATGTTGCTCCCAGAGGGTTTTGGAGGTCAGAAGAGGTGCGCTAGTTAAGCCCCCCATTTCCTAAGGGCTTTGGGGGTTGGCACACTCCAGGGTCTGCCCAAGAACTCTGGGCACTTTCAGCCCAAACCCCTTACCCAGCTGCAAGTCAATTGCCACCTCTGCACCCAGACATGCCCCCAAGTCTCCACTTCCACTCCAGACCCAGGGAGTGGGGGAGGGGGAGGGGCAATAAAGGCAGGACGGGAATAGGGGAGAGAAGCGAGTGCCCCACATCCACCTGGGGCAACCACCTCAACCGACCCCATGCATGGGGCCCACCCTCAGAGGCAGATCTAAGGGAGGGCAGAGCTCTAAGTTTTGCAAGGAGCCTCACCTTGCAGTGGAAACCACTCCTCTCCTGCACCGTTTTAGCCAATCCTCACAGGGAACAGCAACATCTTGGCGTTGCTTACTGGCTACAGCAGCAAGGGAGGGGAGGGATTTACATGACAGGGTAAGGCTCCTTGCAACACTTAGAGCTTTGCCCTCCCTGTAGATCCGCCTCTGCCCACCTTCCTGCCCACCCTCCAGGGCACCGTGGATCTCAGCTGACCATACGGCCCGCAACCCGGTTTGCCCCCCACCCCATTCCCACTCTCTGACCCCCACACAGGTTCGGAGGGCCAGTCTCTCCCGTGACCTGCTGGGAGTCAGGGGAGTCAAAATATTGCCCCCACCTTCCCAGCCCAATCGCAGCCAGTCCCGGCTGTTGGCGGCTTGAAAGGATAAATCTCCCCCACCTGCCATCGGCCTCGTTTGACCGTCGCCAGCTCCACCCGAGCACCCAGGCCCCTAAGGAGTTAATGTCGAGGTTGTGCCATTAGCATCCTCTAAATCGTCCTGAATCCCATTCCCTGCCAGGCTGTCACTTCCATTAATGCCATCAACGTGAGGCCTTCAAAGAAGGGAAGGCTGAGGGGCCAATGGCACAGTTTTCCGTTCGACTGAGAGGCACAAAGCGCCTTCCCGGTGACGTCAAAAGGGCACCTCGGCCCCGGCCCTGGACGTTGGCAGCAGCTGGGCCTGGCACCATCTTGGGCAGGGAGGGTGGCACCCAGGTTCCCCTTCCCCGTTGCGGTGGAGACCAGCCCCCAGCCGAGCGCACGCCAAGCCTCCCCCTCCTCCCGCTCCCGGACGTGGGGAAGCGCACTGGCCGCTGCCCCCAGCGGCCGCATCCGGGGAGGTGTGCGGGGCTCCTGTCACATCGCATCAGCATCCGGGCCCTGGTGTGGCGACTCGATTAAGTCCTTCGCCGCAGAACCAGTTTAAGGAGTCAGCGATTCACTCCACCGGCTAAGCGGGACCAATTGCAGAGCAGGTCACTGACGAGATGAGGTGCTGGCAACGTCTCCGAGGGAGGGAGGGAGGGAGGGAGGCGGAGAAGCGCGGCAACCCCCCCTTTCCTGCCTGCCTGCTTCAGCGGTCCAGGCTTCTGTTCCGACAGGCTGCAGCCCCGGCTGCCGAACGGGATAACAGGGAGTTTGGCTGCGGCATAATCATAAGAACATAACATAAGAAGAGCCCTGCTGGATCAGGCCAAAGGCCCATCTAGTCCAGCTTCCTGTATCTCACAGTGGCCCACCAGGTGCCCCAGGGAGGCACGAGACAACAAGATGCTTGCATCCTGTGGCCACTCCCTTGCACCCGGTATTCTGAAGTAGCCTAATACGTATGTAGTATGGAGTATGGAGAGTAGAGAGTAGGAGAGTGGAGAGTAAAGTAGTATGGAGGTTACACAATCCATCATGGCCACGATGGACCTTTCCTCCAGAAATCCGTCCAATCCTCTCTTAAACGCATCCAGACCAGATGCCATCACCACCTCCTGTGGCAAAGAGTTCCACAGATTAACTACCCGCTGGGTAAAAACGTACTTCCTTTTATCTGTTTTAACTCTCCCAACCCTCAGTTTTAGCATCTGGCTTCTCCTCCTGTGCCCCCCCATCATGCTCCCCCCCATCAAGAGATATTTTGCTGCGCAGTTGAAAGGCCAAAAGAAAAAAGCGCAGGCGTATCAGGCATCTGTCATGTTTTCAGATTCTGGACCCTCCTCCGATCCCAAATGAAAAACACCCCCCACCATCACGGTGGTCAGGGCCGGCCTGAGGACAACGTGACCCATGTCACCACATCGGGGCCTGCGCTTTGCCCCCCCCCCCCGCACGAGTGCAGCGAGCAGATTGCCCGCAGCTGCAGCCAGAACCTCTCAGGGTTGTGGGTCAGTGGGGTGATCCCAGCAGCTTTGCCTTGGGCCCGCCCACCTGCCCCAGCCTCCGAACCGCCCCAAATGGGCCTCCTGGACGCAGGGGGCAGTGATGCCGTCATGCCACCACCAACCATTTCCAGGTGCCACATTTTGTGCGTGGCATCACAAGTGCTCTTCTGGGAGGGTGGGGGGGGCCTGTGGGGAGGGGGGCCCTGCAGGAATGGCCCGTATTGGGCCCCGCCTCACCTAGAGCCGGCCCTGGTGGTTGCACACCATCGGTGTAAGCCCAGGGTCCCTGCCCCAAGAGGCTTACAAGCTAGGTACTGATGCAAGGCAAGCAGAGGAAGGGAAGTGGATAGAGGCAGGGCTGAGAAAGGAAGCAGAAGGAACTTCAAGGAAGCACCGACTTCACAGGGCGACACTTGGAAGCAGGGGAAGCCCTGTGGCTCCGTTGTGCAGCATCGGGGCCAGCCCAAGAGCTCTTGACCACGGGATGTGACTGCCTCTGCTCCTCCCAGTCCCAATGGAATCCAATCCCAAATGTCTACCCACCCCCAAGGCAACCTGCTGCCTGAGACCAGCGCTTTAGCCTTCAGCCGACACACAGCTTCTGCTTCTGTCTTTTTTAAACCGTGGTTCCTGCACAAACACCCCCGGCACAAGCCCTTCTCTCTAGGGCAGCAGTTTTCAAAGTACTACTCGGACTTCGGGACCAGAAGTAACGCAAGTGCTGGCGGGAGCCAGTATTGGGGATGGGAAGATGTCCCAACAGCGCGCAGCTATCACAGGGATGAGGGCAGTGGTGTCATCTAAATGATTTAAGAACAGGTACTCACTTTTGATTGGCACGTGTCGGGACCCGCCCACCGGAAGTGACGTCATAAGCCGGAAGTGAGGTCGTGGCAGGAAGTGACATGAAAAAAGCCCTTTTTGAGGCCTCAGATGATTTTACACTGACCCAACAGTTGCAACAGTATTCCACAGCACCCCCAGAACATGTGAAGGAGGCCTGGCATCATGTTAAAACCCCAGAGCAACTCATTTTTCAGTGGCAAGGAAAGGAAAGGCTCCGCTCGCTGCCTGCCTGCCTGCCTGGCTCTGAGAACATGCAGGCAACTCAAACATGCAGGAAATTCAAACGTTGCAGAGGGCGGAGTCGACGAGTGGGCGGGCGAATGGGTGGGGCCAGCTGTAATCCTAGAAACCGGTACTCGCGTACCCCCACGTACCCCCTGCATGACATCACTGGATGAGGGCCCCCAATGGCTTTTTCACATACGGTGTGTGTGTGTGTGTGTGTGTGTGTGTGTGTGTGTGTGTGTGTGTGT
>JAJKFI010000083.1:3920296-3983353 GCA_029204185.1 Lerista edwardsae
TGTGTGTGTGTGTGTGTGTGTGTGTGTGTGTGTGTGTGTGTGTGTGTCACGTTGGCCTTGGGGAGGGTCCAGGAAGTGCTGGCCTCCCTGGTGTTTAAAATTGCTCTGCTTTGCTATTGGTGTGCATTTTTCCTGCCAAAATCAGACATGCACTCTGATCGCAAAACAGAGCACTTTTTTAAACACTGGGAAGGTCCGCACGTCCTGAACCCTCCCCAAGGCCAGCATGACACACACACACACGCCCAGGATGTGAAAAAACCCCTAGGGGCTCGTGGTGCTGAAATAGCTGCAGCACCATCAGGATGGCTGTTACTGGGTCACTCCCCTTGAGGGGCAATGGCCCAATTTCAGTTCCCTCTGGGTGGGTCATGACCCACCACTGCGCTAAGGCAGTGGTATTCAAACATTTTAGACCAGGATCCCTAACTGGGCACCCCTAACAGTTAACGCCTGCTAACTGGGCAAGAGGCACTTTTTCAAGTGGTGTCCCTCTTATATTTAGCAGGGGGAGAGCAATTGTCCCTCATCACCCCAGCACAGTGTCTTTCTCGCGGCTGTTGCTGGGGGTGTTCTCCATTCTTTTAGATTGTGAGCCCTTTTGGGACAGGGAGCCATTTAACTTTAATGTTATTATTTGCCTGTAAACCGCTTTGTGAACTTTGTGTTGAAAAGCGGTATATAAATACTAGTGATTGAGTGATTGACCCACTTTCTAGAATGGCACTTATGTCGGGACCCACCGAAAGCGATGGCATTAACCTGGAAATGATATCGTGGCAGGAAGTGACATCATCAAGCAGGAAGTGCTGTCATTGTAGCATCATAAAATGACACTCTTGAAATGCAAATTGGCGTTCTTGGACTGCAGCAATTGTACAAGCATGAAACATCCCTGACAAGCAAGATTAGGACCAAATATGATGTAAAAGCACTGAACTAAAAACAAAATAAAAAAACACCCTCACTTTAAAATTCTGACTGCTAACACTCACAAAAGGAATATAACAAGATTAAGGTCCGCAGTTTCCAAGATGGCTGCTCCCAGCTTTCTGCGACCCACCTGACATCAGGTCGCGACCCACCAAGTGGGTTTTGACGCACAGTTTGAATACCACTGGATATTTCATTCTAACACCAAGCAAGATTGCCTCTACTTGAGAGCTGAGAGATTTCAGCATTGCCTCTACTTGCCTCTACTTGAGAGTTGTACCTGCCGCCTCTCAGCTACCTCCTCAGTGCCATTAAATAGCCCTCTGTCTCCTGAAACTATTAGCCCAAGGATGGCCTCCTTCTTGGGGGTTTGGCCATTCAAGGAGCCATTCAAACCAAGGAGCCTGTAGTCTCCACCCAGACTGGCCTCGATGGGCTAACTCTGGTCTCAGACGTGATGGTGCAGAACTGGCCAAAAATAAATAAAACAGAGCTGTCCAGTGGCGCAGTTAAGACAAGTGGCTTCTGGGGCACAGACATTTTTAACATCCCCATACTCCCCCCCCCAAAAAAAATCTCTAACAACCCCCCTATAACATCATTGCTGCTGAGCCTCAGGAATTAGGCTGGCACATTTAGGCTGGAATTAGGCTGGCACATTTAGGCTGGCAAAGTTTGGCTGGCACAAAGGCCACCATAAAGAGTCTTTGGACCACTCTCGGAGTCAGGGGGGATGGCTCACATCTGTGTCTGGCCTCTCTGACTCCGAGGGTGGTGCAAACATACTTGACGGTGTCCCTTGTGCCGGCCAAACTTTGCTTTATTTACCTCATATTTACCTCAGAATTTTACCTCAGAAATTTACCTCAGAATGCCAGATACAAAGGAGTGGTGCTTGGACCACTCTCGGAGTCAGGGAGGATGGTGCACGTCTGTGTGCTGGCCTCTCTGACTCAGAGAGTGGTCCAAACATACTTGACGGTGTCCCTTTTGCCGGCCAAACTTTGCTGGCCTAACTGTGCCAGCCTAACTCCAGGTTAGGACTGCATCCTCAGAAAACTTCCAATTTTTCAGCAGGGCCTTTAGGAGGCCTTTAAGACACAAGGCATTGAACCTGGGCAATGTGCCCCCTTGTCCCGCTTAGGAATGCCACTGTAAAGCCTGACCCTCTCCCTGCTACCCAGGGACAGTTTCTCTGAACAAACACCTGGAAGCTGTTATCAAAAGCTGAGGTGGGTCCCTGAGACCCGACTGAAAGGGTCTCACGGAGGTCAGAGTAGCAGGCAGTGCCATGCTTCCCGCTCTCCTCTCTCTGCCAAGGCCACCAGGGTGAGGCTGCCGACTGGCAATGCCACGCAGCCTAGTACTCTAACCATGATCCCGGCACCCAGATGAAAGGGACCATATGGCGCGAGAGAGGACGCCAACTTGTCTGTTTCTGCCCCCTCTGGGCTCAGCCTTTCCAGAGCCTGTCACAGTCGATTTTCACTGCCTGACTGGCATGGCGGTGCCCTCCCACAGAATTAGCCGGCTCCGTGAATCAGACAGTTCTCTCCAGAGGGTTTTCCCTTTCACGGGTTGGAGAGGGAAGTGCTGAGCACCAAATTCCTGCAGTGAAAAACCACCACGTCGCACCCGTCTCTTGATCACAAGACTAAGGGCACAATCCTAACCTGGTGTTAGGCCGGCACAGTTAGGCCCCCAAAGTTCAGCTGGCACAAGGACACTGTAAAGTGCATTTGGACCACTCTTGGAGTCAGGGAGGATGGCGCACGTCTGTGTGCTGGCCTCTCTGACTCTGAGAGTGGTCCATACATACTTGACGGTGTCCCTTGCGCCAGCCAAACTTTGGTGGTCTAATTGTGCTGGCTGAACTCCAGGTTGGGATTGTGCCCTCAGCCTCTGCCAACTGAGAAATACTTAACATCAACCAACCAGGCACTTCACATCAACCATCACAACAAACCTGAAGAGTAGGCCACGATTCTTTATGCACAGTCCTGGAAGGAAACGCCAGTGAACACAACAGAATGAACTTCAGAGCAGACATGCATAGGATTGTGCTGTTGCAGGCATGCCCTGATATCCGCTGGGGTTCCATTCCGTGGATGCCTGAAACCATGGATACTGGGGTAAGGTAAAGGTTTCCCCACGACCGAATGGTCTAATCGTGACTGACTGTAGGGGGCGGTGCTCATCTCCGTTTCAAAGCCTGTAGAGCCAGCATTTTGTCCTGAGGACAAGCTTCCGTGGTCATGTGGCCGGCATGACTCTAGGAACGCTGTTCCCTTCCCACCGAAGTGGTCCCTATTTATCTACTGGCATTTTTAGGTGCTATTGAACTGCTAGGTTGGCAGGAGCTGGGACAAGCAACGGGAGCTCACTCCGTCGTGCAGTCTTGAACTCCCAACCTTGCAGTCAAAAGCCCAGCAACAGCGGATTAACTCGCTGTGCCACCATGTCCCTAATACTGGGGACGTGAGGACGCCTTTGTAAAGACAGGGGAACATCAGTGGTTTTGCTGCAACAAGGTAAAAAAAAAAGACTTGTTTAATGTTCCCCTATCTTTTTGAGAGTGCATTCCTAGCCTGGAATTAGGCCCGCACAGTTAGGCCAGCAAAGCTTGACTGGCGCATGGGACACTGTAAAGTATGTTTGGACCACTCTCGGAGCCAGAGAGGCCAGCACACAATTGTGCGCCATCCCTCCAGGAGTGGTCCAAACGTGCTTTACAGTGGCCCTTGTGCCGGCCTAACTGTGCCGGCCTAGCTCCAGGTTAGGATTGCACCCTAATAGGCATCCCACTATCCATGGTCTCCGTGGATAACTGAAACTGTGGATACTGAACCAGTGGCTCCTGGGGCACTCCTGTATTCTCATGTCACCTGCCCTCCCAATACCTGAGAGATGAAAAGAGGAACCGAGAGAAGGAAACAGAACTAGGATGGTATAGTGCAGTTTCCAAACTTTCAACTAGTGGCTCCCTTGACTTACTGAGCCATTGGCCGTTGGTTCCCATTAGGGCTACGTTGTGTAGGGTTTTTCACACGGATTCCACAGTGCCCCAGCTTGGTTTCCATCGTTCCATGGAGAGCCACAGCTCACAATTTCGGAACCACTGGCGTAGTGGTTTGGGAGTTGGACTTAGACCTGGAAGGGAGGGTATTTCTGGGCAGGGGGTGGGCAGCTCGTGAGATGGGCTGGCCCAGGAAGGGGTGGAGCTTGGCCAACCCCCCCCATCCCCGGATCACATGGCTTGCTTGGACCTGCACATACTATACAGTGGGCGCAGATCCGAGCAAGCCCAGCGGGGCAGCTGGTGCCTACCCAGTGGTGGTATCTAACACGGGAGGAACCGGAATGCTGGGCGGGACGTACGGTTGATTGGCAGCCCGTCCGTTCCGTTCCGCTGCCCCCGGTTGGTGCGTCCCACCGCTGCTCGCCCAGGCACCCGGTGCGCCCCCCCACCCGTTCCACCTGGCGAGCAGACACCCCCTCTGAGGCCAGGGCAGCCTGCGCGGAGGGCGGGCGGCAGAACCAAATGGACAGGCAGCCAATCACACGTAAGTCCCACCTAGCGTACCGGTTCCTTCCGCGTTAGATACCACCACTGTGCCTCCCCCAGGGCAAGAGCACAAGCATGCTCTTGCCCCATGGCCGCTCCAGGGCAGTCCCAACCTGTGTTGGATACAATGCAGGCCCACCAGCCTGTGCTGTTCCGGGGCAGGTGAGGACGGCACCCTACAAGGGGCTCGTGTGCTGGAAACGTATGCCAAAGGCACAATTTCCAGTTTGGGTTTTACAAAGCCCAAATCCGCGGACCCACCCCTTGCCCCCAGCCGGCCAATCGCAGAGGTTGCCCATGGCCTGCCAGCCTAGTCCCAGGGCTTGCGGATCTCACTGAATTTGAATGCCAGCACAAGGTTAGGTACCCCCAGGGCCGGCTTTAAGCCAATGTGACCAACGTCATCACATCGGGTCCCACACTTTGGGGGCCTCCGCGCCAGTGCAGTGAGCATATGGCTTGCTGCTGCAGTCAGGCTCTCTTCGGATTGTATGTAGTTCAGTGGGGCCAGCAGAGCAGCTTTACCTTGGGCCCTCTCACCTGCCCCTGCTTCTGAAGTGCCCAAAATGGGCCACCCGGAAGCAATCGGCAGTGACGTTACATTAGTAGTAGGCTACTTCAGAGTACTGGGTGCAAGGGAGTGGCAACAGGATGCAAGCATCTTGTTGTCTCGTGCATCCCTGGGGCACCTGGTGGGCCGCTGTGATATACAGGAAGCTGGACTAGATGGGCCTTTGGCCTGATCCAGCAGGGCTCTTCTTATGTTCTTATGTTCTTATGATGTCATCCTGTCACCACCAACTATTTCCAGGTGCCGCACTTTGTGAATGGCACCACAAGTGCTCTTCTTGGTGAGTGGGGGGCCCTGTGGGGAGTGCGGTGGGCCACACAGGAATGCCCCGCATTGGGCCCCGCCACTCCTAGAGCCGGCACTGGGTACCCCGTACCCTTTCCTTGAAAGGCAAAGGAAGCCACACATCAGGACTGTATCCCAAACTCAGCCAACAGAACAATTTAAATGTAGTTTTGTGCAGGAGTACACACACACATACACACACACCAGCGACCTGAAAGAAAGTGCTGCTCCGAGCCAAGCAGCCTTCACCTACACACACCTCCCTGTTACTCAGAAGTAGGGCCGACTCCTGGCTAAAAGCCTCTCCTGTTTCTGATCCTCGGTTCTGCCGGTCTCTCGACGGCTCCCCCGCAGGAATCCCCGGAAAACCTGCAGCGCTGGATTAAACAGACTCGCGCAAGACCGAGAAGTGGGGATTGCCTGCTCCCAACAGCTCAGATCATCTCCTCCGCGCACGTTGCCCTCTTGAAAGGCTCCAGCTCCCTTCTTCTCGGGGTGCTTTGAACAGTATCGGCAAAACATCAGGAACTGGATAGCTCCCCGACGGCCCTGAGTTGCAGGAACAACACTCGCTGCTCTCACTCATCCATTCATTCGTGGAGGGCTTTCCCTCTTGAGAATTTGCTTGCCGTTCCTTTTGGAAGCACTAGAAGGCGCTGTACATTTCGCTTAAAGAGCGAAGCCCTTTTTGCCAAGCCCTCCTTCGGATGTTTAAAGTCCCCTTGAGGATCTGGCCAAATAAAACTAGATGAAACCGAGAAGCTCCAAAACTGCCGTCTCTGAACTGCTATCTATGAGGATGATGTTTGTTATTGTTGTCGCACCATCAATGCAGAAGCGAGCGACGAAAATGACTAGGGGGCTGGGGCACCTCCCTTATGAAGAAAAACTGCAGCGTTTGGGGCTCTTCAGTCTAGAGAAAAGGCGCCTGAGGGGGGGCATGATTGAGACGTACAAAATTATGCATGGGACGGGGAGAGTCGATAGAGGGAGGTTCTTTTCCCTCTCTCACAACACCAGAACCAGGGGACTGTCACTAAAATTGAGTGTTGAGAGAGTGAGAACAGATAAAAGGAAATACTTTTTTACCCAGCGGGTCATTAATCTGTGGAACTCCTTGCCACAAGAGGTGGTGATGGTGTCTGGCCTGGATGCCTTTAAAAGGGGATTGGACAGATTTCTAGAGGGAAGATCCATCACAAGTTACAAGCTATGATGGGTAGGTGCAACCTCCTGGTTCTCCACGTAGGCACCACAGAATGCCAGTTACAAGGGAGGGCAACAGGATGCAGGCATCTTGTTGCCTTGTGTGCTCCCTGAGGCATCTGGTGGGCCACTGTGAGATGCAGGAAGCTGGACTAAATGGGCCTTTGGCCTGATCCAGTGGGACTCTTCTTATGTCCTTAAGTGTCCCAAATGTTGCTTTCCCCAAAACAAGCTGCATCATGCTTCTTAGGAAATCAATATGTTTTTGCTGCGTTGTTGTTGTTGGTGTTGGTGTTGGTGTTGGTGGTGGTTGTGCTGGTGGTTGTGGTTGTTGTGGTTGTTGATGATGATGATTTGTCCACTGTTTTGCAAGAAAGAAGTTCACAAAGTGGTCTGTATAACAAAACAAGCAAATGGCTCCCTGTCCTCATAGGGTTCAAATTGTATGTATTGCCATAATTTCATTTTAAGGTCACTACGCCATAGAGCAATGCACTGAAAGCAACATAGCTGGAAAAGAAAGAAGTATGGTTGAGACACCCCAGAATTCCTTGTTCTGAGGTGGAATACATCGTGTATGGTGCACTCCTGTGCCTCTTTATTCTTGCAGCATTTCATGGGCTTTTCCCCCTTGTCACTAAGCTGACAAAAGCAGCCTTAAAATACCAGCCCCTGACAATCACTGGGCAAAAGACAGGCATTGTTTAAATGCTCATGATTGTGATTGGAGATCAGTATGAAGGCTGGGTAGAATCGGCCCCGTGCCATATTTTGTTGATTTCTTTTTGCGCAATTCATGTAGCTGAATGCACTCACTGCAACCATTCCCAAGCCACATGCTTGCGATGGTTGAAAACTGACAATCCAGTGACCAGCATCCAACCAAATAAATGCAGCCTTGGAGTGGAAGAACCCCTGATCGGAATGCAAGAACCCACAATGGAGACCTGCGGCGGAACTCTGGTCGGGCAGATGGTCGTGCTTGCTTCGTGGCCTGAAGGTTGACAGATTTTGGCTATTAGACCACAGGAGGAGGGGGGAGGTGAGTCCGCAGCTCAGGGATGCATACAAAACCTCGACATGCAATCGGTGATGGGTTTGCAGGTCTTGGAATCCAGATTTTTGCAAAGACTCTTGGGAGACTCCTGTTTTGCACCACTGACATCCATAGTGTGAGCTCAAATATGTGCAAATATGATGTCACTCATCTCCATAAGGGAGTGTCTCCCAGCAACATATAGCTCCAATTTGTGCCTCTAAGTTTTCCCTTAATAGCAGAGGCATGGAAGTGATTTAAGTTTGGGTTTACTTCCTTTCCCTTTGCAACATGTGCCTGTCCCAAATTGGGAGGGGGCACTTCCCCTTTCAGGAAAAAAAAAAGTGTTCACCAATATTGTAAGCTTCATGGGGCAGAGAGCTGTATCTTCTCCCATGGTGAAATGCCATGCACGTTAAGACCATACAAAGAGCCCTGCTGGATCAGACCAAAGGCCCATCTAGTCCAGCTTCCTGATTCTCACAGTGGCCCACCAGATGCCTCAGACAACACGAGACAACAAGATACCTGCATCTTGTTCACACTCCCTTGCACCTGGCATTCTGAAGTAACCTACTACTAAAGTAAGGAGGTTGTACAACCCTATAGCCCATGATGGACTTTTCCTCCATAAATCTGTCCAACCCCCTTTTAAAGGCATCCAGGCTAGATGCCATCATCACCTCCAGTGGCAAGGAGTTCCACAGATTAATGACCCACTGGGTAAAAAGGTATTTCTTTTTATCTGTTCTAACTATCCCAACACTCAATTTTAGTAGCTGTCCACTGGTTCTGGTGTTGTGAGAGAGGGAAAAGAACTCTATCCATCCCATAATTGCACAGATTAATTTACTCACTGGATAAACAAGTATTTTCTTCTAACTGTTCTAGCTGTCCCAAAATGGGAGAATGTGAAATGACACATTTCAGCTGGAACCAACAATATGGCCCAGATCCAGACATGTCATGTAGAGGGTACGCGGGGGTACGCGCGTACCCGTTCCTAGGATTAGGGCTGGCCCCGCCCATTCACCCGCCCACTCATCGACTCCATCTGCACTCCGCTCCGCCCCCTGCAACGTTTGAATTGCCTGCACGTTTGAGTTGCCTGCATGTTCTCAGAGCCAGGCAGGCAGCGGAGCGAGGGAGACCGACGGCGGCAGTAGCGTGAGCAGGTAGGCTGCCTGGGGCTCCCTCCAGAGGAGACACAGCGGTTCCTGGGGGGGGGGGAATCGGTAGCCTGCATGGCGGCCCCAGGGAAGGCCCGGAACTCCCGGGCCTTCTCCCTGGCCGCCGCACAGCCTACCGAGGAGGCGTGGCGGTTCCTGGGGGCAGTTCCTGGGTTCTGGCTATGACCTCACTTCCGGTAGGCAGACCCCGACACAAGTGCCAATCAAAAGTGAGTACCTGTTGCTTAATCATTTAGATGCCATTACTGCCCAGATCAAGCTTAACTTTGGCATAGATGGGGATGAGGAGGGAGTTTCTCATTTGACATCAGGATTCCCCAATCAGTGAAGTGAAAATCCAGCTTCTGCCAAGAAACATGAAGAGGATCAGGATAATCTCTTTTGCTCCTATATAGCCTATGGATAGTACCCTGGTTGCTTCTTCCTGCTGCCCCCCTATTATTTTCTTCAAGTACTTGGGCATATTCATCTGATCAAAAGTTTATGCCAAATTTGGTTCAGAAATATTTATTTTTACCCTGTTTATACACATTGTTCAGAAAGGGAAGGGAGCTGGTTTCGTGATAGACGCAAAGCCCAGCCTATCAGCACAGCCCTGCTCCAAGAAACAAGAAGGCAACAGCCAACTTCCGGAATCTCAGTGCAATTTAGGAACTGATTTGAAGGAAACAAACTCAATGGTCTACCTTGTGAATACCAAAACCTGAGGGTTTCCCTCCTTATCTGAGAATGGCAGAATGTAACTTGGTGCCTGTGCAGCCATGGGGCAAACCACCCTTGCAGTTGGGGATACGGAAGGCCACAAGGGTAATCTCTCCCCGTCAACAGTGTTCCTGATCACACTGAGGCTTGTGTTTCCAATCACAAAAAGTTCCTGATGCCAACTTTCCAGATTATGGGGAAGAATACGTTCTGGCGAACCTAGACAACTGAATAAAAAGCCGAGACATCACCCTGCCAACAAAGGTTTGCATCGTCAAAGCTATGGTTTCCCATATGTATGGCTGGGGGAGCTGGACCATAAAGAAGGCTGAGTGTCGAAGAATAGATGCTTTTGAATTATGAGGTTGGAGAAGACTCTTGAGAATCCCCTGGACTGCAAGGAGATCCAATCGGGCAATCCTACAGGAAGTCAAGCCTGATTTTCCTGGAAGGACAAATCCTGAAGCTGAAGCTCCAATACTTTGGCCACCCCATGAGAAGAGAGGACTCTTTAGAAAAGACCCTCATGCTGGGAAAGATGGAAGGCAAAAGGAGGAGGAGATGGTTAGAGAGTGTCACCGAAGCGATGAACATGAAATTGGGCGAACTCATTGAGCTGGTGGAGGACAGGGAGGCCTGGCATGCTGTGGTCCATGGGGTCGCGAAGAGTCGGCCACGACTTAGTGACTGAACAGCAACAGCAACAGCAACAGCAACAACAACAACAACAACAACATTCTGGAGTACACTACACATGGGGGGGCTGGGCAATTGGGCTTTAGGAGCATGTTTGGGCAGGATCAGGGCTTCTTGACAGGGTTGACGGGGCTCCATAGCAGATTCCACTCCCCACAAGAGTGTCACATCTAAGATGATAGTTTTCATCAGTATTTTCCCAATATTATAAGTAACTTGATGTCAGTCTGACTGAGGCTTTGCCAAAGCCAATTCCAAACACTGGAACTGTCCAAGGTGCTGAAGTTGTAATATAGTCCAAACAGTCGACCTTTTTTATTGCCTGTCTGCCTTCTCAGGATGTCATTCAGCCAAACTGCTCCCCCCCCCCCACACACACACAGACGCCTTGCCCTATGGCTTCCTAAGAACACAAGAAGAGAGAAGAGCCCCACTGGATCAGGCGAAAGGCCCAGCTAGCCCAGCTTTCTGTCCCTCACAGTGGCGCACCAGGTGCCTCAGGGAGCACACAAGACAACAAGATCGCTGTATCCTGTTGCCATTCCCTTGCAGGTGGCATCAGAAAAAGGCTACCTCTAAAACCCAGGGCTTGCATATGGTCATCATGACTTGTGACGGACATTTCCTCCCTCAATCTTTCCAATCCTCTTTTCAAGACATCTTGACCAGGTGCCATCACAACATCTTGTGACAAGGAGTTCCACGTGCTGGGTGAAAAAATAATGGCTTCCAGGCAGGGTAGCTTTGCCAACTCTCCTTGAAGCATAGCCCTTTCCTAGACTTCCAGGTTGCCTTATCGCCTTAACATTTTTCAAGCTGGGCAACTGAGGCCAAACCCTCCCAGGAGCTAGGACGGACTCCTTAAGAGCTGGTTCCTGGCTCCTCATCCCAGGTCCAGACTCTCCCACAGCTGCTCCGCATAGCCCAACCCTAACTTACCGCCATTCACACAAGCTTGAGGACTGACACTGGTACAACGTCACGCGCGAACCGTACTCCAGCATGACCCTTCACAACAAACCAGATATTTGAGACATGCGCCCACGGACAGAAGTGGAAGGCGGTCACAGGGGGACGAAGGGCAGGGGGTCGCGCTTCCTTCCTGTGCCGGTTCCCCAGAGCCCGGCCTCCACGAAACGGTTAAGCAGAAGTCCGCGGTATGGATGCCGCACATTTTCTTGAGGCGCATTCTCTGTTTTTTCACTTGTAAAATATTTCTGTCAGAACCAGTTAATGTACAAATTAGCAGCGGTGGTCTCTCTTACGTCTTCTGGCTCACTAA
This sequence comes from Lerista edwardsae, assembly GCA_029204185.1. Taxonomy (NCBI): domain Eukaryota; kingdom Metazoa; phylum Chordata; class Lepidosauria; order Squamata; family Scincidae; genus Lerista; species Lerista edwardsae. The sequence goes on from JAJKFI010000083.1 coordinate 3,931,763, forward strand.
TTTGACAGGGGGCTGTTGTGCCCATGGAGCAAGCTTGCGACAGGCAAATAGCAGGTCAGGGCGCCGGGGCTCAGCCGTGAAGGACCTGCGGGCCCGTTGCTCCTGCGGGGGCAGAGGGGGGAGCGGAGGAGAGACAAGGGGAGGCATTTGTCACCGTACAGCTGTAGCAATTAGGAAACCACAGCAGGATGAGCTTCTGAAGGAAGGAGTGAGCGGGCGGCCCCCGCGGAGGAAGATCCCATTACCAGACCTGTGAAAGGAACCGCTGTGTCTCTCCCAACCGTTCCCTGGTTCAGCAACTTGGGTGGATTCGCTCCCGTGCCCTGAAACACCTCAACAGCTTTCCAAAAGGAGCCCTGAGCCAGCAAGACATAGCAGAGAGAGTGCTAGGCGAGGATGGAGGAGGTCTGGGTTCAAGTCCGGGTTCAAGATGGATTGTGCAACCTCCTTACAAAGGTGGAGGGCTACTGTTACCGGGTGCAAGGGAGTGGCAACAGGATGCAAGCATCTTGTGGTCTCATGCCTCCCTGGGGCACCTGGTGGGCCGCTGTGAGATACAGGAAGCTGGACTAGATGGGCCTTTGGCCTGATCCAGCAGGGCTCTTCTTATGTTCTTATGTTAAGTCCTGCCCTCAGTAGGTTTGCAGACTTAAACCACCCAAAGAAATACATTGCTCACCCCACTTTTTGACTTAAATCAACACCAGTCGTGCAACGAGGCGTACAACAAAAATACAGTTCTCAGGTGGGATGCATCCAAAACTCGGATATTTCTGAGGTGGGGGCCTTGAAAAATAGGGGTGGGGTGGCCTAAAAAGGCCACGTCGTTTTTGTGGGGAAGTTCTTTTCCCTCTCGCACAACACCGGAACCAGGGGCCATCCACAAAAACTGACTGGCAAGAGAGTCAGAACAGACAAAAGGAAATAGATGCTCACCCAGCACATAATTAAGCTGTGGAACTCCTTGCCACAGGATGTAGTGATGGCACCTGGCCAGGGTGACTTGGAAAGGGGTTTGGACAGATGGACGGAGGAAACGTCTGTCGCAAGTTGCAAGTCATGGGGTGACTGGAAGCAGCCTCTGGGTTTCAGATGTAGATATTCTGGCTCTGTGGCAGAGCAAGAGGGAGGAAAGAGGAACATCGCTCAACATAGCAGAAACATGGTTCAAAATCTGAGAGGAATCGGGTAGTCTCAAAAAACTTTTCATCCTGAAAGCACACTGCATATAGGAGGATGGGAAAGGGTTGCATCCATTCAGCATTCATTCACGGGGAGCCCTAAGTGGCAAGATCAATTATACACTTGGCAGTGCTTTAACTTATGGGACTGTCCAGCCCCAAGGAATGCTGGGAGCTGTAGTTGCTTGGAGAAAAACTGGAGGCAATGCGTAGAAAGAGAGAAGGCTGCCAGGAATTGAATTCTTGTATGGAGTCACAGATCATCTCCTTCACCGCCCGTCGGAGAGGGAGGGAGGGGCTGTGTTTGGTGATGCAGAGGTGGGGAGCAAAGGAGAGTCAGCCAGTTGCGTAGTTACGGGGTTTCTGGTAAGTATGGCATGTTGCCGATTGCGAGGGAGAACTCACACAGACCAATATGATCAATAATAAGGTTCTGATTTATTGCAGCATGGTCACCATTTTTATTACAGTTTTACAGGATGTTTGCTTAGAAATCAATAACCTGGCTTGATTGCCTTGAATACACATCAGAAGGCTGCTTGATTAGCTCAGGAAGTCTCGGCAAACAAGCTAACAAGCTTAACTAGTAACAAGATTAGCGGTCTCGCGGCTCCACTATCTCCCTGTTGCTCAAAGCAGGATGCCTAATTTCCGATCTTTCTCGCTCTGTGTTGCAAGGGGCAAGCCAATTACGCGGTTTCCTATGATGTTGCAAGGGGTCAGCTGGCTACAGCGATCTCCCATCTTGCTCTTGCCCCAATCCCACAATCCTTAGAGAAAAACCATTCTTCCTATAACACAACAATGGCAGGCACTGGAACATGCCATTTAAGTGGCACTTTCTACTTGCCTTTGGAGCCATTCTGAGACTGCAACTGTCTAAGCTTCTCTAAGGCCCATTTTGTAAGAGACACTCCACACACAAAAAGCAAAAAATAAACCACTGAGGGTGCATTCACTGGGGAGTGAATTAGCGGCGTGGCCCAGTTTCCACTGATTCTGCATCCACGGTTTCAGTTTCCCACAGATACCATGGATCCTGGACGCCTATTAAAAAGATAAAAGGTAAAGGTTTCCCCACGACCGAATGGTCTAGTCGTGACCGACTGTAGGGGGCGGTGCTCATCCCCATTTCTAAGCCTGTAGAGCCGGCGTTTCGTCCGAGGACAAGCTTCCATGGTCATGTGGCCGGCATGACTATACGCCGTGGCGCATGGAACGCTGTGACCTTCCCACCGAAGAGGTCCCTATTTATCTACTTGCATTTTTAGGTGCTTTCGAACTGCTAGGTTGGCAGGAATTAAAAGATAGGGAAACATTAAACAAATCTCTTTTCCTTACCGTCTTACTGCAAAACCACAGATGTTCCCTTATCTGTAAAAAGGCATCCCCAGTATTCATGGTTTCAGGTATCTGGGGTGGGGTGGGGTCCAATGGGTATTGGGGCATGCCTGTACAGCATTATCCATTTGATATAGAAATGAATTTTATAGGAACAAATCTTTCTGGACTGGTTTTAAATCACTACAGATAGTTACAATTTTGTGGCTGCGCATTTGTAATGTTCCAATTTACATACAGAACTAACCTGTAATGGAGGCTACCTGTAGATATTTAGAGCACAATCCTAACCTGGAGTTAGGCTGGTACAGTTAGGCCAGCAAAGTTTTGGCTGGCACAAGTGCCACCGCAAAGTGTGTTTGGACCACTCTCAGAGTCAGGGAGGATGGCGCACATCTGTGCTGGCCTCTCTGACTCCGAGAGTGGTCCAAACACACTTTATGGTGGCCCTTGTGCTGGCCAAACTTTGCTGGCCTAACTCCAGATTAGGATTGTGCCCTTAACCATTTAACTTTATGATTATTGCCTGTAAACCGCTTTGTTAACTTTGTGTTGTTAAGCGGTATATACAGTAAATACTGTTGATTGATTGATTGATTGATTGATTGATTGATTGGTTGGTTGGTTGGTTGGTATACTTGTGTGCGAACAGAAACTGCTCACTCCAACTCTATTGCCAAGCAGAGGCAGATCTAAGGGAGGGCAAAGCTCTAAGTTTTGCAAGAAGCCTTACCTTGCAGTGGAAATCACTCCTCTCCTGCACCTTTTTAGCCAATCCTCACAGGGAAAAGCAACATCTTGGCGTTGCTTACTGGCTACAGCAGCAAGGGAGAGGAGGGATTTGCATGACGGGGTAAGGCTCCTTGCAACACTTAGAGCTTTGCCCTCCCTGTAGATCTGCCTCTGTTGCCAAGCCTTTTCCTTTGGGTGGTAGTAGATAACTCTTGAAATCATATGTAGCTATCATAAACTGTATAGGCACTTCACAGGGGCAAGTATCAAGCAGGAGGTTGTCTCATGGGAACCAAGCAGCTGTTTGACATGCTTCAACCCCCAGCATCTCAAGGCAGGGCAGAGCAAGACCCCACCTCAAAACCTGGGAGTTGGCTCCAGGCAATGCAGAGGCAAAGGGCAGTCACTGATGGGAAGCCCAAGATCTCCCAACACCTATGGCAGTGTGTCACGTGCCATCCTTCTGACCTGATGGCCTACCAGACACCGCTCCACTCTGCCTCCTGCTCCTCTCGTTGCATTTGAAAAGGAAGAAGGGAATGGAGCAGAAAAGTGGTGGGCTAGAGCGTCGCCTCTCCCCCACACTTCCTCTTCAGCTCCATTCAGCTGTTCTTTTGCAAATCCAGGAAACAGCAGGAGGAGGAGCAACAGAGGCAAGTGGGTGGGTTCAGAGGGGCACACACCCACTCTACCCTTGGCAAACCACATCAGGGACCCATTCGTGTCTCTCTTCCACAGTCAGCGTTGTTTCCCAACTTGTGGTCTGTGGATCACCAGAGGCTTGCCCCTGCTCACTGGGCAAGAGGCACTTTTCCAAGTGGTGCTCCTCTTACATTTAGCAGGGGGAGAGTAACTGTCCCTCTTCACCCCTGCGCAGTGTCTTCTCCAGTGGCTGTTGCTGGGGGTGTTCTGCGTGAGTTTAGATTGGGAGCCCTTTTGGGACAGGGAGCCCTTTAATGTGATTATGATTGTTAGCCTGTAAACCGCTTCGTGGACTTTGCGTTGAAAAGCAGTACATAAATACAGCTGGTTGACGGACTGATTAATGGATGAAAACGAAAATTCAGAAATGGTCCCTCAGGTCTCAAGAAATGAAAGATCACCTTTTATCGCTTCCAGTGTCTTGCCAAGCAAGCGCTGCCCCCAGTGGTGTCATCTAAATGATTTAAGAACAGGTACTCACTTTTGATTGGCACGTGTCGGGACCCGCCCACCGGAAGTGACGTCATAAGCCAGAAGTGAGGTCGTGGCAGGAAGTGACATGAAAAAAGCCCTTTTTGAGGCCTCAGATGATTTTACACTGACCCAACAGTTGCAACAGTATTCCACAGCACCCCCAGAACATGTTAAGGAGGCCTGGCATCCTGTTAAAACCCCAGAGCAACTCATTTTTCAGTGGCAAGGAAAGGAAAGGCTCCGCCTGCCTGGCGGAGGAAAGGAAAGCCTGCCTGCCTGCCTGCCTGCCTGGCTCTGAGAACATGCAGGCAACTCAAACATGCAGGAAATTCAAACGTTGCAGAGGGCGGAGTCGACGAGTGGGTGGGCGAATGGGCGGGGCCAGCTGTAATCCTAGAAACCGGTACTCACGTACCCCTGCGTACCCCCTGCATGACATCACTGGCTGCCCCACAAATCACTACAGATGGGGGAAAACACACCGTCTGTAGCTGCAGCCCCCATTTCTGTGCCAGCTGTGGGCAAACTGCTTCAAACAGTTCTCACAAGTCCACCACACACGGTACCTTCTGTGCAATGTAATACATTCTTATCAGTAGTGAAATTCAGGGGGTTCGCCCAGGTTCTATAGAACCGGTTGTTAAATGGCCGGGTCCCGCCCACTTGCTTACCTCAGCTGGCTTTGGTTTTTTTTTTTTTGCTCCAGCTATGATGTCATAGAATGGGACGTGGTGGCACAGCGAGTTAATCCGCTGTTGCTGGGCTTTCGACCGCAAGGTTGGGAGTTCAAGACTGCGCGACGGAGTGAGCTCCTGTTGCTTGTCCCAGCTCCTGCCAACCTAGCAGTTCGAAAGCACCTAAATGCCAGTAGATAAATAGGGACCACTTCGGTGGGAAGGGAATGGCGTTCCATGCGCTACGGCATAGAGTCATGCCGGCTACATGACCACGGAAGCTTGTCCACAGACAAAAACGCCGGCTCTACAGGCTTTGAAACGGAGATGAGCACTGCCCCCTACAGTCGGTCATAACTAGACCATTCGGTCATGGGGAAAGCTTTACCTTTTATGACATCATAGAACCAGTTGTTAATTCATTTGAATTGCACCAGTGGTTCTTATGGCTGTCTGGTGAAATTATCTTTTCTGGGATTTTGAATCAATATTTCTTTCTGGGAATGAACGAGAAGGAGCCAGTGATGGCTGGTGGCTACTGAACTCTCTCCACCTGCTTGGAAGCTGGTAAAGGAATCACAGAATCATAGAGTTGGAAGGGACCTACAAGGACATCTAGTCCAACCCCCTGCCTCTAGTAGGAAATCCTCCTAGAGCATCTCCAGCAGGTGCCTGTCAAGCCTCTGCTTGAAGGTCTCCAGTGAGGGAGAATCCACCACCTCCCTTGGCAGACTATTCCACTGTCAAACCGCCCTTATCATCAATAGAGCCCGTGAAGAAGAGAAGTGTGGGATTTTTTACCTGGCAGACCAGACTGAGCCTTAGGTGGTGCCAAGTGAGTTCTGTTTGCTTTGGGGGGACTGCTGTAGCTTTAAAGTCTAGTGCTGGCTTACAAAATACTCCTTTGGTCCCCTGCTGGACACATTTAAAAAAACCTGCCCCTTCGATTTGGAAAAAGGGCAGGTAGGCTGGGCGGGGGTGGGTGGGAGAAGCATATGACAGTATGAATCAAACCTGACTTTCTAGCCCCAGGGCCTGAACTCCCTCCTCCCTTTATCCCCTGCTGCAACTATGACTAACTACACATGCAGGAAACAACAGCATATCCTTTCCCGGGGCTGACCAAGCCACCGCTCCCTTTCCAAATTGCAAGCCCCTCGGGGCAGAGACAAAGCAAAGCAGCACGGGCAGTGATGTCATGCAGGGGGTACGCGGGGGTACGCGAGTACCGGCTCCTAGGATTACGGCTAGCCCCGCCCATTCGCCCGCCCACTCGCCGACACCGCCCCCTGCAACGTTTGAATTTCCTGCACGTTTGAGTTGCCTGCACGTTCTCAGAGCCAGGCAGGCAGCGAGCGGAGCCTTTCCTTTCCTTGCCACTGAAAAATGAGCTGCTCTGGGGTTTTGGAACTGTTGGGTCACTTTAACATGATGCCAGGCCTCCTTAATGTGTTCTGGGGGTGCTGTGGAATACTGTTGCAACTGTTGGGTCAGTTTAAAATCGTCTGAGGCCTCAAAAAGGGCTTTTTTCATGTCACTTCCTGCCACGACCTCACTTCTGGCTTATGACGTCACTTCCGGTGGGCGGGTCCCGACACGTGCCAATCAAAAGTGAGTCCCTGTTCTTAAACCATTTAGATGACACCACTGGGCATGGGCATTGTAGGTGTGGCGTCAGCAATTAATACATTGACACTCGCGGTCTTCAACGAGGTCGGGCGCCAAAGGGAGTGGCGCGAACGCTGGCGCGCACCTCCCGGGCCATTGCTACGGTTCTGCTTCCGCAGGCGGTGCAGGGGGAGGGGTATGCAGTCACCCAGCGCCGGCCTGGATGGACCCCGGCCCTCGGAGCCCCTGCCCCGAATGCCTCTGCCGTGCCGCAGAATATTGTTGTGACAGACCGTTTTGGAGAACGCTTACCCAGCAGCGAGCTGGGATTGCTCAGCAAGGCCCAGCCGTCCCTGCCAGGCAGGTGGGGGGCAGAGCGCACCCCGGCTGCCTCTGGGTCCTCGGGACCACATCCGCCAGTGTGTGATGCGTTGTGGCAGTTTCCCTGCAGCCCGGAGCCCGCCCGGAGCAAGCACTGCTGATGTCTTTAATTGCTTTCAGATTCAATAGCCCGGCTCTTGACAGGCCGGCCTGCGCAGCTGCAGCTCTGCCGAACGGTCCCCGCTTAGCCGAGCGCGAGGCCCGGCTTCATCTGCTCTCCCGGCTGCCTTTGAAAAAAAAAGAAAAAAAAAAAAGAAGGGGCCCGGCGGAATGAGCTGCCCGGCTCCTTTGCGAGAGGCCTGCCCGACACTCTCAGAGAGCTTCCGGGACTTCCAGCCATGAAAGGCTTCTCCCTTTGCAACGCTCCAGAGGAACAGCGGAAGAGCATCCACGTCCGACGCAGCCTGGCAGAGCTCTGCTGTCGGTTGCCGCTGTTCCCATTCTCCAGACGGGGAGACTGAGTTAATCGAGAGTCTCCTTCTATTCAGAGAGCAGTCCTGGAATTCCTTCCAAGCCAGACTCTTACTGGTCTTCGTTACGGATCTTCCTGAAAGGCCCTTAAGAACATCACAAGAGCCCCACTGGATCAGGCCAAAGGCCCATCTAGTCCAGCATCCTGTATCTCACAGTGGCTCGCCAGGGAGCACAGGCCTCAGGGACCAGACAAGACAACAAGATACTTGCATCTCTTTGCCACTCCCCTGCATCGGGCATTCTGAGATAGCCTAATTCTAAAACCACAAACCCATCATGGTTTGTAACTTGTAATGGACTTTTCTTCCATCAGTCTACCCAATCCTCTTTAAGGGTATCTAGGCCAGGCGCCATCGCCACACCCTGTGACAAGGAGTTCCACAGATTACAAACTTAATTTTTTTCAAGGCGTGTTCAAACAAAGTGCTGACAAATGGCATTTGTCACTTTCCCCACTGAATACCAACAGACCAGAAAAACAACTTGAGTCGTGGGCATCAGTGATCCTGATGTGACTCATGACTCGGGGACAGTGACTAAAAAAAAAAGAGTGAACTCAAAAAGTCTCGAGTCCCTCTTATCTCTCTTTAGAGTGTGTGTATGTCAAGGAAGTCCTTGACTCATGACTGAACTTGTTTGTCTGTCAGGTATGTTTCTTTCTTTTTTTAATTACAATACCTAAAACAGACTTACAACTATATAAAAAATAAAAACAGAAATTCAGAATATATAAAGCAAGTGTGGAATAATACATCTAAATGCCTTACATCCTCTACAAAATATTGATAATTACTCAAATTAAAGATAGTCTCTCTTATGGGACGTGGTGGCGCAGCGGGTCAAACCGTGGCTGCTGGGCTTTCCGACCGGAAGGTTGGGAGTTCAAGACTGCGCGACAGCGTGAGCTCCTGTTGCTTGTCCCAGCTCCTGCCAACCTAGCAGTTCAAAAGCACCTAAAAATACCAGTAGATAAATAGGGACCACTTCGGTGGGAAGGTAACGGCGTTTCGTGCGCTATGACATATAGTCATGCTGGCCACATGACCACGGAAGCTTGTCCTCGGACAAAATGCCGGCTCTACAGGCTTAGAAACGGAGATGAGCACCGCCCCCTACAGTCGGTCACGACTAGAAAACAGTCGGTCGTGGGGAAAACTTTACCTCTTAGCCAGCTTTTTATTCTTTTTTTCTAATACTTCTTTTTAAAAATCTCTTTATCATTTATTTTAATCCTCAGCAAAATATTTTAGGTCTAAATCATCCACCTGTTCATCAAGTCCATAACTGTTACACCAATATTTCCCTTCTCACGCAGGAAGTCAACGAGCGGTTTCTAGTTATTCATAAATGACTTTACTGACTTCTCTTTAAGTTTATCCATTTCCATTTAGTCCAGTATTTTATCCAGCAAACTTCAATTGAAAGTATCTCTGGAACATTCCAACGTTGTGTATACAGTATCACTGTTGCAGTTGTCATGCAAAAATATAATTTCAAAGTCTTTTGGTAAAGAGTCTTTGACTCGTTTTTCAAAATGACTGACTCGGGACTCAGATGACTGTGGGACTCGAAATGACTGACTCGGGAATGTGGGACATTTTCTCGAGTTGAGTTGTGATGGTTGCACATTACCAGTGATGTCATGCAGGGGGTACGCGGGGGTATGCGAGTACCGGTTTCTAGGATTACAGCTGGCCCCGCCCATTCGCCCGCCCACTCATCGACTCCGCCCTCTGCAACGTTTGAATTTCCTGCATGTTCTCAGAGCCAGGCAGGCAGGCAGGCAGCGAGCGGAGCCTTTCCTTTCCTTGCCACTGAAAAATGAGTTGCTCTGGGGTTTTAACATGATGCCAGGCCTCCTTCACATGTTCTGGGGGTGCTGTGGAATACTGTTGCAACTGTTGGGTCAGTTTAAAATGGTCTGAGGCCTCAAAAAGGGCTTTTTTCATGTCACTTCCTGCCACGACCTCACTTCTGGCTTATGACGTCACTTCCGGTGGGCGGGTCCCGACACGTGCTAATCAAAAGTGAGTACCTGTTCTTAAATCATTTAGATGACACCACTGCACATTACGACTCGCGAGTCGAGTCCCAGGATCACTGACTCGCAACCTGAGCACATCCCTGCTAAATTCCCTCTCCTCCTTTGAAGGGGGCCGAACAGGAGCACAAGTGACCGGGTTGCCCTCGTTGTCTCCTGCAGCACAGCGTGTTCAAGCATTTGCTGTGGCTCCATCTGACATCTAAAGAACTGCCCGCACCAAGGCTTGGAGATGCCGTGGACCTGGTTGAACCCAGTGCTCTGGTTGCCAGCCAGAAGGGACAGATTGCCCCTCGAGCGTCTTTGCACATTTAGCAGTCAGGGATCCATTAGACAGGCAGCCAGGAGCAGCCCTCGCAGGCTAGAAACTCCATTAGAGAGCTATGGATACAACGCTGGGCTTGGCGTCGGAGAAGGAAGGAAAGCACCAACCTGCCCACTGCCAGATACGGGTCCAGTTGGGCTGGTGCCTTTCCTGGGCATCTCTTGCCCAGCCAGAATTCCACAACACACCAAAGCTGACCTGGTTCAGAAGAGCACCATAGATAATAGATAGCACCATAGACCCCTGCTAACTGGACAAGAGGCACTTTTTTCCAGTGGTGTTCCTCTTATATTTAGCAGGGGGAGAGTAACTGTCCCTCTTCACCCCTGCGCAGTCTTTCTAGTGGCTGTTGCTGGCGGTCTGCCTTTTTTTAGATTGTGAGCCCTTTTGGGACAGGGAGCCATTTAACTTTATTATTACTATTGCCTGTAAACCACTTTGTGAACTTTGTGTTGAAAAGCGGTATATAAGTACCTGTTGATTGATTGATTGATAATGGTTTCTGCATTAGGAAGAGTCTGTTCCGCAAGGATGCTCTTGGCAGAGGGCAAAGGGGATTCCTGGGCATGTTTGGACTGGAAACAGATGCCTGTTTTGCCAGCTGGGGTGCCAGGAAAGGTCGGCCACCGGGTCAGGCCACCCCTCAGTAGCAGTAGTAGCACTCAGTGCCCCCTTCGGGGAGATGCCATTGGGGGCAGCCAAATGGCCCCTCATAGAATCATGGAAGGGACGCATGAGGCCATCTAGTCCAACCCCTGCCTGTGGCAGGAAATCCTCCCACAGCAGTGTTTCCCAAACTGTGGGTCAGGACCAGCGATGGGATCCGCAAATTGCGAAGGGGAACACTGGGCGGGACTTAGGCGGGACTTACACATGATTGGCAGCCCGTCCACAGCATTCCGTGGCTGCCCTGGCCTGGGGGGGGCTCCTGCTCACCGCGGAGGATGGGTGGGGGGTGCGCTGGGGGCCTGGGCGAGCAGCGGTGGGGCGCATCAACGGGGGGCAGCCCCCCCGAGGCCAGGGCAGCCGCGGAACGCTGCGGACAGGCAGCCAATCACGTGGAAGTCCCGCCTAAGTCCCGCCCAGCGTTCCCTTTCTCAATTTGCAGATCCCGTCGCTGGTCAGGAGCCAGTAGGTTGGCCATAATTGAAAATATGGGAATGTGGGACACTGGACAGGAGCAGGGCTGTGTAGTTATTCTGCTTGTGTAAAGATCGTAAATAGGCTTTTTCCTTTTTGATTCACTTTGCTATTGGAAATAACCCAATTTATTGCTGTATTCTCAGGAAAGCAGCAGGCTCTGGCATCATAATGATGGCACTTCCAGCCATGACATCACTTCCGGTGGGTCCTGAACAGACCTTCATTCTAAAAAGTGGGTCCCAGTGCCAAAAAGCTTGAGCCTGTTGAGGCTCTGCTTGAAGATCACGTGTGAGGGAGAATCCACCACCTCCCTCGAAAACCTGTTCTTCTACGGAACCTCCCTGAAGCTGGAAGTGACATCACACGAGCCAAAGACCATAGAGAAGACCATAGAGAAGGCTTTGCCAGCAAAGAAAGAGGAACAGTTACTACAGACTGGAAACATAAATTTAAACATCTTGGAGTAGCCTTTTGGACACCCCCCGGCAGCCTGGCACCCAGAGCCGGCCCCCCTGCCCCCCTCAAAACAGAGCCCTGAAACTGGAAGAGCCTCCCAGAAGCCAGAAGTGACATCACAAGTCTCAAAGACCATAGAGAAGACCATAGAGTGTGCCGTGAGAAGAAACGCCGTTGAAAATCGCTATTGCAAACTTACAAGAGCGTTTCGGCAGCCTGCTCTCTCCGAAGCAGACCCCCCGAAGGCCCATTAGCTGCGGTCTGCATTATTGACGAGGGCACAGTGCAGCAACCACCAACGCTGAGCAGGCCTCAGGCAAAGCACTCTACCTGCGCCGCAAAGCCACATGACGACAGTTGGGCAAAGACAGACCAGAGAAGCCTCTGCAAGGATCTGGCGAGCCATTAAGAATCTGGGGGAGCCAGGCCCACCCGTGCAGGAGGAAAAGGAGGACAAACGGACCGTCCCACTTCAGACTGTGGAGGGGGGGGGTTCTACGTTCCTCAGGGCTGAACGTTTCTCAGTGTGAAACACTTGGTGCCAACAGGGAATGAGGACTTGAGGAGCAAAGGTTTGAGGCCAGCCCTCGTCTTGAAATGCAGATTCCCGTTTGCAGGGAGCTTTCCTTTTTTAAGATATGGAGGAACAAAGAAGGTGGCAGGGGCAGAGGTGGATCTACAGGGAGGGCAAAGCTCTAAGTGTTGCAAGAAGCCTTACCCTGTCATGCAAATCCCTCCTCTCCCTTGCTGCTGTAGCCAGTAAGCAACGCCAAGATGTTGCTTTTTCCTGTTAGGATTGGCTAAACCCCTGGACCACAGCACGCCAGGCCTCCCTGTCCTCCACTAGCTGCCGGAGTTCGCCCAACTTCATGCTCATCGCTTCGGTGACACTATCTGACCATCTCCTCCTCTGCCGCCCCCTTCTCCTTTGGCCTTAAATCTTTCCCAGCATGAGGGTCTTTTCTAAGGACTCCTCTCTTCTCATGAAGTGGCCAAAGTATTGGAGCTTCAGGATTTGTCCTTCCAGGGAGCAATCAGGCTTGACTTCCTGTAGGATTGCCCGATTGGATCTCCTTGCAGTCCAGGGGACTCTCAAGAGTCTTCTCCAACACCATAATTCGAAAGCATCTATTCTTTGGCGCTCCGCCTATCTTATGGTCCATGGGGTCATGGGGGGGTCATGGGGGGTGCCAAACATTTATTAAAACTAGATGTAATTGTACTATGTATAAGATTTAGGTTGTATCATAATTATGTAAATAAGAACGAGGAATGAGAGTTATTAAGATTTGTATGCATAACCTTTGAGTTGGTAACTGATGATGAGATTGTATGCAAACAGTAATTAAGTGGAGATAATTAAGCTGTAATCAACGTGTGCCTTTTGTGTTTACCACTGTATCCCCTTCCTAGGTTTTCCCTATTGCCATACCCATAGCTTTATATAACAATAATAATAAAAAAAATTAAAAAAAAAGAACTGGGCACAATCCTGACCCACTTCCATGCCACATTGGCACCGCTATGTCAGTGCTGGAAAGTTGGTTAGGATTGCGCCCTTATTTGGGGAAGGGGACTGATTCCCACGGCTGTAGGAGCAGGCTGGCCCATCCATGAAGTCAACTGCAACTGTGGCATCGCAGGCAGCTGTGGGGGGCACCTCTTTCTGTCCACCTACTTGCTCCGCCATTGCTCCTCCTCCTCCTCCTCCTCCTCCTCCCACCTCTGGATCAGAAAAGCCAGAGGGGCACAGAGGAAACGTGGAGGGGACAAGAGTGATGAGCTGGACCTCTGGAGTGCAGGAGATGCTGAGGATGGTGCATCGGTGGGTAAGGGGACAGCATTTGGCACTTGGGTTGGCCGTGCATAGGAGGCAGCAACAGCAAAGTTGATTTTTCATGCTGTCCCACCGTTCCCTTGGAACAAGAATGCAAAGGGCAGCATTTGCTAGAACAATAAACCAGGCCAGAGAATGATAACATTCGGCACACCATCTGCAGCAGGGCCGGCTCTAGCAGCGGTGGGGCCCAATGTGGGGCATTCCTGCGGGGCCCCCAACCCTCCCTGCAGGGCCCCCCACTCACCTAGAAGAGCGCTGTTCGTGCCACATGCAAAGCATGGCATGTGGAAGTAGTAGAAGCATGTGGATACCATCACATCACCGCCAACTGCTTCCAGGTGGCCCATCTTGGGCTTTTCAGAGGCAGAGGCAGGTGGGAGAGTAAAGCTGCTCTGCTCGCCCCACTGACTTACAGCCCATGGAGATCCCAGCTGCAGCCACAGGCAACATGCTCACCCTGCTAGTGCAGGGCCCCCTGAAACGCGGGGCCCGATGTGACGACATTGGTCACATTGGCTTAAAGCCGGCCCTGATCTCCGGACAACCCAGGGCAGGCTGCTTCTTTCAGGACTAGTCCACCCTTCCTGCTCTTGAAGCTTCTGAAAAACCCAACCTTCCTCCCAAACACCATTTACACCCCACTGTGCTCCGCAGCACAAACCCACCAGGTCTCTCCCCCTCCCAATTTTTCCTCCCCTTCTCTGTTTCCATAGCAGTCATGATTAGGGTGGCCAATTCTATCTGAAGCAAGCCCTCCAGACCTGCTTTTCCAGCATGAGGTCACGGTGGCAGGGCCGGCTTGGGGCACTCTGCTTGCTATCCCAGCGTGGCCCCCCCTCCAGGCACGGGCTCCGATTCAGCCAAATTGGTCACAATTCCCTAAGGCCGGCCCTGGCTCTGGGAACAGGCGAGACACACGTGCTTTGCAAGTGCTCGCTTGGTCCAGGCAGCGTGCTGTCTGCCGGCCTGGTGCAACACTGCTTGGAAGTGAGCTCTCAGACTCGGGCCAATGCCACGATCCACCAGCCGAGCATGGGGCCCCCCTAGGAGCAGGGCACAATTTGGCCAAAAGTTAAAATTTGGCCCCGGTTAAAATCTCCAGAATTGCTTGCAACAGTCACCTGCAGTTTGAGGCTGATTCTAGGGGCTTGTTGTTGTTGTTCAGTGGCTAAGTCATGTCCGACTCTTCGCGACCCCCTGGACCACAGCACGCCAGGCCTCCCTGTCCTCCACCAGCTTCCGGAGTTCGCCCAATTTCACGTTCATCGCTTTGGTGACACTATCTAACCATCTCCTCCTCTGCCGCCCCCTTCTCCTTTTGCCTTCCGTCTTTCCCAGCATGAGGGTCTTGTCTAAAGAGTCCTCTCTTCTCAAGAGGTGGCCAAAGTACTTGAGCTTCAGCTTCAGGATTTGTCCTTCCAGGGAGCAATCAGGCTTGACTTCCTGGAGGATTGACCGATTGGATCTCCTTGCAGTCCAGGGGACTCTCAAGAGACTTCTCCAGCACCATATCTAGGGGCTAATCCAGGCCAATTATGGATGGATGGCAACCCTAACCATGCAGTGCATCTCTGGGTATTAATTAGCAAGAAAAAAAAGACGCTCGCTTCCTCCTTCCTCTTCACATCTGGCAGCCAGATAGTCTGCTTCTGCCTGTGGAGGCTCTGCTTTCAGGGATCATGATAATAATGATCAACTGCTTCCCCCACCCCCCGCATCTCTCTCGTCTTGTTCAAAGCCACCTGAGACTGTCGTCACAGCCATTCATTCCAGCAAATTAGACATGGAAGACGGGCGGAAGGAGGACAACAAACTGGTCCTAGCAGGGCTTAAGTTCCATCAGCGATAGGGGAAAAAAAAAAGTGTGTCTCCTCTCGAAGCCTGGCTTCCCCCACTCCTTCCCTCGGAGAAAATGTCTGCCTGGTTCTTTTGCAGCCTGGCTGTGTGTGTGTGTCTCTAGGCGGAGATTTGTGTTGTAAAATGCACAATATGTTCTAACTGCCCTTTGGGAGCCATTAAATATTCACCAGCAGCTCCCATTTGAAGTCAGAGCAAATCAGCCAGGCCCAGTGAGTGCGGAAAGGGCTGCCACGCCGACAAGCTCCCGCCCTCCCCCCTTGCGCGCCCCTCCCCTTTCCCTAATGGGGTAAACGGTGCACGCTCCCCGCAGCCGTGGCCCTGGTCCAAAAACAGGGCCAGGGGGTGGAGAGGTGACACCAGGGGGGGCACTTCAGAGCATATTGCCAGCCTCTGATGGCAGGCCAGAGGTTGCGTCTGGAGGGGAGCAACAGAGAGGGCATTGTCAGGGTGCGCGCACATGGCGCAAAACATTTGCTTGCAAATGAGATGACACAAGCCCAAATCACGAACTCTTGAGTTGCTGCCAGCCCAGGAAGGAACCGTACACGTTCAGAGAGCCCCAGCGAGTCCCGTATAGCCATAATTTTGCCCGTATAGGCAAAAGAATTATGCCATATAGGCAATGGTGTCATTCAAATGATTTAGGAACAGGAACTCACTTTTGATTGGCACTTGTCGGGAACCCGGAACCAGCCACGGAGCCCGTTAGGATCCGGAACGCCCGTTCTGGTCCGTTCCCCCTGAATGGCTTCACTGCCTTCGCCCCCCTAGGAATCCGGAGTCGCTCCCTTTAACCCTCTGAGTGCCGGCCAACCAAGAAGAAAAGCTCTTTGCAGAGGAATTGGGAGGGGGAAGAGGGAGAGTGAAGTGGGCGGAGTCAGCCCTAATTTTAACTAGTGGAACTGAGTTCCCCCGCGTTCCCCCTGCATGACATCACTGCGTATAGGCATAATTCTGCCCGTATAGGCAGAAGGTCTGGTCGAGAGGGTTAAAGCTGCAGTAATTGCCCGAAGATAAGATCCAAAGGTCGCTAGTTTGAGACCACCAGAAGCTTCCGTGTGCGGCAGACCTCGAGAATGCAGCTGATAAGATCTGAGCTGTTCCAGCTGCCTGTGAGAGGGGAGTTGTGCTGGGTGGCCAGCTGTTCTTTGGTGAGAGCAAAGAAGCAGATTATCAGCCGGTGGAAGGCAATCGTGCGGCGAGAAAGAAGGACTGGACGATGAAAGTGTCATCTGCATGTAGTTGTTCTTGAAAGATTAGAACTTTGTTTGTGATTTTTAAAAACCTTTGCGGTTTAGAAAATGCCTGCCTATGTAAACCATCTTGAATTAAAGTCAAAGGAGCAATCTGATGACCAAGAAAGGTGGTATAGAAATACCAATTATTATAATTATTATTTTCGGGACGCCTTGCTAAGCCCAAGCCAGCATGCACAATCACACGGTCTTCCTCAAGCTTTCCTGGCGTCCACTCCCTTCCCCCTTCCCCTCTTATCTCCCTCCCGTCTCTTTCAAATTGTAAGCACTGGAGGGCAGGGACCTATTTTTGCCATTCGACATAACACACCATGCAACAGAATGCTGCAAGAAGAATGCTGCTGTGAGAAATGCAGCCCTGTGCATGGATTCGGAATTGCTAGCATTCCCTGCTGAGGCATAGCTAAGGCAGGGCTGGGGGGGGTACACTGCCCCGATTCCATGCCTTGAGAGGGTGTCAGAAAGCCTCTGGAGGCCTTAGAAAGACACTTCAAATTTCAGCAAAACTGGGTGCCTTTCTGAGGCCTTCTGAGGGCCAGGGGGTGTTAAAAATGTACAGGCCCCAAATTCCTGATGCCCTAACTACACAACTGACACCCTGATACATGATCCACACTAGTTTCTGCATCTACCTGCTTTTGTAACCTACCTCTAATCCACAAATTACACCTTACCTGGAGAACATGTGAACATGTTCCAAATTCTATCAGGAAGGTGCACTAACCCTCAACAATGAGATGCAGTACCAGACAGGTTGCAACCTTTGACATTAAGCGTGTGCATTCATTTTCAGAACAAATAAAAACAGATGCAGAGAGGTCCCTGGCTGTATCCTGTCCCATGAATTCCAAAACAAGCTCACCTGGGAACAAGTTGATGGAGCCGTGTCCAGTTTCAGAACTCTCATTTGTGTTTGTTTTAAAAGGAGAAAGTGCATTTCTTGGTTCGACTCTTACTTAGTGCTCCGGGAATACAGCATTGTCACAAGGCTCATACGGGGAATAAAATTGCCTGACACGCAAACACACACCCAGGTGACACCTGTGCACTGGAATTTCCACCAGGAGATTCCACCAAATCAAACCTGATCTCTGTGAAATTCAACACAGGAGTCTCATTTATGGCAAAAAGGCTCTGTTTAAGTTCAAGCATCTTAAAGATTTATGTTCCCCATCATTTTTCACATTTCAGCTAGGTGCCTTAGTTTTCATGTTTAAAACCAAATGGATTTCTTACTTTGAGGTCGCAATCCTAACCTGGAGTTAGGCCGGCACAAGGGCCACCGTAAAGCATGTTTGGACCACTCTCAGAGTCAGGGAGGATGGAGCACATCTGTGTGCTGGCCTCTGACTCTGCGAGTGGTCCAAACATACTTTAAACATGGTCCAAACATACACCTGGGTTGGCATGCCAAGTCCTGCCCCATCCTTACCTGGTGATGGGTCAGTGTCTGCTCCTACCGGTCTCTGAAATGGAAAAAGGAAATGAAGAACGGAACAGAAGAGGAAGTGAGAGACGCTCTAGCCCACTACTCTCCTTTTCTCCACACTGCCTTTTCCTCTTCACCCCCTCCTTCTTCAATCCAGGCCGTGAGAGGAGGCAGCGTAACAGGTGCAATGGAGGCAAAGTGGCCAGTGGAGGTGGACGCTCACTGCCAATCTGCTACATTAAGGCAACTGCCTCAGTGGGACTCAAGGAGGGGCCAGCCCTGGGGAACGGCCATTTGAACCAGTGGCCGTCCTCACTTCTTGTGGCAGTGAGATCCACATGTAAATTTTACAACTATGTGAAGAAGCCCTTCCTGTTGGCCTGCCCTGAATCTCCTGTCAATCAGTTTCAGCTGATAACCCTCAACGCTGGTGTTACAGAAGAGGGAGGAAACCCCCCCTCTATTCCCTATAAGCCTATATCCTATCTCTAGTTGTGTTTCCAAAATAAAAAAGCCTCCCAAATCTTTAGTCTTCTCTGTACTTTTTCCAGCTCTATAATTTCCTTTTCTTGAAATCAGAACTAAACTCTGCTGTTATGGACCACAGGCAGCACCGGTGAGGGGGTGGTGGTGGTGAGGGGGGCAAGCACCCCCCCAGACAAGTAGTTTGCCCTCCTTCTCTCAGCTGCTGGTCACCCCTATGGTTCATTTTAAGAAGGACCTTTTTCACGTACTCAGGAGAGCTTGGTTTCATCACCATCCGTTCCCAGGCCAGGCCGGAAAAAGAAAAGATTCTGCGGGAACCTGGGATGTATAACTGATTGCAACCTGAACACTAAAAGTAAGGCTGCAGTCCTAAGCTTCTTACTCAAAAGTAACTCCAACTTTGATAGGATTTACTCCCAGGAGCATTAAGACAAAGTACACTGTTATTCCTCTACCCAAAATGGAACATGAGCAGTCGCGGATCGGGGGGGGCTAGGGGGGCAAGAGCCCTGGGCGCCATCTTGGGGGGGTGCCGATGGCGTGGCACCCCCCATGCCCCCCGCAACATGGCGCCTGCCACGCCCGCTCCCCTCCTGTCCGCCGGGACGTGCGAGCACTTTAAAGTGCCCGCGCGCCCCGGCAGACAGAGCAGGGAGCAGGCGCTGCGCACTCCGGGCCGGGGGTTTAAAGTGCACTTTAAACCCCTGGCCGGGAGTGCATGCCCCGGCAGCTTCCCTCCTGGCTCGGAGGGGGCAGTGGCCGCTCCCCGCTCTCTGAGCCGGGAGGGAAGCCACACCCCGCAACGTCATGACATCGTGATGTTGCGGGGGGGGGGGCGCAATGTCATTCCCTGCCATGGGCGCGGTTCTGATTAGAACCACCCCTGAACATGAGGGACACAGCTTGGCCTCCCCCAGAAACACACGTTCCTGCATCTTTCCTTATATATCGGTAAAGATGACTTTTGGGGGCCAGATCTGGTTTGCAGGCGATCAGCCACAGACCCTGAAGGAGTCCCAGGCAGTTCACGTCTACCAAGATGCCCCAAAGTCCCAGATCTCGTTCTCTGGTCTTTCACTTCTTTTGCGAAAAGGAGAGGGGCTCTGGAAGCAGCTCCTTCTGCAGTGCCCCCCCCCAATTCCCCAAGCTGCTTCCCCCCCCCAAATTAACTCTCCATCTGTTCCTCTGCGGCTGAAGCTGATGACTTCTGACAAGGCCTCCTGAACGCAAAGCTGTTTGCCCAGAAAATCTATTACAAGTTGCTCCAAGACAGACAGAAATTCTCTCCTTCTGTCTCGCCGAGCTGGTCTCTCTAGGTGCCCACCCCAGGCGAGGCAGGGAGACTAGGCCCGGCGCGGGCAGGCGGGCTGCTGCCTCTACTCAGCCGGAAAACTCCACCCAGAGCCCGAGCTGCCATCCCTTCCTAGCCGTTGGAAAGCTCCGCGCGACATGCAACCAGGCACACAACCGAGCGTCTTGGTGCTCTGGCCAGCTCTCTGGACAGTGACACGGCAAAGGAAAATACTGGTGAAAAGTTCCATGCAGATTAGCTTAGGAGACCCAAACGCCTGCTTGACTGACTGGCTTGCGGAAGTTAACAGTGTTTCGAGATTAGCAGGAAGGGGCTCCTAAGGAAGGGGACACCAGCTTTTAAGTGTTCTCTGATGTGAATTGAGGCTTCTGCTATCTCTGAAGCTCCTTCCACAATCTGAGCATTCGTATGGCTTCTCCCCAGTGATGCCATGCAGGGGTTACGCGGGGGGTACGCGAGTACCGGTTTCTAGGATTACGGCTGGCCCCGCCCATTCGCCCGCCCACTTGTCGACTCCGCCCCCTGCAACGTTTGGATTTCCTGCATGTTTGAGTTGCCTGCACGTTCTCAGAGCCAGGAAGGCAGCGACCGGAGCCTTGCCTTGCCTTGCCACTGAAAAATGAGCTGCTCTGGGGTTTTGGAACTGTTGGGTCACTTTAACATGAGGCCAGGCCTCCTTAACATGTTCTGGGGGTGCTGTGGAATACTGTTGCAACTGTTGGGTCAGTTTAAAATTGTCTGAGGCCTCAAAAAGGGCTTTTTTCATGTCACTTCCTACCACGACATCACTTCCGGCTTATGACGTCACTTCCGGTGGGCAGGTCCCAACATGTGCCAATCAAAAGTGAGTACCTGTTCTTAAATCATTTAGATGACACCACTGCTTCTCCCTGTGTGAATTCTCTGATGTGAAGTGAGGCTTTTACTGTCACTGAAGCTTCTTCCACAATCAGAGCATTTGTATGGCTTCTTCCCTGTCTGAATTCTCTGATGTGAAGTGAGGCTTCCACTAGCACAGAAGCTCCTTCCACAATCGGAGCATTCGTATGGCTTCTCCCCATAGTGCGAATTCTCTGATGTAAAGTAAGCGTGGGTGCCAGGCTGACCACTCTGAAAACCTCACCTCACCCCCCCTTTTCTGCTCCTGCCCACCTAGCTAGGAGGGAGAAGGAAACACTCCCCACTTCTGCTTTTTCTGCACTTCCTGCACCTTGGAGCAACGAAGGTGGCACAGTGGAGGAGATGGTGGAGGAGGGGGCAAACCATGCAGACAGCCAGGCCACCATAAAGCGCGTTTGGACCACTCTCGGAGGCAGGAGGGATGGCACACATCTGTGTGCTGGCCTCTCTGACTCCGAGAGTGGTCCCGACCTACTTGACGGTGTCCCTTGTGCTGGCCTAACTCCAGGTGAGGATGGTGCCCTGAGCGCTGCAGAGATCTTCCCGAGGTTGTGGCGTAGAGGCAGAGGCAGATCTAAGGGAGGGCAAAGCTCTAAGTCTTGCAAGAAGCCTCACCTTGCAGTGGAAATCACTCCTCTCCCGCACCGTTTTAGCCAATCCTCACAGGGAAAAGCAACATCTTGGCGTTGCTTACTGGCTGCAGCAGCAAGGGGGAGGAGGGATTTGCATGACATGGTGAGGCTCCTTGCAACACTTAGAGCTCTGCCCTCCCCGTAGATCCGCCTCTGCGTAGAGGCCTTGGCAATAAATAAGACCGCTGCAAATCCAGGAATGCAGCTCGGCGGCGGACTCTCTTCCGGACGGGAAGACGAAGGATTGGGACCTTGCAGGCCCAGGGTGGACACCCGCCCCACAATGCAGAGGCAGCCGGGCGCCCCCTCCCCGTGGCACACGGCGACTGGCACCAGATGGCCTGCAAGGGGGCTGCGGGGCCGTGATCGACAGGCTGGCAAACGTGCTGCAGCAGTGAGTGAGGCACTGGGCTCCCTTCTCTGCCCCAGCCGGCGTCGTCTCCAAACTGAGGACGTCCCACGTCTTGCGCCGTGCTCTGCGGAAGGGGCCTGGAGAAGCAGGGAAGCAGGAAGAGGCAATGCAGCAGCTCTCTCTTCCAGTACCGCAGTTCCTCTCTGCAGACACATTCAGGAAGCCCACGTCTGCCTGCGATGGGATTTTTCAGACTAGAAAAAAGGCGCCCAAGGGGGGACATAAGAACATAAGAAGAGCCCTGCTGGATCAGGCCAAAGGCCCATCTAGTCCAGCTTCCTGGATCTCACAGCGGCCCACCAGGTGCCCCAGGCATGAGACAACAAGATGCATCCTGTTGCCACTCCCTTGCACCTGGTACCAGTAGCCCACCACCTTTGTAAGGAGGTCATTGCCTATAGCCCACGATGGACCTTTCCTCCAGAAATCCGTCCAATCCCCTCTTAAAGGCATCCAGACCAGATGCCATCACCACCTCCTGTGGCAAAGAGTTCCACAGATTAACTACCCGCTGAGTAGTTGTCCTACACGATGGACAAGTGCAAAATTATGGAGGGGATGGACAGAGGGGGGCGCGTCTCCCTCTCACACAGCGCCAGAAGCACTAAAATTGAGGGTCGGGAGAGTGAGGACCAAAGAAAATATTCCTTTACCCAGTGTGCAATTAGTCTGTGGAACTCCTTGTCACAGGTGATGGCATCTGGCCTGGATGCCTTTAAAACGGGATTGGACACAGATTGAAGGAAGAAAAGTCCAGATCAGTATCAGCTGCAGATGTTTTATTGGGGTGGGGGGCTCCTGGTGCCTGGGAAGGTGGCATCTCCCATTACATGGGCTCTAGCTTGTCTGATGGTTGTGGGGAGAGCACCAGACCTTCATGGACTAGCCATGGGGCCCCAAGCCATACCCCACAAGGCTCCACTTGGAAAGCCACCACCGAACCGGCTTATAGTAGACACAAACTTTTCTCTGAGCTTCCCCCCCCCCCAAAAAAAAACCCCTGGTCCTTCCCATTTCTCAAAGCTCCTTCCTTGGCCCTGTGTACAAAATTGGGCATTCTCACCCACCCACCCACCCACCCACCCAGGGCTGCTGGATAAGGAGCCCAGACCCACAGGTTTTTAATGGGGCTGGATATACCCAGTTGTTCACCCCAGCCTTTTTATGCCGATCCAGACTTCCTGTCTGTGCTGTAACTGAAGGAACTCGCAAGGTGCTGCAGATTGTCTGCTGATTGAATTAACCCCAATGAATCACCTGTGCACAGTTGGCATTTAAGAGGCGCTAATGTGGCGAACAGACTTATCAGTGCAGTGTAGAGCTCCCATATTCAGTAGCAGGATATCCCCCTTGAATACTTGATAGTGGGAGAGGGCTTCCAAGGAACATCCGGCTACTGTGTCGAAAGCAGGAGTTTGCCTTTGCCTTGACCGTGCTGCCACCTGCTGTTGGCAAGTGTTATGACAGCCCCTCCACAAACATGCATCTTTAAAATGCTCACTGGCAGGAGTTCGAGACTGCACGATGGAGTGAGCTCCCGTTGCTTGTCCCAGCTCCTGCCAACCTAGCAGTTCGAAAGCACCTAAAAAAATGCAAGTAGATAAATAGGGACCACTTCAGTGGGAAGGTAATGGCATTCCGTGCACTACGGTGTAGAGTCATGCTGGCCACATGATCGGACAAAAACGCCTGCTCTACAGGCTTTGAAACGGAGATGAGCACCGCCCCCTACAGTCGGTCACGACTAGACCATTTGGTCGCGGGGAAACCTTTACCTTTATGGACAGGTGAGCATCTGCCCATGTGCCATGCTAGTTCTCACAGCAATGTTTGTGTCTTCCTTGTCCATTTGAGGTCCAAACCTACCATATCTGGGTCCTTTTTAGGCCAGAGGAAAAAAAAAGAATAAAGCAGGGACATTTTTTGAGGCTTAGAAAATTGTACAAGGGGAAGGCGATGAGGAGAGAGGGAAGCTCTCTCGATTCATATGAGAACTGGAGTTAACCAATGAAACTGACTTGGCCAAAGGTCCTTTTTCGTGCTGTGCATAATAGGTCTGTGGAACTCACTGCCACAAGATGGGAAGACGACATTAGCTTGGATGGCTTAAAGGGCATTGAACCCATTCGTGGAGGAAAAGTCTATTGATGGCTGCTAGGCCGGTTCAGACATGGTGATGTAGGGACGTGGTGGCGCAGTGGGTTAAACCGCTGCTGCTGGGCTTTCCGACCGGAAGGCTGGGAGTTCAAGACTGCACGATGGAGTGAGCTCCCGTTGCTTGTCCCAGCTCCTGCCAACCTAGCAGTTCGAAAGCACCTAAAAATGCAAGTAGATAAATAAGGACCAATTTGGTGGGAACGGCATTCCGTGCGCTACGGCGTAGAGTCATCCTGGCCACATGACCACAGAAGCTTGTCCTCGGATAAAACGTCGGCTCTACAGGCTTTGAAACGGAGATGAGCACCGCCCCCTACAGTCGGTCACGACTAGACCATTCGGTTGTGGGGAAACTTTTACCTTTAGGCCGGTTCAGAGACAGTTGCAGAAGAGCAACAGAGGATGCCTTTCCTGTTGCTTGTGCGCAGGTGCGCCACCTTGGGAAACATGATGCTGGCCAAGACGGACCTGGACCAGCAGGGTCCGTCAGCCCTGTTGTGACCTTGCAGCGCAGGTGTACTAACCAGGTATCAAACAAGACAAGCGTCGTTAAAAAACCAAAACTTTGTTTTTTTTTATTTGGTCCTTTGGAACCTGAGTCTGAAAACCACCCATGGGATAATTCGTATTATACAGGGACTTGATTACAGATTCGATTTACAATTGATAAAATATTCTATGTTTTTTTTTAAGAGCTGGACAATATTTACATGGTTAAAAAGTATTCACAGCTCGGAGGGTGAACAGAAAGACAAAAAAAAACACCATTCAAAAAGGAGAGGGTGGGGGAGAGGAGACAACTAGACTGAGCAAAACAAAAAACGGAGGTGGGGGGACACAAGATGAGCCACTCCCTGGCGTGGGGCAGCAGAGTTGGGGAAAGGTGGAAGGAGACAGAGAGAAAACACTGATGAAGGGGGCAGAGAAGACAGGACGAAGTAAGGAAGAGAAACCCCCAACTTCCTTCCCATTTTGCTACCTGATTGGGTGGAGAGGAAACAGAGCTGGGGGGGGGGTGGAGGAAGGAAATGCATGGCATTGGCACTGCCACCCCAAAAGGGTCCTGGCAATGCCACTTTAGCCCTCACTCAGCCCTTCTTTGGACTGACCCCTCTGCCAATGGGGCAGTTGCGCCTTCCTGCCGAAGTAAGTCTAGCCACGGCTGCCTCCGGAGAGCACAGACAAGGGTGTGTCGGCATCAGAATTGGGTTTGCTATGGCTCCTTCTTGCCAGGGCTGTCTGACTCCTCCTGACACACAAACACACACACACACCCAACACACTTCAGTTGCCACCACTCCTCTACCCACTCTACTCCCTGGATTGGACAAAAAAGAGGAATGTCTCAAAGAAGGAAACAGGGAGGAGAAGAGAGCAGCGGGCTAGAGATCACTACTGGAGTTGGACAGTCTAGCCTCCTCTGCTCTCATGCTCCAGTCCCTTCTTTTTGAATCCAGGCAAGTAGGCAGGGAGGGGGCGGACGACCAAAGCACGCACTTCTTTTGCGTGCCTGCAACCGGAAGCCACTGCCGCAGTCTTGATATTGCACGGAGGGAAGATGCCGAGAATTATGCTGGCAGCCCCAAGTTAGTTTTGCATCTGTAGTGCAAACACCCCCCTCTAAGACAGCCATTTAGGAAGTCACCAATAGCATGCGTTTGACTGAATCTCACAGCGAGTGTGATGGGGCTGCAGGGAGCCTGCAGATTCAGATTTATGACAGTGCTCCCACCCCACATCACAGCAGCTTAACCCCCTTTAGGAGGCTCCTGAAAATGCACGTGTGTGACAACCCTGTCCATCCACCGGCACTCATGCCGACGGATTTTGGCATCACTCCCCACCACCAAGGCCTGTCTCTCTCCAGAGTCCTTTCAGGACCATTTTCCCTTGTGCAAGATGCGGTCGTCACCTTGGATGTGGGGTGGGAAGATTTCTTTAGCAGGGTCGGATCCTTTTAGCAGCCCAAGGCAGGCAGGCAGGCAGGCAGGCAGGCAGGCAGGCCCCAATAACACTCTGCCTTGCCCCTGTGTTGGGGGCGGAGCCACCTGTGGAACTGGCGCCTGCCGCGCAGGTTTGGAGGGCACAGCAGTCCTGCCAAGGAAATGTGGAAACCCCACTTGAAAGGCAGAGCAAAACTTGGGGGAGGGAAGGAAGAACCCCCCCAGTTCTTCGCATCATTGCAACAGCCACAGGCAAACTCTGCTTCCTTGGGGGGGGGGAGAAGAAAAGCGTGCTCAGTCGTGGCCATCATCCTCACCGGAAAAGCGTTACATTACCTGCAAAGCCCCCCCCCCGGTGGAAGTGTGGAATCTCCCCACCGCCCCCCCCCCATCGCTGGCTTGTTCTCCTGCTTGGGCCGCTCACGCCTGATGGCTCACCAGGCCAATGACCACCCCTAGGGGGGCTCACACTCTTTCATGACTTGGGGGGGGGGGAAGCCTTCTGCGGATGAGCGCCCCCCGCTCCATGATCCTCTGAACCCTGTGCCCGAACCCATTACGTGGGCGGAAAAACGCCACAGACGCTACCCTGTGCCTGAGCCCACGGCGTGGACTGGAACCCTGTCCCGGATACCCTGTTCCCGAGTCCCACGTGCAGGGGAGTCCCGCCGGCCGCCCCAGGGGACCCGCAAGGACCGAACCCTTTTGGCCACTGCTTCTGCCTGTCCGGCAGCCCTGGCCGAGCCGAGCCTTGGGAGCACGGCAGGTCACGGCCCGGCCCAAGGGGCGGGGGAAACGGGACGGACACCTACCCCAGAGCTGGGAGGCACAGCTCCTTCTGCAGTGGGGGGGGGCAGCCTGGAGGAGGGGCTGAGCCAGGGCTGTGCTTCCTGGGCGGGGCAACCAGGCTGCTTCCAAGCAAGCGCCACGCAGGAGACGTGGAAGGCACTCGGGCAGGGCCCGTCACGGGGGGGGGGCGCGTTGCCTTCCACTGCCCCAGCGTCTGGGGCCGGAAACCACCAGCACCTCCAGGCTGTCCAGCTGCAGCAAACGACCCCCCACCCCCGTGCCTTCAAGTCAGCCGGGCGACTGGGTCACCCCCCGCGTGCCGAATCGCCTCCTTGCAGCCCACAATTCCCCCCCCCATAAATCACCCACAGGCCCTCCCCTCTGCAGCAGAAAAACTTCTAACAAGCCAGACGTCCCCTTCTCCACCCACCTGGCTGGGGGGTGACAACGTGGCTCCCTGCCTCACCCCCACCCGCCCTCTTTCCACCATACCCCCAGCGGGGGGGGGGTTGGTCTTGCCGGGGGGGGGCTCTCATCCCCACCCCACAGTTTAAAGCGGCAAAGCTCTCCCAGTGCACCCCGAGATCGGCCTGGCAGACGGAGCACGAACCCGGCGGACAGCCCCCCCTCCCACCACGCCCGTGGCAGGACTGAGGCGAGCCTGCTCCTTGCCCGCACGGGATCAGGGGGGACCACACCGCGCCCCCCCCCGCCTTGCCGCTCCAGGGCTGCAGCAGGCAACTGTCGAGGACCAGCCCAGCTGCATCCTTGTCAATGGCAGATCTGTGTCTCCGGCTCTCCCCCCCCCCCATTCTCCCATCCTGTGCTAGAAGGAAGAGGGGAGACCCGCTTGGCAGGCCCATCTGCCGACAGCCGTTCTGGTGCGGAGGGGCTCCCACCCCCACCCCCCCAGCTGATGCCACTTGGCAGGAGGGAAAGGCAGACACACACACAGACAGACACTGGCCAGAGGTATATTGTTGCAGCCGGAGGGGCTCTGGCGGCTGTGACAAGGGGTCAAGTCCCAGGACCCGCCATCGGGGGGGGGGCGCCCAAGCTCCTCCCACCCGGGGCCCTGGGACTTGCCCTCCTCCCTCCAGGCTGTGAACGTTCCCTTGCGCTCCTATCCTGACGCCAGCTCTGGATAAAGTGCATGATCTGTGGGGAGGGGGAGGGGAGGGTTGCAAGGGAGGGGGGGAACCTGAGCAGCTCTCTGCCGGGACCCCGGAGACCGGGGAGGGGGGGGGAAGGGGGAAAGGCGCCTGGCTTCAAGAGTCCCCCTCCCCCTCCCCTCCCCCATCAGTAGCGGCGGCTGGGGCAGCGCTGGAGACAGTCCGGGCGGGGGAGGAGGCAGAAGCAGAAGAGCGGCGGGGGGGGCGGGGCCATTCGTCATAGCGGCCGGGGCCCGTGCAGCCCCGCCACCTCGGGGGTGAGCAGCGGGTTGTGCGTCCCCTTGGTCGACAGCCAGTCGTTCAGGAAGGCCTGGGTGGCTTTGCGGTGGGCCAGGCGGTGGGTGATGGAGAAGCCGGCGTTGCCTTCCAGCTGGGACAGGATCACCAGCACCTGCCTGCAGAAGGGGAACAAGACGGGACGGCGGTCACAAGGCAGGCCCACCAGCCCGGCACCGCTGGGCCTCCCCCTCCCTCCCTCCCTCCCTCCCGCTTTCCCTTTGTTTCCGCAGCCTAACTTAGAACGGGAGAAAGACTTGGGGTTGCTGCAACGGTTTCGCTAATCCAGTGTTATTCAAACTGTGGGTCGGGACCAGTGATGTCATGCAGGGGGAATGCGGGGGAACTCAGTTCCGCTAGTTAAAATTAGGGCTGACTCCGCCCACTTCACTCTCCCTCCTCCCCCCTCCCAATTCCTCTGCAAAGAGATTTTCTTCTTGGTTGGCCGGCACTCAGAGGGTTAAAGGGAGCGACTCCGGATTCCTGGGGGGCGAAGGCAGTGATGTCATTCAGGGGGAACGGACCAGAACGGGCATTCCGGATCCTAACGGGCTCTGTGGCTGGTTCTGGGTTCCCGACAAGTGCCAATCAAAAGTGAGTTCCTGTTCCTAAATCATTTGAATGACACCACTGGTCGGGACCCACTTGGTGAGTCGTAACCTGACGTCAGGTGGCTCGCGGAAAGACGGGAAGTTTCCATCTTGGAAACGGCAGACCTGACTCTTGCTATATTCCTTTTGTGAGTATGCACGGTTTGAATGTTCAAGTGAGGGTAGTTGTTGCTTTAATTTTGTTTTTAGTTCAGTGCTTTGACATCATAGTTTGTTTCACGGTTGTACAATCGCTGCGGTCCAAGACTGTCGTTCTATTACATCACGACACTTCCTGCTTGATGATGGCACTTCCTGCCACAACTTCACATCCAGGTTTATGACGCCACTTCTGGTGGGTCCCGACACGAGTGCCGTTCTAAAAAGTGGGTCCTGGTCTAGAAAGTTTGCGAACCGCGGCTCTAATCCGTTTGAGGACAGTGAACGTTGGCTGAGCATCTGCAAACCAGCCAGTCCAGTCAGGGCTGACTCCAGGAGCAGCAGGGCCCAAGGTGGGGCATTCCTGTGCCCCCCCTGTGCAGCCCCCCCCTCACCAGGAAGAGTGCGTATGGGGCAGCATGCAAAGCATAGCAGCTGGAATTAGTTGGTGGTGACATGATGACGTCACTGCCAACTGCTTCCAGGAGGCCCATTTTGGAGGCAGGGGCAGGTGGGAGGGCCCAAGACAAAGCTGTTCTGCTCTCCCCACTGACTTACGGCAACCACAGATCGCAGCTACAGTGGCAGGCAACATGCTGGCTGTGCTGAGGTGGAGCCCCCTGAAGCACAGGGCCCAATGGGACGACACTGGACACATCGGCTTAAGGCCGGCCCCGAGTCCGGAGATTCTCAAACTTTTTAGCACCGGTGGAGACGAACTGAGCAGCTGAGCTGAGAGCATTTCCTGTGAAACTCATTGTCTGTGGACACTTTCTCATCACTTCTATTTTCAAAAAGCCAGGAATTGGTGCCCGAGGCTAAGCCGAGGCTAGGCACGAGGACGACTTTCCTGGCTGGCAGAGCTGCCTCCACACAAACAGCCTGCGTCATGCATTTATTGCAAAAGATTTATGTCGAGAGGGTTAATGCCTCCATTTGCCTGAAGATAAGAGCTGAAGATCTGAAGGTCGCCAGTTCGGGACTACCAGAAGTCTCTGTGAGTGGCAGACCTCGTTAATTGCGGCTGATTAACAGCTGAGCTTCGGCTGCCTTGTGTGAGGGGGAGTTGTGCCGAAGTTCAGCCGCTTCTCTGGTGGGAGCAGGGAAGCCACTTATCAGCCAGCAAGAAGACAAACGGGTGGCCAGAAAGAAGGACTAAATCCAGAAAGATCCATCTGTATGTGTGTAGTTCTTGCAAGATAGAACGTTTCTGTAAAAATTGTAAAAACCTTCGGGTTTTGGAATAAAGTCTGCCTATGTAAACCGCCTTGAGTTATAGTCATTAGAGAAATCTGGTGACCTAAGAAAGGCAGTATGTAAATCCAAGTATTATTATTATTATTATTTGCAAGCTCCTCTTCATTGCGGGGGGGGGGGCTTTCCAAGCAGAGGCTGGACGACCTTCACAGAGCTGGAGGCTAGACTAGATGACCTCCAACTCCAACCACTCTACGATTCGCTAATGCAGTGGTTCCCAAACCTTTTCAGCTGGCAGCTCCCTTGAGCTCCTGGGCCACTGGCCGTAGCTCCCCATTAGAGCTACCCTATATAGAATTGGCGGGTTTTTCCTCGGCTCCCCAGGAGGCCCGGCTCACAGTCTGGGAGCAAGACCAGCTGGCCAGTGTACCAGCTGGTTGCATCATCATCTGCAGCCTCGCCTGGAGTTGGACAGGAGGAGAGCAGGGTGCGTAAGAGAAAAAAACACGCACTCATCACGTGTGCCTTTCTGTCCCCCTCTCCGATTTGTTTTTTGGGGGAAGGAACACTCAGACTTGACCGCAGTTTAGGACAGGGCTCGTCCCCAGCGATGGGATCTGGTAATGAAGATCCGGAATGCTGGGCGGGACTTACGTGTGAGTGGCAGCCCATCCGTTCCATTCCGCCGCCTGCCCGCCCGCCGCGCGGGCTGCCCTGGCCCTGGAGGGGGCGCCTGCTCGCCGGGGGGGGGGACGGGTGGGGGGTGCGCCAGGTGCCTGGGTGAGCAGCGGTGGGGCGCACCAACCGGGGGCAGCCTGCGCGGCAGGCAGGCGGGCAGCGGAACAGAACGGACGGGCTGTCACTCACACCTAAGTCCCGCCCAGCGTTCCGGATCTTCATTACCAGCTCCCATCGCTGGCCGTCCCTCTCCCCAGCAGTCAAAAGCACAGGCTCGCCGGGGGCCCAGTTCTGCTCGATTTCCTTTACGGACGGCACTGAGGCTGCTTGGGAACGCATTGAAGAAAACCCGCCCCACCCAGTAAAATGGCCCAGGCTGCCCCCACCTCCCCTGTCACCTGTGCAGTGGCGGCACGCTGTCCTGGGTCTTCAGGCTGCCCCGCGTCGACACCACGTTGAAGCTGTCCGTGCAGTCGCACTGGACGTGCAGGTAGGACTTGGGGTGCCGGTTTTCCACCACCACGATCAGACCCGCCCAGCCGTGCGTCAGGTAGTAGCAGGTCATCCCCTCGCGCCCCTGCAAGACACAAAAGGAAGGGGGGTTAAGGGAAGGGGGGGTCACACACGGGGGAGCGCCGGACGCGGCCCACCTCCCCGCCCTGCATCAGCCTGGCTGGCAGAGCACCAGAACCAAAAGTCCAGCCACCCGATGGAGAAGGCTCCGTGCTTCAGAGCAGCAGCAAAGCTGCATCCAGCTGTCTGGAACCTGGGGGGGGCCTCGGTTCTCGTACTTTTTAGCACCAGAACCCAGTTCTTAGAATGACCAGCTGCCCAGGACCTCCGGAAGTGATGTCATGGCCGGAAGTGCCGTCACTGTGACGCCAGAGCCTGCTGCTTTCCTCAGAATGCAGCCATAGTGCCATTTTCCAATAGCAAAGGGAATCAGAAAGAAAAAAGAACATAAGAACGTAAGAAGAACCCTGCTGGATCAGGCCAAAGGCCCATCTAGTCCAGCTTCCGGTATCTCACAGCGGCCCACCAGGTGCCCCAGGGAGGCATGAGACAACAAGATGCTTGGATCCCGCTTCCACTCCCTTGCACCCGGTTGTAAAAAGCCTATTTACAACCTCGGCACCGGCAAAACAACCGCACAGCCCCCCCGTTTTCCAGCATCCCATCATCCCATGTTTTCAATATGGCTGCTTGAGGTGCTTCGCGACCCACCTGAAATTGGCTGCCGACACACTGGTGGGTCCTGACCCACAGCTTGGGAACCACTGAATTAGATGCTGGACAAGGCCTCCGCTGCCTTCAGGAGCGAGATCTCAAGGCCCTTCTTGGAGTTTCCCCTCTCTGCACATTCAACAATGTGCAATGACGCCTACCCGAATCAGGAAGCAGGCTGTGAACAGTGGAAGAGCTAAGGGCAGGCGGGGGTGTGTGTGTGGGGGGTACATTTCAGCAACTGTACCCCAAACAGGTGCGTTTCAGAGGCCTCCAAGACCCCCCCTCTAGGCCTGATACCACAGGAGGTACCTGTCATGAAACTGTTGTTTCATGTGGGCCTTGTTTTTGTATCAGCGGCTGGAAGAGAACTACTCCTGTGTAAATGGTTCAGGGGAAGGAGATTGGCATTTTGGGGCTAAAGTTAAAAGCAGCCCCTTTTGCTGCTCTCAGGGAAGGTGAACCCCATTGTGAGTCCCGGGGATTAAGGACGCAGTGATAGCTGGTTGCAGTCTCAGTCGAACTCTGAAGGTGTCTTTTGTTTTTCCTCTTGAGTTCTTCTCAGTGAATTTATGAACGGAGGGTTTTACTGGAGGGAGGAGTCCTGTGGGTGGAAGCCTCCTAGTTTGTAATTTTACTATTGGGTTGTACAGCATAGTGGTTCTGTGATTTTTTGGGTAACTTTTTAAAACATTGTTTTAATTGTTATACTTGTGGTTTTTAAAGTGATGATTTTAATGTTGTAAGCCGCCTTGGGTGCCCATGCGGCAGAAAGGCAGGATAAAAATTAAATAAATAAAATGATGATGATGATGATGATGATGATGTATGCTAATAAAATGGGTTTTTATTTCTTCTGGTACGTTTTCTTTTGGGACGGGCTAGCCCAGGAACTCCCTTTTGTTGTACTAAGCCTGGGCTGGTGGCAGCGGCAGTACCCAAGGGGAGGGAAGTCACCCTCCCCCCATCATGAGAGTGCCCAGTCTCTCTACCTGCCCCAGGCCTCAAAAGACTTCCTGGGAACTGGAAGTGCCTTTCGGAGGCCTCTAAGCCGTCATATCAGGGTGGTTGTAAAACAAAACTGGGGGTATGGCGTATGGGGGTGTTAAAACAATTTTGTGCCCCCAGGTGCCAGATGCCTCAGCTACGCCACTGGCCAGGAATCCTTCCTTGCAAGATGCTCAGCTCACTGTCACCAGCTGGAATCGTACTTATCCAGGCAGACCCCCGTCCTGGGACTGCAGCCTGTTTTTATTCCATCAAGGGGGCCTTAGAGAATACCCAACACTCGGTTGCACATAATGGGGGGGGGCGCGGGGGAAAGCAAGAAGGTTATATATTGACTGGAGGGAACATGACTTCACATTCTTGAAGCCATGGGTATAAACTCAGATCATTGCCACGAAGGAGGATTGCCGCCGCGGAGTCACGAATCAAAATCTCCCTGCCCGTGTGTAAAAGTTAATCTCAACGTCTTTAATCATGCCTGCGTGTTCTGCATACGGGTGTGCGAATCGCTGGACGAAAAATGGGATTTAATTTCCACGGAAAGATTCATGTATTCACATTACATCAGTTCAATAAAACAACCGTTCAGTGAGTACTGAATTTTTGAAGCTGTGTAATTTCTTGTTGTTCCTAGCAGTCTTATTCACCATTTTCTGACACCCACTGTTAAGGGTCTAGAAGGTAAAAAAAAAATAAAAAAATTTCCCCCCTCCTTTTCCCCCCCTTCCCATTTACACTTTTTTTCCCCGCCTTCCATTTTCTACGGTAATATTTTTGAAAATTCTGAACATTAACAGAGTTTGTTTTATGGGGGGGGGTGAGTGTAGAAGTTTAAAAAAATACTCGTAATAGCCTGGAAGTAAAAAAGAATCACTCTCATATTGACAACTACTTGTGTTATACATTGAGAGATTTTAATGTAATTTTCCTACATATTTATCTAATTTTTGCCCACCCTCCCCTTTTTTTCTTTCCTTCCCGTTCACACTTTATTTTTGGTTGTGTAGATTTCAAAAAATAAGTCTGTGAAAACAATGCAATCCGAGTTTAAATAGACAGCAAGTGGCATTTCGTCCGGTATGTTCAGTAATATAATTACGCGGAATTAAACCTTGGAATTGCATATTAACTCATAATTAGGTTACCAATGATGTTTCTACACGATCACACGTTGTTATTTTGCTAAGTTTTTACTTCAGGAGTAAACTATTAAGTCCTAAACATCACGCGAAAACCAATCTGAAATGTTTGGAATCAGCATTGTTTTGAGTATAATGACGTTGCCGCTAAGCCCGCCCCCTGGCTTCACTTCGTTCCTATTCATATAATAGGCAGGGCCGGGCCCTGGGGGAAAGACCATCCGTGGGCAGGCAAGCTGTCTTTCAGGGAAGCTCGTTGAGGAACCCAAGTAGACAGGCTTCCAAGGGGCTTCAGGATGCTTTGGGGAGCTCTCGGACAACCACGGCACTAAGAAGAGAGGGTGTTCTCATGGTTGCAGCCAAGAATCACCTCAACGGGAATCAAATTTGCCTGTGTCTAATGGATTGCATGGTCTGTGCTGGGCCAACAGCACCATCTAGAGGCTGTACCTGCGCTGCAAGTGGGATACAGGCTGAAGCATCAGGCCCCGCCCCATCCCCCCCCCCCGAGCGCTGTGCTCACCTCGTGCCGCTCGCCCTTGTTCTCCGTCAGCAGGATGATGGCGTCGGCCAGCGTGGTCGCCTGGGCCTCGATCTGCTCCACCATCACCAAGCGAGAGCTGTAGATGGCCAAGATGTAGCTGGGAATGTCGACGGTGGGACACCCGTTGCTGGTCGTGGGGCTTGACACTGGGGTGGGTGGGTGGAGGGGAAGCAGGCAGGTGAAACCGGGCCGGGCTGCATGATACCCTGCCATCCACAAGACCCACCCGGAGGAGGCCCTACCTATCATGGCATTCCCTGGCATTCCCACAGCAGCCCCATTGCCCAGGTTAAGATCCCAAAAATTAACGACTCCTACAAAGAACAACAACAACATGCAAATTGTAAGATAAAAGCAGCAGGAACCCCTCTCCACCCCTGCTACCAGAAGTATAGGAATTTGCAACTGGGGGCTGGAGCGTATGCTGGGGACAAACCAACACAGATACTTAAAAGGTAAAGGTAATGGTTTACCCCCGACCAAATGTTCTAGTCGTGACTACTGTAGGGGGCGGTGCTCATCTCTAAGCCTGTAGAGCCGGCGTTTTGTCCGAGGACAAGCTTCCGTGGTCATGTGGCCGGCATGACTATACCGCGTAGCGCACGGAATGCTGTTACCTTCCCCCCGAAGTGGTCCCTATTTATCTACTCGCATTTTTAGGTGCTTTCGAACTGCTAGATTGGCAGGAGCTGGGACAAGTGACGGGAGCTCACTCCGTCGCGTAGTCTTGAACTCCCAACCTTCCGGTCGTAAAGCCCAGCAGCAGCGGTTTAACCCGCTGCGCCACCACGTCCCTCAACACAGATTCTACTTTCGCCTAAAAATCAGTGGGGAGCCAATCAGCTCTCACATGGGAGGGAGGAGCACAGCACAGGGGCCACCCTGGAGAAGGCCCTGCCTAGACACAGGGGCGTTACCTGGGCCCGCAGAGGCGCTCGTGGCCTGGGTTTGCCAGTGGTTGAAGGCGCAGCACACCACGGCGTACTCGCCCGGCTCCAGCATCACGTCGCAGTTGACGAACTTCTTGACGGCCCTCTTGCTGTGCGCCATCAGGCGGCCCAGGTTGAGCTTGTTGCCGTTGGCGAAGGTGGCGCGGAACACCATGATGCAGAGGTCGAGCAGGTGGCTGTCCACAGTGTCCGAACGCCTGCCGGGGGAGAAGCATGGAGAGGTCAAGGGTGGGGTGGGGGGCTGCTCTGGCCGAGCCAGGAGATGGAAACCGTGTCGGCAGGGATGGGGTTGGGGCTTGCTGGCAATCGTGCCAGTCTTCCCCTCCCACCAAGGGCCAGCATGACCCATGGAAAAGAAAGGCTGGAATCAGAAAACGCACCCTTGAAAATCATACTTGATTTCTGGGCAAGGCACTACACCGCACCTGTACACCCATACCTATAGGCAGTAGTGGGATCCGGGGATTGACTACCGGAATGCTGGGCGGGGCTTGGACGGGACGTACGTGTCATTGGCTGCCCGTCTGTTCAGTCCGCAGCCCGTCCTGGCCTGGGGGGGGGGTGCTGGCTCACCGGGGGGACAGGTGGGGGGTGTGCCAGATGATCGGACATGCAGCGGTGGGGCGCACTCCCCCGGAGAAGCCCGCGTGGCCGGCAGGCAGCCCAAGGAACGAAACGGGCGGGCTGCCAATCACGCGTAAGTCCCGCCCAGCATTCCGCTAGTCAATCCCCAGATCCCATTACTGCCTATAGTACACCTATAGTACTGCCTATACACATGAATGTATGAAACAGGACATATATGAAACGCAAGTGGAGGACAAGGAGGCCTGGTGTGCTGTGGTCCAGGGGGTCGCGAAAAGTCGGACATGACTTAGCAACTGAACAACAACATATGAAACAAGACAACTGCAAGGCTGAAGGGCACTCCATATTGTTAGAGGTGGGAGAAACCGGTTTCATTTATTTGCTTATTTCAGTGTTTTCCAAAAGTTAGGAGGGCAGAAAGTGGGGTTATGTATTTTTATTCAACGTTGTTTTTATTATTAATTAATACCCCGCCTTTCTGCCCATAGGCACGCAAGGCGGCTTACAACAAAAACAGTAAAACAATAAAATTCACAACTTTAAAAAGCAGTAATTTAAAAACAATATTAAAACAATTAAAATTTAAAACAACAACAAGAAGCCCCGTGGATCATAAAATATAAGGAAGAGTATAAAAACCAGCCAGCCAGTCAACAATTAAAAGCTGATAATGATAATTTGACATGATAATTTTAAAATTATAATCCAAGTGTATGTGGCAGGCGAAATGGGGTGTGTGTGTAGTGTCAGCAAATGCAGCCAGAGTCATTTCCCCTGCACCCACTCCCGTGACATAAATAAAAGCCAAATAAAATAGATTTTTTGGGGGGGGGGCAGATTTCAGGGATTTTTTGTTTAAACACAAAAAATGAGAAAGGGGTATTATGTGTTTCTTATGAGAAATCATTATGTGTTTATTATTAATTATAATTTTATGTTTATTATGATAAATAATTATTATGAGAAATAATATTATGGGAATAATTATGTGTTTATTATGAGAAATTATTATTGTTGTGCATTATGAGAAAGGGGTAGTATGTGTTATGCAAAAAGGGGTATTATGTGTTTTAATGTCATTACCACCGTTTTCTGCCACCTATTGTGGATTACATTTTACAGGCTCTAAGCCCAGTGGTCATCAACTGATGGGGGCTGGGAACTGCAAGTGAGTCACGCACACCCCAATGGTGGGTCACAACAGCAGAGCCACTGCCTTCTTTTGCCTTCGAGGGTTAGGTTCAGGCAAAGAGACCAGAGGCCAAGTGGCAGACAGACCTCCATTTCACAGATGTGTAGGTGAGAGGAGAGAATTTCAACAACTGCCCCTTGCCTCCCCCTCTCTGCAGGACCACCCAGAGCTACAGAAGTCCAGTGAGGCCCACCCAGGCCCTAGAGAGAAAAGCAGGAAGAGGGACATGTGCAGCTGCCAGGAGTCTCGGGCAGCGGTGTCATGCAGCCAGAACGCTGGGCGGGAGGAACGGGTGAGCAGCAGAAACGGAGCGGTACGCAACGGGCGGGCTGCCGCTCACCCGTTCCTCCCACCCAGCGTTCCAGCTACATGACGCCGCTGGTCTCGGGTCTTTATCCAGCACCTGTGAAGTTACGACCTGTCGCCTCACCTGCTGCCTTCCTGGAAGAGGGCAAACTCCAAGGTTGCGCGCTCCAGCACCGTCAGGGAAGTCACCGTGACCGGGCCGCTGGCCTTGTTGGGGAAGGGGCCCTGCACGCGGACCTCGTGCCAGTCGGAATGGAGCTTGCAGATGTCAACCGAGTCAAAATACCTGGCAAGGGAAGACCGACAGATCGACCGACCCTCAGTCCAGGCCATCACCATCTCATGAGAGCCCAGCACGGACCGCCGTCAGCCCAACGTGCCCTTGAGCCTCTGCCACGCACGTGTGCAAAACTGCTTTCGGGGACCGCACCCACTTCCAAGGGAGGCAGCCCCGCTCCAGCAGCTGTGCAAGGTGGGAAATACCTGATGAAGTCGCTGTACTCTATCCAGAAGACGCCCTCGCTGCTCCCGTGGGGCATCAGCTCGTGCCGCAAGTGCCCCGGCCAGTGGAGCCAGTCGTCGGACCAGCTGCCGTTCCAGGAGAAGCGGCCCCAAGGATTGCGCAGTCGCAGCAGCCTGGAGGGAGAAGAAGCGGGGAAGCACCGCGTCAGGCCCGAGGCGACCGCGGGCGCGAGTGGCCCAACATGGCCTGCTCCGCGGCTTCAGTACAGAAGCCAGAAGGTTCTGCTCCGCTGCCCTCAGGAGACAGAGAGCAAACATGCGACAGCCTTGACGGAGACCGCGCACCAAATATAAAACCCACCAGCAACGCTCACCCGCAGCCACCCCCGAGTCGTTTCATCCCCCACGATAAGATCAGATGAATTACAAAATCCGATCGCTCTACGCCTGTAGGGGTGGGGAAGGGTTTGATGGCACGGCCTAAAAATAACCAAGGCAGGTTCTGAGCAGGCTCCCCCTGGGGAAGAGAGGCTCCAGAACACCAGTGTGGATTTCTGTGATCACAATATAGTGGCATTAATACAGCAAATGCTCAATTAAATGGATGAGCCTGAAGGGGAAGGGTTCCCGTTAATCTGAATACACTGAAGTCAATGGAGATGTGCGCACAGGGCTGGCTCTAGGAGTGGTGGGGCCAGCGATGGGATCTACAAATGAACAAGGGGAACGCTGGGCAGGACGTATGCGGGGCTTCCGCGTGATTGGCTGCCCGTCCGTAGCATTCTGCAGCTGTCCTGGCCTCGGGGGGGGGGTCTGCCCCCGGTTAGCGCGCCCCCCGCTCCTCGCCCAGGTACCCGGCGCGACCCTCATCTGTCCCCCGCGGCGAGCAGGAGCCCCCCCCCCCGAGGCCAGGGCAGCCGCGGAACGCTACGGACGGGCTGCCACTCAAGCGGAAGTCCCGCCTACGCCGCGCCCAGCGTTCCCCTTGTTCATTTGTAGATCCCATCGCTGGGTGGGGCCCAAGGCGGGGCATTCCTGAGGGCCCCCCCACTCCCCAAGAAGAGCACTTGTGGTGCCACACACAAAGTGTGGCACCTGGAAATGGTTGGTGGTGACAGGATGACGTCACTGCCGATTGCTTCCAGGAGGCCCATTTTGGGCACTTCAGAAGCTGGGGCAGCTGAGAGGGCCCAAGGCAAAGCTGCTCTGCTGGCCCCACTGACCTACATACAAATCCTAAGAGATCCTGCCTGCAGCAGCAAGCAATCTGCGCAGTGCACTGGTGCGGGGGCCCCCAAAGCGCAGGGCCCGATGTGATGGCATTGGTCACTTTGGCTTAAAGTGCGCATATCCACTTTGGCCTGCGTGCGCATATCCAAAATGTGCATGACCAGTTTGTAACACAGCAGAAAATGTCCATTGCAAACACCTGCTAACTGGGCAAGGGGCACTTTTCCAAGTGGTGCTCCTCTTATATTACGCAGGGGAAGAGCAACTGTCCCTCTGCACCCCTGCACAATGTCTGGTCTAGCGGCTGTTGCTGGTGATGTTCTGCATTTTTTAAGACGGTGAGCCCTTTGAGGCCATTTAACTTTAGTGCTACTATTTGCCTGTAACCGCTTTGTGAACTTTGTGTCGAAAAGCGGTATATGAATACTGCAGATTGAGTGACTGTTCTCGAATCTGTTAAATGCAGTTCTGTTGAATCGAGGAATCGCTGCACAAAAATCGAAGCCACGCAAGGGGTCGTTCCTCGGTCTGGAGCGCGACATTTTTGGTCGGTTCGCAAAGCGTCGCACTGCAGCATGTTAACATTTGCCCCTCAGAGAGAACAGCAATGAAATGTTTGACTAGCAAAATGGCAACGTTAACACTTTATGTATACTATCCTCCTTGCATACAACCCCTCCATATATGGTAGACCAGTATTATGATTGTACAATGCCTGCCTTCTCCAGCACCCATTGCAGCTCTTGCAAAAATAGCTCTTTTGTTTGCAGCTCTTGCAAAGTAGAGAAAATACAGGTGTCCCCTGTTACACCACCACCACCACCACCCCGCCTGGGGATTTTTATATTCTTGGATAAGTTCTTTTATATTCTTGGATAAGTTCTTTTATATTCTTGGATAAGTTCTTTTATATTCTTGGATAAGTGCTTTTTTAGACATCAATTTATTGTTTTTTTATTGTTCTTCTGCTTGATTGTTCTTCATAAAAGATATACCTTATTATCTTTTATGTTGTATTTTATTGTTTTATATGTTTTACCACTTATGTACTTTTAGCGGGTTCTTAGCCACCTCGAGTGCCCTTTAGGGAGAAAGGCGGCGTAAAAATCTAAGAGATAAATAACGCTGCCTGCATGTTGCATTCCTGAGTTGAGCCAGAAACTCTTCCTATGTTAAGAAAATAGAAGTGACGGTAATGGGTGGGGGAGGGGGGAATAAGGGGACATCCACATTTGCTCTACTTTTGCAAGAGCTGCAAAGCATCTCCAAGAACAATAAAGATCAAAATTACAGAATTCAACACCAAACAATGTCGCGTTCTAATGATAAAAAGAGACTAAAGGATCCTACTGATATTACAGTCCTGGCTCTTTTGCCTGAAAAAAATTATCTGCAGTGTGCTTTGTTCTGAAGAGCCTCCCCTTTCTTCCCTCCTGTCTGTGAGATCTAAGAGGGACAGCCTCCCCTGAACAGTGCTGAGTCACTGTTTGCATAAGAGCAAGACGACGACTCAGCATTAAAACCAAGCAAGTTCAACCTGCCTTGTCAGTGACGGAACTGCGATGCTTTGCTTACCTGTACCCCTGAACGTCTCGTACATCCAAAACGGAGTATGCGTGCCGTGGGCGAAGCCCCATGCTCTCGTACGCCGCGTCGTCCACCTTCATGTTGCCCCCTCCGCACGATGCGCCCATCAGGAAACTGAAGCGTGGGGTGATGGAGAAACATGGCAGGGAGCACAGACAGAAAGGACAAGAGGAAGGAGATTTACATTGCATGGCTGGGCTTCAGGACTCAACTGGAGGACAGGGGCTTGGGAGCTAGTTCAAGTATGTATTGGCTCACACGCCACGGAAGATCTGGGCAATTGACGACCGCAGCAGCAGCAGCAGCAACATAAGCTAAGGAAGCCAGCGAAGACGCCAGCGAGAATCTTAAGACAAATATGCAAGGACTGCTGAAGCTTGAGCTTCTGCATCCTGATCATCGAACATTTGTGGCAGAGCGGACTGTAACACTTCAGGCTACAAAGTGGGGGGGGGAGAGGATTTCTTAAAACGTGAAAAAACTCAATGTGACTAAACGTCTCCCTCTTGCCCAGAGAGTTCGCATCTGTCCTGACATCCTGCTGCACAGCCTTCTGGGACGCCAGGCGATAGACGCAACTGCCCAGAGTGTCCCTGCTACCAGGTTGGCTTGAAAACAAGAGCTGCACTGCGGTGGAACAGTAGGCGCTGCTCGGGACAGGGAGGGAGTCCGGGGGACACAGTGGCCTCCGTTTGATCTCCACCAGCTCAGACAATTTGTTACTGCCGACAGTTGCTGCAGAACCCTGATGAAATGTCAGTGATTTTCAAGGGCTGTGCTCCACCATATAGGGAAAGATGCCAAATAACCACCAAGAGGAAAGAGATTATGCTCTCCCCCACCCCCACGGGGCTTAAACTGAGGGGGGGGGTGGAGATCTTTCGTGGTGCTTCAGAAAGAGCTGGGATGTGGTTTCTCTGCAACATACTAGAGACACCTCTTGGGTTGTGAAGTGCTTGCTGTTTCCCCTAAAAAACTTTGCCCCCCGGTTGATCAAACCCCTTTCATTGCTTGCATCCAATCCCTCTCTGTTCAATTAGGGGGCCACCTTCCCTCCACCACCACTCCCACCTGCACAGCGTGCCAATGGCAGATAGCAGGCACCGAGACACAAGCAGGCTCGCGGAACCAAAGGCATGGCCCAAGCAAGAGAGCTGCTTTGTGTGTGTTTAGGAATGGAAACCAAAAGCCCTCCTGGAATGCTGGCCAGTTATAGGGCATCAGTGGCCTCCACAGTAAAGTCTTGCAGGTAGACCAGGAAGCAAAGAGGAAAGAGAGTCTCGGCAAGCAGTTCGGACAGAGTTGGCAGTAAGAGGCTCCTGGACTCTGCTGCTGGTGCCACTGGTTCTGTACTATGAACCGAGAGTGCCATGGAGTCAGGCCCCATGGCCAGCTCTAGCAACGGCAGGGCCCAATGTGGGGCATTCCTGCGGGGGCCCCAGTCCTCCCTGCGGGGGCCCCCACTCACCAAGAAGAGCGCTGTCCGTGCCACGTGCAAAGCATGGCATGTGGAAGGAGTTGGGGGTGATATCATCACATCACCGCCAACTGCTTCCAGGTGGCCCATCTTGGGCTGTGCAGAGGCAGAGGCAGGTGGGAGAGTAAAGCTGCTCTGCTCGCCCCACTGACTTACAGCTGCAGCCACAGGCAAGATGCTCGCCTTGCTAGTACGGGTCCCCCTGAAGTGCGGGGCCCGATGTGACGACGTTGGTCACACTGGCTTGAAGCCAGCCCTGTCAGGCCCAATCTACCAATTACACCGAGTGAGGTGGGAGGCTTCTGGACGGCTCCACTTCAGACTGCAGGGGGAGAGTCAAATTTCTGAATCTTCCCCCCT
Source organism: Lerista edwardsae (assembly GCA_029204185.1). Taxonomy (NCBI): domain Eukaryota; kingdom Metazoa; phylum Chordata; class Lepidosauria; order Squamata; family Scincidae; genus Lerista; species Lerista edwardsae. The sequence continues at coordinate 3,974,450 of JAJKFI010000083.1, forward strand.
GCAGATAAAATCCTACACATAGTAAATTAGCAAATCGAGGACAAGGCCGGTGCAAAAACGTTCTTTGCTTATTGACAAAGAGGGGTGGATGTTTTTGCTTTCCCATGCACACACACAGAGACTATTGCGAAGTGTGACCCACTCAACCCCATCTGCAGTCAGAAGTAGTGCAGTCCAGAAGCTCAGGCTGCTACCTCCCAGGGTTGTTGGAAAGACAAGATAAGGGGAAATGGGGAGGGCAGAGGGTGAGAAGAGATAGTGGCAGGAGGCGGGCAGATTCCCGGAAAGCGGGAAGCGGCTGCGTTTATTTTTGGGGGGCATGCCATGAAAAAGGTTGGAGATCACGGATGTAGACTCTCTCTAGAAACTAGTTCATAGTTATCTCTTGCTTGGACCAACATCGCCAACTATTTGGTTGCACCTGCGCGATAAGATGCTTCCAAGCAATGAGAACCTGGAAAGTAGCTGTGCAGTCACATCTATCACCCTGCTTGTCAATTAGCTTGTTCTTGTTACTTTCAGCCAAACTACTGAAGAAGGAAAGTTTGCCTATAATGCCACTAATTGAGCTCAGGGCCTGGACTTGCCTTTGAGGAGCAGCATGCTGGGTCAGTCGGCGAGTCCACTTTTGCTCTGCACGCTTTGCGCTCAGAAGCAGGGTCAGGCTGCACACTGGTCCTGGGCTGAGCATATTTTCTGCTGCTGCATCCAAAAGAACCCCACCCCCCCTCCAAGCCCACAGCTGATGCCCAAAACGGTGCACTCAGTAGCGACTGCATGTCCAAGGGGTTCGCTATGACTCATGGATAAGTCAAGGGTAAAACATAGGGGTGCATGAAAGTGTGCAGGCAGGCCAAGCTACAAAAGCCCAGAGTTCTGACACTCTTGGGCGGCCAGGGAGCATTTGGTCTGAACTCCCAAAGGGGTTTTTACATGTGAGAAATGTAAAACCAGAAACCCACACCAGAAAAGTATTGGATGGAAGTAGCCACTCCACCAAGCACATTGCCAGAGCAGTGCATGCTGGGATTGGTCATCTCTGGAAATCGCTTTGGCGTGTTAAGAAGAGGGTCGGCCATGAATTGCATCCTAAGCCGGGGGGGGGGCGGGTCTCAAGGTCCCACATCAGGAAGTTTTCTCAGGGAAGCAGCCTTAAGGCTCTAGGTTTTTTTCCTCTTTCCCTGCTCTAAGTGCAACCTGACCAACTTCAACGAGCACAAATGCAGTCTTCAGAAGGGTATACTATTCGGTCAGAGCCCATTGTCGGGGGGCACAGCTGTGCTTGCCCAGCAAGCCCCCAAACCACCACCCTATCCCGGGACGTGCAGCACCCAATGCACAAGTGACGTGCCCCTCGGTGGGCCAACTGGCATTCTAGCCTGCCTTCACCCGCTACACTTCCTGCTATACACCTCCTCACGGCTGAAGGGGAAAGCCCTCCCTCCTGCCCTGTCTTACCCAGCCTCCTTAGAACTCAGCATTTTGGCCCAGATGAGGTCAGTGTCAATGGGCTCCTCGCGAGGGTTAGTGGAGCTGACCTGCAGCATCAGGCTCTCGCAGGGAGCGCCGGTAAGCGTAGCTAGGCCTTCAATGGCGCGCCCTGCCTGGAGGGCAAAGTACGAACCGTGGAGTTTGGCCAGGGCCTTCTCAATCAGGGCCACCCACAGCTGCTTCCTCTGGGCCTGCGCAAGAAGGAAACACGAGACAGAAGGTTACGAACAAAGGAGACAGCCCAATCAAGGATGCGCACCCAATTACCGTAGATACTCGTGTATACGTCAATCTCGCGGATAACCTGGGGGCACATTTTAAGCCGCAGATCATGGAATTCGCTATGACTCATGGATAAGTCAAGGATAAAACTTAGCCTTTGAAAGCCTTTGAATTGGTAGGTGAGTTTGTCCGATTTTACCCAAGGCCAGAGCCTGAAAAACCACTTTCCAGTAATTCTTCTGAGGCAGCACAAGCACCGAACTATTCTCTAAACAGGAAGCAAGGGGAAGGTGCTTATGGGAGTTGTAGGCCTTTTGTGAGGAGTACAGCACTGTGCTTCCATAGCAGCAGCAAGCACGCTCTCCTGGCTTCCTGTCTGAAGAATAGCTCCGTGTTTATACTGCTTCAGAACGCGTCAAAATAGCTCAATTCTTTCCCCGTGTATCCCACTTCTCAGCCCAGTCTTCCCCCCCATGCCCCACCTCACAATACAACTGTTTTTAGAAGCTGGGGAGGCCTTACCACACTGACCAGCGTATAAGTCGACTCTGGTTTTCAGGGTCAGTTTTAAGGCATAAATAGAGGTGTTTGTTTCCAGTGAATAAGAGCCTAAGTCTTACGGAACTCAATGGGCTCACTTCTGAGTTAAAACAGCAGTTTTTGAAAACCTCTAGGCACAAATTTTTCAACTTATACACAAAAATAGATACTGTAAGCACCTCTTTTCTCACCAGGTAATTCCATTTAAATGCAATGGTATCACATAAAGTGATCAGGTGGAGCCTTTTTATAGGAAACTGCATTCAATAGATATAACATAATATAAAATAAACAAAAAATTCTTGAATCTAAAGAGTGCCCAGGAAATCTGAATTCCACAGCAGTGTTAAACAATGCAAACTGATGTACAGCTTCTCTCATTCTGCATAATTATTTTGCATTTTTTCCTAGTTTGGCATAATTTACTCTGGTTTTGCTAGTCGTGGGAAGGAGAAGGAAAGCAGAGCCCTGACCCATAGACATTGAAATATTATTGGGCTACTTCTCTGGCTTCTGAAGGTGCACCTGGCAACACTCACATGCTCTTAAGCAAACCTTATGGACCAGAAACTTGTTTTTTAGATGAATTCTCAAGACACTGAATTCTTGGGGCTGCCTCCACAGACTCGCAACACAGCTACTGCCCTGCCTGTGTGCTAAGCCCATTTCTGCAGAACAGAACGTCCCACAGTTCTTGGCCTACAAGACGCTACCTCTCACACCTGCAAAACCACATTCTGCACATCCTCTTGGCTCCTCAAACGCCATCACCAACCTGAGAGAAGAGAAGGTAGCCACAGTCGTCACAGGGCAGCATGTCATCCACCAGCACGGTGGTCCAGGTGCCATCTTTGCAAAGGCGCACCTGGTAGGCCCCCTCCGGGCAAATGGTTCGTGTGATCATGACCCGCTCCACCAGCTCAGGCCTCTCTGCCAGCACAGCCAGGGCGCTCAGGAACCTGAAGGGGCATCAGAGGGGGGAAAAAAAATCAATGTGGGGCAGATCGGGAATAGACCCACCGTTGTTAGCACAGTGGTTCCCAAACGTTTTAGCACTGGAACCCACTTTTTAGAATGGCAATCTGTTGGGTCCCACCAGAAGTGATGTCATTAACCTGGAAATGATGTCATGTCCAGAAGCGACATCATCAAGCAGGAAAATTTTTAACACCCTCATATGACAAAATCCAGTTAATTGAGTACAGTACGGTTACAGTAAGTATAAAAAAATTATTAAAAATGAAGAAGACCCCTCCTAACCTTCCCAAGCAGCTGCTGATCTATTTAAAAAAAAATTCCCCAAACGTCCCAACGGCTGCAATGCTATTCACACTTACTTGGGAGTAATCCCCATTGACTATTGTCGTTAAAAGCATGTACATTGTAGTCTGTTAAAAGTACAGCTCTGTAACATTTCCCCCAAATGCAGTCGGCTACCATAGCAGCAGCAAGTCTTAACAAAAATAAAATATACATTGAAATGAATGGGGGACTTTCCAGGCCTGGCTGACACAATGGCATGCAAGTCCCATCTGTGTCACCAGGGGGCAGCCTATGCCTACAGTCAGAAGAGAGAGTTCTTGGCAGAGAGGGAGGGGTGACAAGCAAGCCCTGGGATGAGAGACTGGGAGGGCAAAGCCACTGTCTGGGATGGGGGACCCTACAGAGGCATCTCCAGGGGCCAGGCTCATTGGACTGGGCCTCTGCAGAACACAGCCCAGAAATACAGGCAATGTCTTCAGAGGGCATCTTGGGATATCTGCTGTGCACACTGCAAGTGAACCAGGTACCATTTCCATCGGTTGTGCAGGCTCTGGGGAGGGAGCAATCAGGCATGCATGCTCCCTTAGGTTGCCGGCTGTCCTGCTTCACCCAGCACATCCAAATCACCCCCACCGCCATCGTTCCTCACCAGCAGTTTCCCAGGAGCCCCTGCAGGATGTCCGAGGGCCTGGGCGTCCGGAACACAGACCACTTGACCATGCGGTCCTTGAAGACGCTGCAGTTGATTTCGTGCGGCCTCAACCACTGCTTCACCCGCTGCTGGACGCTGTCCCCTTCGGGGAAGCCGACCGACTGGGGCCCGGGCGGGAAACTGTCGTCCACAAAGTTGACGTGGTTCTGCGGGGAGACAAGCGCGGCGTTCAGAAAGGCGCCAGTCCGGGCTGAGAATCTGCCCCTTGCAAAAGCAGGGAGGGGGCGCGCGCTGGGGGCAACATCGACGCTGGGAGCCTTCGAGACACTTGCCGCATAATGTCCAATTCCCCCGGAAGGCAGATGCTCAAACGGTGTTTAAGGCAATACAGTCACAGAAGCTGCCTGTTAGCAAGTCCACCAGCAGGAGGAGCTGCAGTTCAGTGGGAAAGCTTTCACTTGAAAGGTCTCATGCTCTGTATAAGAAAGGTCTCTTCCCCCCCCCCCCACATCTAAGCTAACCAGAATGCTTGGATGTTCCAAAGGGGGGGAGAATAGAAAACCTCCCTGCATGCAGAAAACTAGCATGTCAGGGAGAAGGTTACGTGAAGCCAGCGGTTTCCAAATTTATCATGGTCATGGCGCCCTTCTTTCACTGCAGGCTTCCCTCGAAATGTTGTGTGATTCAAGATGGCAGCGCTGGCGAGAGCCAGGAAGAAGAGGCCACCGGGGACACGCCCTGGCACCCCTGTGTGTTTGCCACGGTGTACAGTTTGGGAACCAATGAGTTAAGCCCTTATCCCTAAAATATATCTTAAGTGCTAGAAACTTGACTCGGGGGTAAAAAACAGAAATCCAAGATTTGCAGGAAGCATACGTTCTGCAGGGCTTGATGCAATCGGGCATTTGTAGACAGCCCTGATATGAGCATGGCAGAGGATCTCCACCAGAAGTTACCAGGAAGAGTGCCTGGAAACCTGGAAAGGGGTTTTCTGCCTACTTTGAGAGCAATGCAGATCCCATTTGGAGAGCAATGCAGATTCAAGCACCAGGCAACCACTTCTCACTTTGCGAAGTTGCCGGACTTCCTCCAGCTAAAGCCGAGCTTCCCAGCCTAGGGGTCTTGACCCCCTGGGGCAGTGGAGAACGTTTTCCCCTTTCAGGGGAGGGGTGAGTCAGCCGTGGCAGTGGCGATGGCACTTCTGGGCTTGTGCTGCCACCGTCTAAGTACAAAAAGGATTTTCCGGCTTGGAGCGCAATCCTAACCTGGAGTTAGGCTTTCACGGTTAGGCCAGCCAAGTTCGGCTGCCTCTAGGGCCACCATAAAGTGCATTTGGACCACTCTCGGAGTCAGAGAGGCCGGCACACAGACGCGCACCATCCTCCCCGACTTGGAGAGTGGTCCAAACGTGCTTTACGGTGGCCCTTGTGCCAGCCAAACTTGGCTGGCTTAATTGTGCCGGCCTAACGCTGTGCGGCAGCAGTGAGAGCAGTGATGTCATGCAGGGGGTACGCGAGTACCCGTTTCTAGGATTACAGCTGGCCCCGCCCATTCGCCCGCCCACTCGTCGACTCCGCCCTCTGCAACGTTTGCATTTCCTGCATGTTTGAGTTGCCTGCATGTTCTCAGAGCCAGGCAGGCAGGCAGGCAGCGAGCGGAGCCTTTCCTTTCCTTGCCACTGAAAAATGAGTTGCTCTGGGGTTTTAACATGATGCCAGGCCTCCTTCACATGTTCTGGGGGTGCTGTGGAATACTGTGGCAACTGTTGGGTCAGTTTGAAATCATCTGAGGCCTCAAAAAGGGCTTTTTTCATGTCACTTCCTGCCACGACCTCACTTCCGGCTTATGACGTCACTTCCGGTGGGCGGGTCCCGACACGTGCCAATCAAAAGTGAGTACCTGTTCTTAAATCATTTAGATGACACCACTGGGTGAGAGCCCGGGCTTGGCAGCGTCTCCAGCTGATGCTGAACACGGGTAAGTCCAAACCCCCACAAACCCGCAAGTGCCGTCACAGCTGAGCTGCCGCTCCCTGCACCAACTTAGTGGCTCCCTCACCTTCAGGCAAAGTTTGGGAACTTTGAGCAAGGCTTGAGCTAAAGGAAAGGCCCAAATGCTCCGCAAATGTGCACACGCCTTGCTGAATTCCATGGGATTTCCTTCGAGTAAACACACCTTGGAGGATCGGGCAGGGCAGTTAGCGTTTCCTGCTTTCCCCAGAGCTTCACTGTCCAGGCGACAGCAGGCGCCCCCTGCTGGAGACGCCACACGCATCTCCCCAGCAAGCATCAGGCCCAGACGTTAGTCCTTGGGGGTGCGCCCTGTACTGCCACGGTCATGACACCTGGGTCAGACGCTCCTACGCAGCAATTGATGCTGTACTGCAGGTTCAGCACAGAACAGGCCGACACTGGCAGAGAGGGGGGCACGGAAAACCACAAGACAGGACCAGAGGCTGAGCGGGGCAGGCGGGTGGCTTGCAAATGCCAGCTCTCCTTTCCGGGCCCAGAAGCAGGGCTTCAGAATTCTGCAGCTCAGACCACGGGGGGACCTTCACGTGCGCCTGTCCGCAGCTGAAGGGAGGCGACCCCAGCATTACGGGCCAGCTGCATGCAGTGTCAACTGCGATCCTGCACCCCAGAGAGTGGGTGCTCACATCAGCCCCAGAGGCCAGCTTTGAAAGCCTCTGAGAGGGGGTGCAACTGCACACACAGGAAATACCTGGTTCAAATCTCATCTCTGCCACAAACGTATTAATGTCTTTAGGCAAGTCGCTCTCTCTCGCCAAGTACTAAGTTTTACTACACGAAGCAGGCAAGAGCAAACGATCATTGTTGTTGTTGTTGTTCAGTCGCTAAGTCGTGTCCGACTCTTCGCGACCCCATGGACCACAGCACGCCAGGCCTCCCTGTCCTCCGCTAGCTTCCTGAGTTCGCCCAATTTCATGTCCATTGCTTCGGTGACACTATCTAACCATCTCATCCTCTGTCGCCCCCTTCTCCTTTTGCCTTCAATCTTTCCCAGCAGGTAATTAATCTGTGGAGCTCCTTGCCAGTGGAGGTGGTGGCGGCATCTGGCCTAGATGCCTTTAAAAGGGGACTGGACAGATTTCTGGAGGAAAAGTCCATCGCAGGCCACAGGCCATGATGGATGCTGCAACCCCCTTATTTCAGAGGTAGGCTGCCTCGGAGTGCTGGATGCAGGGGAGTGGCAATTAGATGCAGGTATCTAGTTGTCTTGTGTGCTCCCTGAGGCATCTGGTGGGCCACTGTGAGATACAGGAAGCTGGGCTAGATGGGCCTTTGGCCTGATCCAGTGGGGCTCCTTTGATGTTCTTAAGGCCCAGACTGAATTGCAAGTTATTATAGCTTCCTCCCCACAGACAGGATAGCAAATTCTCTTTTATTTACCTCAGAATTTTACCTCAGAATTTTACCTCAGAATGCCAGATACAATGGAGTGGCAACAGGATGCAGGAATCTTGTTGTCTCGTGTGCTCCCTGAGGCATCCGGTGGGCCACTGTGAGATCCAGGAAGCTGGGCTAGATGGGCCTTTGGCCTGATCCAGCGGGGCTCTTTTGATGTTCTTATGGATATGTGGTAGAACACCACCCTCTCCATCCCCTCCTCCTCTGCCATCCAATGCACAATTATCCTTCAAATCACCTGGTGCTGGAAAGGGGACCTCTCTTTTGCACCCGTGTGAGAAAGGGGACTTGGAAGGGGGTGGGTCAGGATTTGGTGAGGGCTGAAATGAAAGGACCCAACCCTGCTACACACAGTCACAGTGAGCCGGTAATAAGACGGCCTCCTAACACGGCCACCCGCTGTTCCTGTGGCAGGCAGAATGATCTGAAGCCCAACCAGATTAAATCTCATTTCAGAAGCCTGCGTGATGGAGCTTCAGACTTGAATCACGGCGGGACGCAGAAAAAAAGCAATGCTTGATCATTAAAAGCTGCTGAATGATTAGTTATTAATGGCCATTGGGAGTGGCCTTTTCCCAAGGCAGCAAAGGGGACCCCCTACACACACACCCCTGGTTTCTACTGAGTCAGACACACGGTCCACATGCCACAATCCAGCAGGAAGGGAAGCCAGCTTCCTTAGCCCCCTTCTAGCCACAATCACAACGGCTAACTCTTGTTTCTTGGCTGCCTTCACCAAACAGCTCAGCATTTGCTTCCACTTTTGAGATGCGCTTTTGCATCTCAATTTAGTGGGCTGTGGCTAGAGTGGGAAAGAAAACCATATTTTCAGAGATCAAAGTGATTAAAAACAAGGAAGTTGGGATTTACTAAATACGTCAAAACAAAAACAGGGATTGCAAAATAAAACACTGAAGAAGTTTGGAAACCACCCTTTAGAGCAGCCGGGGATGAAAACAAGAGGGGAAACGCAGCCAGCTCAGCCTCTCTAAATAGGCTTCCGACTTTAGCCAAGTTCTAAATCAATGCTATTTCTTTCAACGCTCTTGTCTTGGCTCTTCCCTCTCTTCTTTCTGCCCTTTCTAGCTAGCTGAATCAGGCTTATGGAGTCTAAACTCTCCTTGATTTTAAACAGGCCGCAGAAAATTAAGGTACAATTTCCCTAGAGCTGCGACTGTCAGTTTCTAACTTCTGGACTGAAACTGACTACATGCAAACACACAAAAAAACTCAAGCCCAACCATTTTACAACACTTCAGTACTCTCTCTCTCTCTCTCTCTCTCTCTCTCTCTCTCTCTCTCTCTCTC
>JAJKFI010000083.1:3983363-4089478 GCA_029204185.1 Lerista edwardsae
CTCTCTCTCTCTCTCTCTCTCTCTCTCTCTCTCTCTCTCTCTCTCTCTCTCGCACGCACACAACACAGCAGGAGTAACTCCATTCCTTCACAAACTGGCTCCGTGTTGTCCAAATGATTGGGACTTCCTCTCCAGGGTTTCCCCCCAGTTTCTGCTCATTGCAGGCAGGGAAAAAGCTTGTTAACTTCTTCCAACTTCTTGTTAGGAAGAGAATTTGGAGGGTTCTGTGCCGGGTTGAAACAGGACATAAATTGGGGTGGGGGTATCTTTGGCAAAGATGGGTGTCACTTTCCAGGGTCTTGCGATACGGACTTGAGCCAGCTTTTCCAGGTAGGAAGGGTGGGGCGGTGAAAGGGGGAAAATTCTACTCCCATCCCCACATTGATACCTCTTTCAATTATACCTCTACAGCAATAGTTTTCCAACTCTTGGGGAGAGTTTGAGCCATGGTTAAGAGGGTCCTTGCGGGGGAGGGTGAAAGGCAGTGCCGCAATCTCCGGGGTCGCGTGGCTGCAATTTACTTACCATTTACCAGTACCAGGCTCCTGGTTTGGGGGAGCCCTGCAGAGGCCTTAGCAGGGCGCCCCCAACGTTGTAATACAAAAAAAAAAAAAGCAATCGTGATCCATTTCTGGGTTGCGAGCGCGAAACCAGAAGTGGGTCGCGATAATCTTTTTGTATTACTGTGTTGGGGGAGCCCTGCTGAGGCCGCAGTACTAGGGTGTCAGCTAGCAACAGTATTCCCCCCTCTTTGTTGACAGTCTTAATTTAAAAACCGCTGCTCTAAAGCAATGCTTCCCAAACTGTGCTCCAGGGGGTCCCCGATGGCCTCTTCTTCCCGGCTCCCCCGGACAACACCATCTCGGCCAGGCCAAGACCATGCACCATCTTGCAAGTGTGCTGGCGGTGGCCTTGTCCTCCTGCGGCTCCACCGTGGCAGGGCACTGTGAACGCCGGGCGCCGTGACCGGGGTAGGTTTGGGAATCGCTACTCTACAGCATGAACCTAGACAACTTAATAAAAAGCCAAGACATCACCCTGCCAACAAAGGTTCGCATCGTCAAAGCTATGGCTTTGCCAGTAGTCATGTATGGCTCTGAGAGCTGGACCATAAGGAAGGCGGAGTGCCGAAGAATAGATGCTTTCGAATTATGGTGTTGGAGAAGACTCTTGAGAGTCCCCTGGACTGCAAGGAGATCCAATCGGGCCATCCTCCAGGAAGTCAAGCCTGATTGCTCCCTGGAAGGACAAAGACTGAAGCTGAAGCTCCAATACTTTGGCCACCTCCTGAGAAGAGAGGACTCTTTAGAAAAGACCCTCATGCTGGGAAAGATGGAAGGCCAAAGGAGAAGGGGGCGGCAGAGGAGGAGATGGTTACTGAGTGTCACCGAAGCAATGAGCATGAAATTGGGCGAACTCTGGAAGCTAGTGGAGGACAGGGAGGCCTGGCGTGCTGCGGTCCAGGGGGTCGCGAAGAGTCGGGCACGACTTAGCGACTGAACAACAACACCAACTCTACAGCAACTGAAGAGGCCTCCTGAAGAGTGGGGCCAAAACAACTCTTGGTATCCAAAGCCCCTGACAGATTTACTTCATGGAGAAGGACACGCCTTAGACCTGGCAGCCCAAAACAACATTGCAGGACTGCTGTAAGCTGCCAGAGGTCAAGACACAACCCAATTCTGGCTCTCGACCCACATGTTGAAGGCTTCTGGACCAAAGACAACTAGTCACTCTCTATAACCATAGAGATGAGGTATGGGGGGGGGAGGAAGCACTTTGGTGTACAATGTGCTTTCTCTCCCCCTCCTTTCACTAGGTATTTGAAACCAGGGCAGCAATTGTTATGAAGATAAATGACAGAAGCAAGCTTTTTTGGGGGGGGGGGGAACAGCACCTTTGGGTGCTTGGTAATCAGCAAGGCAATTTGTACAGCCACGGTGCAACAGAAAATTAAATCAAAATAATAAATAGGAGGCAATACAAGACAACGTCCCTGGAAGGACCTGGGATATTAAGGGCAGCACACACAACTGCTAGTCATCGAGGCCAGAGAGTATTGGTAATCAGCCTGCGTACTATTCATTGATGACGTCACGGGGGCAGCCCAGAAGAGGGCTACAGGGTCAGAATTTGTCAGGGTCTAGAGCGCAGAACCAGGAAGAGCCTGATTGTGCATCTTCTCCGTGCCAAGCCCGAGTTTCAGGCTGTCTATAAACTCAAACAGGCAGCATGCCTTTCAAGGGGGAAGTGGGGTGGGGCAATTATCGGCAATTCATGCTGAGATTCCTGCAGGCTTGTCGTCCCCCACTGTAGAAGTAAAGGGTTTGCTGGCTTGCCTTCTATGGTCAAGGCCAGGCTTGAACCCGCTTGCTTTGGTCTTTTGGCCACGGGGCTACCTTGGCACTCAAATCCAGTTTCATACGACAATAAGCCACATCCAGAAACCTGAATGTGTGGTGGCAAAGGTAAGGAGGGTACATGGTTCTGGGTACTATACAAGTCTCTGGCTGTCTTGCATGCTCCCCGAGGCATCTGGTGGGCCACTATGAGATACAGGAAGCTGGACTAGATGGGCCCTTGGCCTGATCCAGCAGGGCTTTTCTTATTATCTTAAGGCCCATGCTAGGTTGCAAGTTGTTATAGCTTCCTCCCCATAGACAGGATAGCAAATTCTCTTTTATTTACCTCGTATTTACCTTAGAATTTTACCTCAGAATGCCAGCTACAAGGGAGTGGCAACAGGATGCAGGCATCTTGTGGTCTTATGTGCTTCCTGAGGCATCTGGTGGGCCACAGTGAGATATAGGAAGCTGGACTAGATGGGCCCTTGGCCTGATCCAGCAAGGCTAACTATGCTTTGAGGAGGTGCTAACCTACACCCCCAGCAATGGACCAGAAGCAAAAAAACAACAACACCCCAGCCTTCTAAGACCTAGGGAGATCATGCATGGCCAAAAAGCACAAGTGCCTTGCTAAGGCCGTGGGTGCACGTGTGAAAAAAATTGTGTGCCCTGGTGCCAGATGGCTTAACTAGGCCACTGCTGAACGTAGATGAAAGCCAGTCACAGATGGGAGACCTCCGGGACTGCACTGCCTTGAGACCCTGGGAGGACGGAAAGGGAGCACTGCACATTTGATCAAGGAATGCGGAATTGTGTTTCTTTGGGCCTTGGTGGAGACACAAGCTGGACTGCGGCACACAGAGACCCCCGAGGGTCCTGCTCAGCCCTCCCCCCGACTTTGGCTTCTACATTTTCACAAGCACCGCCCACATTTCCCCACCTCCCACCCCTCTCTCGGCAGCAGAGAGGTCTAGAAACTTGCTTCTCCAAAAACCCAACCGCAGGGACTCACCTCTTGACAGAAGGAGACGATGTTCTCCCACAGGGCCTTGGCTTCGCCCTCGTCCGTCTGCCGCCGCTTCTCCGCGTGCATGCTCTCACGGCGCCGGAGCGGGTTGACGCCCTTCTGCTGCGACAGGTACCCCTGGGGCGTGTGGCAGGCGACGCAGTGCTTGGCCTCGAGCTCGTTCAGCAGGGTGCAGGCGGGGCAGGCCCACTGGCTGGGCCGCTCGGGCGCCTCCGGGGGCGGCGGCGGCGGCGGCGGCGAGGGGAAGAGGCGGGCCACCTTGCGGGCCGAGGGGGCCTTGGAGCCGCAGGAGGAGCCGCAGCCCTTGTCGGAGCCGCAGTCGGGGCACTTGGGGGCGGCCTCGCCCGGCGGGCCGTGCTCCTGGAAGCCGTGCAGCTTGGAGGAGCCGCAGGCCGTGCACTTCTGGGCGGCCGTGGGGTTCTTCAGGGTGCACTTGGAGCAGGACCAGGTCGTGAAGTCCGGGCTGGAGGGGCCGGCGGGCGTGAAGCGCACCGTCTCCCCCGCGAGGTCGATGGTGTCGCGGCCCTTCTGGGTGCTGCAGACCTCGCAGGCGCCCGCCCCGGAGACGTTGAGCAGGGAGCAGGCGCTGCACTTCCAGTGGGAGGGGCTCACCTCCATCTCCTCCTCCAGCACGCTCAGCCGCTTGGTGGCCAGCAGGTCCTGGAAGCGGAGGGCCTTCTGCACGGGGGCCGGCGGGGAGGCGGGCTGGGAGGCCTCCGGCGCCGGGGGCTGCAGCTGGGGGGGCACCTCTCGGCGGCTGCGGGGCACGGGGTTGTTTTGGAGGCCGGGGGAGAAAAGGCTGAAGCTTGGCATCTTCTGGCCGTCTTGCTCCGCGGAGGCGGTGCCCGGGTTGGCGAGCGGGTGGCTCTCCGGCACGTCCGCGGAGACGCTGGGCTGAGGGGTGGCGGGCGCCACGTGGAAGCCGGCCGGGGCAATGACTTCAGGGACGACCAGCGCCTCTGGCGGAATCTTAGGCAGGGAGAGCTTGCGAGGCCCCCCGCAGGCCGAGCAAGAGCTGGCGACAGGGGTGTTGTGGAGGGTGCACCGCTGGCAGGCCCAGCCGTCCTCCAGCCCCGCCTCCTCGGGGCTCTTGCCCCCAGAGTCCTCGCCACTGCTCTCGGGCTTGGGCGCCTCCTCCTTGCACGTCCCCTTGGGCTCCGCCAAGACGGTGGGCTTGGGCAGGACCCCATTGATGATGGGCAACGGGGAGCCCCCAGGCCCGGGCTCAGGGGTGAAGCCACAGACCTCGCAGGTCTCTTTGCCTAAGAAGTTCCGGAAGGTGCAGCGGGCGCAGGCCCATTTCTGCTCCTCCACGCTGAGGCGCAGGATGTGGTTGAGGTCCGGCTTCTGGCGGGGGGCCTCGCAGATCGAGCACTGGCGCTGTCCCACGGGGTTCAGGAACGTGCAGCGGGCGCAGGACCATTCCCGCACAGCGGCCATAGAACCAGAGGAAGGGGTGTGGCTGCGGGAGAGAGACAAGGCCGTTACTGGGTGCAGCAAGGAGGAGGCAGGGCGCCGGCTCGGCTGGAAGAGTCCGGGCTAACATATATTATTATTATTTATTATTTATTAGATTTCTATCCCGCCTTTTTGCCCGAAGGCACCCAAGGCGGCATTACAATGTAAAATTCAACACAAAAAACAATTTAAAAACAATATTAAAACAATACAATAAAACAAAATTAAAACAAGCAATAAAATTTAAAAACAACAAGCCCTGTGGATCATAAGGTATAAAATATAAAAGTGAACCAGCCAGCCAGCCTGTCAACAGTTAAAAGCTTTTTGAAATAAAAAGGTCTTCAGCCCCCACCGAAATGTTAACAAAGAGGGAGCCGTTCTCAATTCTAAGGGGAGGGTATTCCAAAGTCGGGGGGCCACCACTGAGAAGGCCCTCTTCCTGGCCGCCACCCCTCTCACTTCTCCTGGTGGCGGCACAGTCAAAAGGGCCCCCCCAGATGATCTAAGAGTACGGGTAGGATTATATGGAAGGAGGCGCCTTTATCTGCCCCTTTTCAACAACACCATTTATCAAAGCGGTTTACAAAGCCGGAGAAACGAGAGGAGGGGTTCCGGTCCCAAAGGGGCTCTTGATCCGAAGAGACAAGGGAAACACCAGCAGACTGCCTCTGGAGAAGGTGCTGCTACAGGAAGAGGGACACTGGCTCTCCCCCCGACCAAAGTTAAGGGAACCACCGTTCTCAAAGGTGCTCTCTGGCCAGTTACACAGGGGTGATCCATCTTTAGGGCAGTGGCTCTCAAACCTTTCCCACTAGTCACTCCCTTGACCTACTGGGCCACTGGCCACAGCGCCCTGTTAGGACTACAATCCTATACATGGTGTAGAGCGGTGGTTCTCAAACATTTTAGCACCGGGACCCACTTTTTAGAACCATCTGTCAGGGACCCACCGGAAGTGACGTCATGGCCGGAAGTGTGATGGAAGCGTGACGGTCTTTCACTGTGATGCAAGAGCCTGCTGCTTTCCTGAGAACGCAGCCACAAGTTGAGTTATTTCTCAGCCGTTTTCCAATAGCAAAGTGAATCAAAGAAAAAGGCCCAGCGGTGTTATGCTGCCAGAAAGTTGGGCGGGACATCCGGGTGATCGACAGCCCGCCCGCCGTGTTCCGCAGCGTTACGCTGTTTGCGTAACCAATTATGCAGCGTTCCGGCAGCATAACACCGCTGAAAAGGCCTATGTACACCCTTGACACAAACAAAACAACCACACAGCCACCCCCCTTTCCAGTATCCCATCTTCCCATATTTTCCATATGGCTGCTCTAGGTGCTTCGCGACCTAGATGAAATTGGCTCATGTCCCACTGGTGGATCGCAACCCACAGTTTGGGAGCAACCAGTATACAGCAGTGGGTTTCTGATGAGGATTCCATAGCCCTCCTGGCTGGTTTCGCCTCCCGCAAAGGGAACCACAGTTTGGGAACCAAAGCTTTTGGGCTCTGGTACAGCAACACTGAGGGCACAATCCTATCCTGGAGTTAGGCCGACACAGCTAGGCCAGCAAAGTTATTGGCAGGCACAAGGGACGCCATAAAGCACGTTTGGACCACTCTCAGAATCGGGGAGGATGGCGCACGTCTGTGCGCTGGCCAATCTGACTCCAAGCGTGGTCCAAACTTTACGGTGTCTCTTGTGCAGCCAGTTTGCTGGCCTAACTTGTGCCGGCCTAACTCCAGGTTAGGATTGCGCTCTTAAACATTAATAGTGCTTCACATCCTTGCCTAGCCAACCAAACCAAACCAAACCTTCTGCACTGGCTTCCCGAGTTACGGTCGGTTGCATTGGTGCTTTGGGGTAGTGTTCTTTGGTGGTGCCTTTGCAGAGACATGGCAGTGCTGGGCTGACAAGTACCGGCTGTTTCAACCCAAGATCAGACTCCTGGAACCTCAGCTGTCCTTAAGGAGGGGGACGTGGTGGGCAGCAAGCCACCCATTGCCCTGTCCTAAGATCAAGGCTTGCCTAAGGCCAGGTAATAAGCCGCTGACTGCAAAGGGGTTTGAAGTGAGGCCCCTCCCAGCGCACAACTCCAGAGCTATCAGGCTGCTGCTGCTCTCCAGAGAAGCTCCTGCTAGCTAAGTGAAAGGGTGGCCTCTGTCCAGCACAGCCCACGGGAGTCTCTCTCCACCACCAACCAGAGATGCAGAGGCTTCGATGCGAGGCTTCCAACACGCTGAGCCTGTGCTCTCTCCCCGCTGAGTGATGGTCCCCGAGAAGGTCAAAAGCGACCCCATCAGTCCTGACGCGCCCAGCTTGCCCAGAGCCTCGTTTCAAAGCTGAAAGGGCGACTGCGCCAACTGCTGGTCTTGAGATGTGTGAGAGACACAGTAGAGCAGCCACAGGGGGTGCAGTAAGTATTGCAGGTGCCACAATGAGCTGTGTAACTGGCCCCTCCCATTCTGGGCAGCTCTGAAAGCGGGTGGGAGGGGCCAGTTACCCAGCTCATTGTGGCACCTGCAATACTTACCATGCCGCCCCTTCTGTAGCTACGCTGCTGGGGGAACAGCAGGCACAACCTTGGCATAACACCCCCAGGGGTGCCCTTGAACAGAGCTCCACCTTCCAGGGTTTGTGGCTGGGAAAATGAGGACCTGAGCAGAAATAATAAGGAATGTTCTCTCTTCTCTTTCCCTTCCTCACCTCCCCAAAACACACACACGAACGAGGCTGGAGTGCTTACTCACAAGCAGGTTGCCTCAAAGCAAGAAGCCCCACTGAGCCAGCAGCAGCCTAGAGACCTCCTTGCAGATGCCCCTACTTCACAAGACAGACTGAGGCCCTTTCTCAGCAGAAGGTCTACCAGCCAGTAAGCCCAACATCAGCAGGGCCCTCCTTCCACCTACATACACGCCAAACGCAAGGCTTTGCATATGAGCTGCCTGGCATGGCCCATCTATAGCTGGGAGCATGTACAGGCCGTTTTCGTTCTCCGCTGGAGTTAGGTTCCTGAAAACCCTAGTGCATAGTGAATTTGCAGGTAACAAGCCATTGATCCTATGGGATTAATGGGTTCGGTACAAGGGGTACCTGGGGGGGGGGAAGGGTACCTTACTTGCTATCAGAAGACCCTCAAGAAGCCAGCAGGAAGAAGCAGGAAATGCCAAATGGAAGCTGCAGAAACCTTCAGAACTGCACCTGCAACTAGTGTGGACCAGGGGGTGGCCCTGCCCATGCAGTTAGATAGGAACGAAGTGAGACCAGAGGGGGCGGGCTTAGCGGCCATGTTTTTATACTCAAAATGCTGATTCCAAGCATTTCAGATTGCTTTGCGCGTAGTGTTTAGGACTGAATCGTTTACTCCTGAAGTAAAAACTTACGAAAATTTAAAAAAGGGAGGGAGCTGAGTGATATATTCGAGAATCCGCGGCAATCCTCCTTCGCGGCAATGATCTGAGTCAGCCATATTGTTAGACCCATGGAGTTGCGTCGGCCATATTGTTAGACCAGACCATGGGGACCAGACCCATTGCGTCGGCCATATTGTTAGACCAGACCGGAAGTTTCAAGAATATGACGTCATTTCTTCTCCATGTTTATTATAACTCCATGGTGTGGACCCCTTTACAATGGCCAGCCATTTTAAAGGGGTCCGTCCTGGTCACAGGTGCCATTCTGAAATTGCCGGCAGCCTCCAGCAGGTACAGCAGATAACGAAAACAGAGGCGCAGATACCGAGACGTAGGTAGCACTTCTGCCGCTTGCAGATAAGCGAATTTGCATATAAAGAGAACTGACTGTATCTTGACTGGCCTCAGACGTGCAAGTAGACGATTCCGTGTGCCTGACACAGGCTCAGCTTTGGCTCATCCTTTCATCCGCCTGCCCCACAGGCATCCACTTTGGAGCCGTTCCCACGCTGCTTGGTGCACAGACTGCACAGGAGCCCGTTCTAACAAGGCCCTTTCCCTGCCCTGCAAACACTTAACACCACATCAGCCAAGCTCAGCCTCCTGCTCGGTCCAAGGGCAAATCCTGCCCATGTTCCGAGCCGACCGCTGCCTTGCCAAGCCAGAGAAGGTGGCAAGGGGAAGCAAGTGGACATTCCATTTCTAGGCTGCTCAGCGCGTTGGAAATGTGCCGCGTGCAACCGGCAAGGGCTACAGTCGCTCCCAGAGGCTGCGCTTCCAGGTACCATTAAAGAACTGCTGCACAGCTTCAATCTCCCTCCCCCCCCCCACACACACACCCATGCTGAGAAAAAAGGAAGTGGTCACAGCTGGAAGTGCATTGCCAATCCCTACGAGCCCACACAAGCACAGAGCTGCACAATTATCTGATTCTGCAGCACCAGAGGCAGATGCCTGGGCCCCCAGTTTTGGCCTTGCACGGAGTAGGAAATAATGTGAAGGATATCCTCTTCGTTTTTTTGAATTTGGCTGACCATGGCTTCTTATTCTCTGGACTAGAATCATCCCTCCCTTGGAACTACTAACATAAGAAGAGCCCCGCTGGATCAGGTCAAAGGCCCATCTAGTCCAGCTTCCTGTATTTCACAGTGGCCCATCAGATGCCTCGGGGAGCACATGAGACAACAAGATGCCTGCATCCTATTGCCACTCCCTTGCACCCGGCATTCTGAAGTAGCCTACTACTGAAGTAAGGAGGTTGCCCCACCCATCATGGCCTATAGCCCACGATGGACTTTCCCTCCAGAAATCTGTCCAATCCCCTTTGAAAGGCACCCAGGCCAGATGCCATCGCCATCTCCAGTGGCAAGGAGTTCCGCAGCTAATTTACTACTGCTTTAACCTTCTCTAGGGTTGGAGGGATTGGTAGCCAAGGATTATCTAAATGCAAATTTCCTGGAAGTACCCACATGCCGTTCAGTGTTTCTAGGCAAAGTATCTCCCCACTCCCACCCCGCAGTCCAAAAGGACAAAAAAAAAACCCGACAAAACCAAGAAACACACTCAGGGTGAGGGACTGAACTGTCACAACAAGACAACAGAGAGGCATCAAGTGGGCTTGGAGTCCCCCACAACCAAGTGCTGTGATAAACCAACAACCTCAAGGGTGGGAATCCTGTCTTGGGTACCAGAGCAAAAGTGAGGAGCTGGAATTGCATATACCTGGGGAAGAAAGGGGGGAGGGGATTCTGGTCTCAACTTGGCGTTCGGTGGCCAAGAGGGAGGGTTCTGTGCTTGGCATCACCCCAGGCCAGCAGAATAGCTAAGGGAGGTGCAGGATGGCAACTGCTCTGGGCAACAAGCTAAGCTTTAGGGGGGCAACAAGCTGAGCGTGACACTAGTGGTGAAAAAAATTGTGAAAACCTTGATAAGTACGAATATTAGTATACATCCTTGGAAAGGTAGTTTACTGCAGAATGCAATGAAACGAGCCACTTTCAAATTTCTGATTTGATTCTGTCATGGGGGGGACGGGACAACAAAATCTTTGATCCCAGGTAACAGATGGCTTGGCTACACAACTGCCCCAGGCTGTGCTTCCACTCCCACCAACAAACAAAGGCTTTTGTTCCACCTCCCTCACTGCAGTTGTCTGTCTCCTGTTTCCCCAGGATTCCCCTCCAGTCTCCAGCTGCCCAACTTCCCCACTGCCCGGGATGACGCATTACGGGGAGGGGCTGCAGCTCGGCGCACTTGCTTTGCGTCTGTTTTGTGCGCCGACGGTCCGGGGCTCAATCCGAGCAGCATCTCCAGGAAGGGTGCGGAAAAACTCCCATCTAAGAGCTTGGAGAACATGGCCGATCGGCCACAACCAAGAAGGTTAAATGGCTGGAGGCGGCATGAGATTGTTTTCTTGAAGCCATGAGCGTAACAATATGGCTGACTCAGATCTTTCCCGCATTCACCCCGCACGTGTGTAAAAGTTAATCTCAACGTCTTTAATAATGACTGCGTGTTCTGCATATGTCATAGTCTGTCAAAATAGTGCACTCTGAGTTAAAATAGACAGCATTTCGTCCGGTGTGTTCAGTAATATAATTATGCGGAATTAAACCTTGTAATTGCATATTAACTCATAATAAGGTTACCAATGATGTTTCTCCACGATCACACGTTGTTATTTTCGTACGTTTTTATTTCAGGAGTAAACTATTCAGTCCTAAACAGTACCAGAAAAGCAATCTGAAATGCTTGGAATAGGGATTGTTTTGAGCGTAACAACATGGCTGCTGAGCCCGCCCCTGGCTTAAGTCGGCGGCTATTAATTGTACAGGGATGTCGCCTCCAGCCATTTAACCTTCTTGGCCACAACAACACTGAGCTGGGACAGTGCCGCCTGCTGGACATACTCTGCTTCGCGCCTGGCTGGCAGCAGGGCAGGAATGGCAGCAGACCTGCCCCTCAGGGCACACAGACCCACCTGCCTGTTTTCCTTTCCACTACGCCTCACCCAGGGCAGGCCAGCAGATCCAATGCACCCTGGAGGAGCCACAGTGGCTCAGTCTCAAGGCCCACCTGCCGGTTATTCCAGGCCACATCAAAACTGGTGAGGGCTGGTGCCTGTCAGAAGGCTCCTTGTTAATGGGCCACCTGCAATGCAAGTCAAAGGTTGCCAGCGGTAACAAACAAAAGCAAGGCCGCTTTCTCCAACGGTGCAGCCCTGGGGCTGGGAGCCTATTTTACACTGCCTGTCCTTGATCTTGCAGAATGCGCCATTCTTTCTAGGTGCGGCTGCAGATTGTTGCGGTTCTATCAATGCTTGGGGGTTAAGACCATCAGTCCCTTCCCATACTAACTACACAGACTGGAAGCCAAGATCCCAGGGAGCCTTTTCCCAGCCTGGGACCTTCTGCAGCCAAAGCTCTACTGCAAAGCTGTGGCCCCACCCCAAGGATGTCCAAAATATTATCGTGAGAAGGATGTGCCGGACCACAGGCTAAAGGGTGGGAACTAATGCAAATAAATACATAGACTATAACAAGCATTGCACGCATCACATTCTCACCCCACTGTGACTGGTAATGACCATCGTATCCCTGTACAGGTGAAGTCAAACATCCTACCCGGATAAGACAGTTCCACTAGGCACCAAGACAATCTACAGGATTGTAGTCATGGCAGGGGGCATATTCACAGAGCAAGTGTGGGCATGGGAAAACTAGGGAGCGAGAGAATGCATTATCCATCTCTTACCAACACAGTCAAGGAAAGGAGCCTGGATTTCAGAGCGTATAGCTACAGTACATTGCTGCTGCTTGGGTTTTTTTTTTTTGATGAATAATTTCCACCCTGATGCTAGGTTTGCCAATTTAGCTAACCTTTCAAGCACCATATAATTTCCAGCCGCTTAACACCTGCGGCTGCCCCAGCCCTGAGGTTGCATCCATATGCTCAGTATTTGGCTATTCTGGGCTGCCCCAGGCTATCCAATCAAAACACGAACGGGAGATCAGTGTTTCAACTCACACACCAACAGCACAGCAGCTTCGCCAAGTTGGTTTCCGACGCTGAACAAGAGCTTTGCGGGTTCCCCGGCTGAGGAAAGAGTAGCCGCCGTCTCACCGACTCCTTTCTTCCCATTTTACGCTGCTCCCGCGAGCAAGTCGGCTGTCAACGTGCCAACCTGCCATTCCGAGCCAAATGGGACGGGGAAGAGAGCAGTCAGCTTGGGCAGTCATAACCCAGTTAAGGCACAGTCAGCTGTCCCCCTCGTCCTTTGTGGATTTCCAACTCCCAAGGGCCCTCGTGAAGCCCTGGCGCACGCAGATGGAAGGAAGCCAAAAGCCACAACAGACAGACCTTGCCAGACTCTGTCCAATCCCTGCGCTACTGAGCTTCAATCTGGGCCAGAAACACAAGAAGGAAGGAAGCACTTCTAGGCAAAGCTACAGAGAAATTCTTGCACCTTCCAGTAGCCCAAACACATCTGGGAGTAAAGCAAGACCTGTGCCCTCTCACCACACCTCATTTGAGTTGGTAAGTCAGCTCACTTCCTTGCGCAGGCACTCAGAAAACCAGCGTCTAAAAATATTTCCAATACCGAAGAGCGTCCAATGGCTTCATTCATTGCCGTTCCACTGGTGTAAAAAAAATAAGCACACAGCCTTCCTGAAGCCTCCCCTGTGGTGCTTCCTCTGAGATGTGACAGCCTGATCGGAATTGCGTAGGAATTCAGAAACCTAAAGGCTAAAAATGGTCATTTTGTTTGTGTTTTTTAGGGTGGAGAAAAGCACCGTTTCCTTTCTAAACCGTCTTCGCTCCAAGTTGCTTGGCTAAATGAAGAAGTCTGAGCAAAGACAACAGAACTATCAGAAGTGAAACCTTCCTAATCCAGAGGCGACACACCTCTAAACATCACAGGATGCACACAACAGGGGAAGAGCTGTTGCATTTGTGCTTTGCCTGGTCAGACAAGCTCTGCGGGATGAGAGCAGAGGACCAAAATGTAAAAGCATCCGTTTCCCACAGTGGTCCAACCCGATGTTTTCGGGGTGCTCAGCAACAGGGAATGAAGGAACTAGCCCTGCTCTGCTGCTGCTCCCCGAAGTCTGGCATTCAGTAGCGTCCTCTCTCTGAACGAGGAAGTTGCAGCTTTCCAGAAGCAACCAGACAGATGCGCTCCAGAAACGAAATGCTGGATAAGAGGAATCCTTTATCTGATCTAGCAGGGCTCATGCTTTCAAGACTACAAGCGGAGAGCAGGGCTCTTTTGTCAGTTCGAAGGAACCGAAAATCATTCTGAGCAGGTTCTAACCGTGCTCCCAAATTCAATCGCAGCTTAAGAACTGCCAAGGAAGAAACCAAGGTTGCATCGCTGAAAGAAAAAAAAAAAACATCTGGAGAACGTCAAGCCAAGTCTGCCTGACTGCAATATAATATGCTACGCATGCCAGAATGGAACAGCAAAGTCATTGCTAGAAGCTCTCAAGAAGTTTGCAGGGGTTGGGGGTTAATGTGGCACTCGGAGCCACATCAGGAAAACATGTCACCAGCAGCCGCCAGCGCAAGATCTCCGTATTTGAGATGCATGCAATTAACACAATTTGCATAGCATGTTTCCCGGGGATTGCGGGCGTAGAGCCAACAGTGGATCGACGGGTTGCGTTTCTGCAAACACCATTTGTATTCAGAAATGTTTGCTTCGTCTGCAGCAAACGTGGAAAACACATGCCAGACCTTGACAAATTGCGAACGCCAAAGAGAGACTGCGAATGTGGGGCTATTTGGATTCACTTCCTGGTTTTGTCGTCACGTTAAAACTCATTTCCGCAAGCCAGAGAGCCCAAGACTTGTTCCTTTAATTTGACCGTAAACTGGAACCAAGAGGATTCCGAACAAAAGCCCACACACACGGATTGTTTCCCACCCCGGTCTGTTTAACGTGAGATGTTTAATTAGATGCAGAACACTTTTTTATTTACTATTCATTTCCACCCCACTTTTGCTATGGAAGAAATAATCCAAAGCCATTCACGGGAATTTATAATGCACCGAGAAACACAGCCAAAATTGTTAAAACACAAAAACCTAAGCGTATATAGAGCAACCACAACAAGATTAGGTGGCAGGTTCGGCACTTAAAAGGCCAAATCCATTAAAAAGATTCAAAGGCCCATTGGAAGAAAATGTTTTAAAAGGTTTCTCAATTAACCGGAAGGCAGAGGAAGACAGGCCAGGGAAACCCTCTTGGAAGGTCCATAACTTTGGATGCATGACTGAGAGTGCAGGCCTAGCTTGGAGTCAGACCGGCACAGTTACGCCAGCAAAGTTTGGCTGGCACAAGGGATACCATAAAGCGTGTTTGGACCACTCTCAGAGTCAGGGAGGATGGCACACGTCTGCATGCTGGCTTCTCTGACTCCAAGAGTAGTCCAAGCATACTTTACGGTGTCCCTTGTGCCGGCCAAACTTTGCTGGCCCAATTGTGCCGGCCTAGCTCCAGGTTAGGATTGCTCTCTGAGGCCGTTCTTGCCCTTCATGCCTGCCAGTCACTTGGGCCTTGGACATCACCCAACCCCAGTGCTTGGCCACGTTCATATGGGAGCTGCTTCTCAAGAAGATATCCTGACCCCAAGAAGCTTAGGGCTGCACCATTTCAAAGCCAACTTGCTGAATCGAACCCAGAACCAAAGTGGAAACCAATTCCATTATCCTTTGCAGGTACGCGAGCGGGCAGAAGGCGTCTAGCGCACTTCCGGTCCTCCCATCAGGGACAACTCTGTGCAGAGAGCTCTCCTTTCCACCTAAAATGCCCATCCGTGCAGGTATTTCGAGCACAGACAGGAGTGCCTGTGGGGGTTCCAAAACTGTGTGACTCTACAGCAATACAGATTAATGATTAATTTGCAACTGTGCTGGAGACTAGGCTGAATTTACTGCTGGACTCCAGGTTTCCAGAATTACAGGGTGGAGGTGCAGCTACGCTTGGCTGCAGCTGGAATGGCACCTGAGGCACGATGAATTCTGCCACCACCCCCGCCCCACCTGTGTGCACAAGCACAAGCCTAGCCCAGCCCTTCCCCCCCAGCCGTCACCATCGCCTCCTCTGCCTGCTTCAAAAACGGGAGGACCCTGGGGTTGAAGCGGTGCTGGAGAAGCAAAGGCAGCCAAGGTGGTAGGGAGGCAGGGATCGTCCGGCGGACGGTTCTCCTTGGAGAGCTGCGGGGAGCTGCCGCAACACTGGCCCCAACTCCTCCTGTCTGTGTTGCTGTCGTAACAGCCCTGGAAGGGGGCATAAGCCGCCCCGCTCCATCCCCTGCTCCCTTACTCAAACAAGAGGATGCGGCAAGTGAGGATGCGGAAGGCTCTGGGTGGGCACAGGGGAGAAGGCACTGCCTCGATCGGCCGCCCCTGGCTTTAGTCACTTTTTTGGGAGTTCTGCTGTCGTGAACAGCAGGGAAGCAGGCCCAGCGCAGCTCCATTTCGAGGCCCGTGCCAGTCTCCAGCCCCCCCCCCCCCGGACCCTGGCGGTGAGAAAGTTTTCCCCTGGAGGCTGTTGTGTCTGGCTCAACGGCCGGCGTGAGGTAGAGGGGCCTCCAGCAGGGAAACCTCCCAAGGACATCTTCACAGTACCAGGAGCTGTTCTGCCTCTGGCTGACAAGGGGGGCTGGGAATGCACGGAGGTTAAAGTAAGGACAAAGACTCAGACTTTTGAGTCTTGGGAGGAGAGACCATCTTGCCCTCATCACACCTGGTTCTGTACTGTGATAGGTAAAATGTGATTAGACTAGGAGATAGGCGTTTTCTTATTTTGCATTAAGCATTATGCAGTTATGCTATGCTTTGGCCTGCTTTGAAAGGCCTTCTTAAGCCTCTGTGCTGTAACCTGTAGTTTTAATAAATCATTCTATTTTACTCCATGGGTGCCTCGTGAGCTGGGAGCGGGGGTTAGCTGAATCCAGTCTAGACACTGGGCTGCACTACTGGTTGGGCTAAGGAATGCCTCCTGGGCCACTGGAGGTTGCTGGTGGCCAGGAGGGGACATCATCCCACGATCGCTGGGGGCAGTCTGGAAGGGCCAGGCTCCCGGGTATTGTGATAGCCGGCTCCATCTAAGCAGCCGTACATGTGGGCTAGAACCGTCTCACGCTTCCCAGAGAGTAACTCGAGGCTGCAGGAAATCTCCTACACACCAGCTTGAGGTTTGACAGGCTGCAGGGAGTCTGAAGGAATGAAGCGATAGGGCTCTCCCAACACACCCCATTCCCCTCACCACCACCTGTGTGATGAAGAATTCTGTAGGATTCAAAAGCTTTGCTATTTGTTACTATTGGGTGACCCCCCCCCCAAATAATAAAGCATTGCTTATCTAGTATATATAAAGGGGGGCTTCACAGGGGGGCTCATACCAAGGGCTCAGGAGCATACAAGGACGCACAACTATCATCAGATCGGCAGTGTGGGTCTCCTGCTCCCACTATCCTCCAGGAGGCCAGACAGGCACCAATGGAGCAATGAATGCAAGTCCAAGTTCACACCAGCACCCATCACTCTAGTGACAGAGAAGAAGAATGGTCATCCATCCACAGCCCACGTTCCTTGCCCACTCAGCTGGGAAACCAAACAAGGAAAAAGGCAATGGACTGGGGGGACCACTCCACAGCCGCCTCTGTGGCTGAGAGTGGCAGCATGAAAAGGGAGCTGGCATGTATTCATGCTTTCCAAAGCATGGGTGTGCATACCATTGGGGGGCCCTTCCAAAGGCCAGAGGTGCCACTGAACACATGGCAACATCCTAGGATCTTTCTCTCCTGGGAAAGAATATGTCCTAGGACAGGGGTGTCAAAACTGTTTCATATAGTGGGCCGAATAGCATTCATGGCGCCTGTCAAGGGCAGGAAGTGACATCCTTAGGCAGGAAGTGACGTCATTAAGCAGCTGGTGACCAGAAATCAGCACTTTGTTCTCACACAGAAACTCACCAGCTGCAAATGTCAGAAGAGAAAATGTGCCAATCTTGTTCATCATTTCTAGATATGAGAGAGCCCAGTTATTGCGCTGGGAGAGCCCAACAGTGGGCCTGAAGAAATTGCTTCTGGGGGCTGTATCTAGCTCGCTTATTTTTGGCACCCCAGTCTTAGGAGTTCCCTACCATTCAAAGAACCCTGGAGTGAGTAAAGCATCAACTATTTTCCCACAGTGAGCAGCAGATAGGAATGCAAGTTAAGCTCCTTCGCATAAAAATATGTAGTATGCGTCTGTTAAAAGAGCATCTTGAGCAACAGAGCTGAACACATTTCCACAAAAGTGTTAACCTTCATCAGCATTAACAGCCTTCCTAGATTATGAAGATTTGCAATTGCTCTCCTTGGCCTCCTGCAGGTTTGCAGCATTTTCCTAAATTAGCCCACACAAAATTGTATTATGCTCAACAGCAACAAGACTGAAAGCAACTTGGGAGGAAACTATTTAGAAGCGGTGAAGGGGGGGGGCTGCGACTTGGGAAATAAAATGCAGAAGTCAGTACAAAAATCAGGCCTGACTGGGACAAAGTCCGGCACCAGGAAAAACGGAAAGGGGGTGCCTGGAAAAGGGGAGATTCAACAGCAAGAGGAGAGAGGCGGGACACAATTGCAAGAGGAACCAAAGTTATGGGACGAAATCCAGAGTTCAAATAATGGATGCGCGTAAGACGGACAGGAACCCAGTCTGTCCTTGCAACTCCTCTGAAATTCACACTGAAAAAGGTAGAGGATGACGATGTCGATGAGAATACTATTACACAAACATACCCCTCCAAGCCCCCCCCCTTTATTAGTTGTAAAGGCATTTGAACAAATTTCCGATATACTTCGGGGTGCTGATTAAAAATGAGCATCGGTTTTGCCCAATCAAATCTAGTTTGGGGGGGAGGGTATGGTATTGCCACCTTATATGCCGATTCAAGCAGCTTCCTTCTGATGAAGTCGATGTCATGGCTTCCTTGTGAGGAAGCAGCTTGAGAACATAATCCTAACCCGTAGTTAAGCAGGCACAGTTAGGCCAGCAAAGTTTGGTTGGCACAAGGGACATCGTAAAGTATGTTTGGACCACTTCCAGAGCCAGAGAGGTCAGCACATAGATGTGCGCCATCCTCCGACTCTGAGAGTGGTCCCAGCACGCTTTATGGTGTCCCTTGTGCCGGCCAAACTTTGCTGGCCTAACTGTGCCAACCAAATTCCAGGGTAGGATTGTGCCCTGAATCAGCATTTAAAGTGGCGATGCAGTACCCCCAAATTAGAGCCGACTGGGCAAAAATGATGCCATTTTTGGATTCAGCACCTCAAGTATAACCAGGAATAGATTTAACATTTAAGAGAACAAAATATGCGTAGGCTTGTGTTCTTGACGCTGTATAGCACTTTCTCAATGTGCAAAATGCTTCACAAGTATTATCTAGTCAACCCTGCAAAATAATATTATCCCAATTTTGCAAATGGGGGTAGACTGAGGAGGACTTGCCTAAGACCAGGTGATGAGTTTCTGGCAGAGGGGAGATCAGGAACGCCCGATTCTCAGGTCAGCCTCTGAGCCTGTCATCTCATGGCATACTAGCAAGGCACTAAAAGGGTCAAGGCTCACCATTACTGACAAGGTATTGTCAAGTGGGGACTGCCAGTGGGGAGCTCATATCCCCCACAGGGCCCTATTAATAAATGACCTTCTCTCAAATTCCCGGGGCACACCTGGGGACCGTTCACGGCACACCCATGTTAAAAATGGCTGCTCTAACATGACAGCAGCTCCTGGAACACCACTCTCCGGTTCTCAAAAAAAGGCCGATTTGAAGATTCCACAAGAAGCAGCCCTGAAATGCTTTCCTCTTTTTAAAGAAAATATTTATAAGATGTTTTATAGGTGGCATTTGACACCAGACAAACTAGCGAAAATGTATGGGGGAACGTCTAACAAGTGTTGGAAATGTAATGATTCAGTAGGTAGGTTTTATCATATGTGGTGAACTGAGGGCCGGCTCTAGGAGTGGCGGGACCCAATGCGGGGCATTCCTGTGGGGCCCCCCACACTCCCCACAGGGCCTCCCACTCACCAAGAAGAGCACTTGTGGTGCTATACACAAAATGTGGCGCCTGGAAATAGTTGGTGGTGACAGGATGACATCACTGCCGATTGCTTCCAGGAGGCCCATTTTGGGCCCTTCAGAAGCTGGGGCAGCTGAGAGGACCCAAGGGAAAGCTGCTCTGCTGGCCTCACTGACCTACATACAAATCCGAAGAGATCCTGCCTGCAGCAGCAAGCAATCTGCGCAGTGCACTGGTACGGGGGCCCCCCAAAGCGCAGGGCCCGATGTGATGGCATTGGTCACATTGGCTTAAAGCCGGCCCTGGGTGGACTTGCCCCAAGACAAAGGAATTTTGGGAAGGGGTACACGCCACACTACAATTGATGCTGAAATGTATAATCCCCTTTGAACCAGAATTGTTTCTATTAAATATCATACCAATTTTCTTTAGTAATGCTACTAGACATGTTTTGATTCATGTAAATACAGAAGCCTGATTACTATTTGCGCAGATGTGGAAAAATGTAGGCTGGAGAATGGATGTGCTGAGATTTAGTTAGAAGTAGATATTGTAATTGTGGATGTATTTAATAAGGTAGGAGAAAATAAGGTATTAGGTTAGAGGTGTAATTATTGAAAGTGTACTGCTGTTATCCAACGGACACCTAATGTACGCCCCCATGTACCCCTTAAAGGTAAGGTTTCCCCATGAGCGAATGGTCTAGTCGTGACCGACTGTAGGGGGCGGTGCTCATCTCAGTTTCTGAGCCTGTAGAGCCGGCGTTTGTCCGAGGACAAGCTTCCCATGGTCATGTGGCCGGCATGACTTTGCGCTGAGGCGCACGGAACGCCATAACCTTCCCACTGAAGTGGTCTCTATTTATCTACATGCATTTTTAGGTGCTTTCAAACTGCTAGGTTGGCAGGAGCTGGGACAAGCGACGGGAGTTCACTCCGTGGTGCAGTCTTGAACTGCCAACCTTCCGGTCAGAAAGCCCAGCAGCAGCAGTTTAACCCGCTGCGCCACCACGTCCCTTGTACCGCTTACTCTTATGTAATTGTCATGCTTTCCTTACCCATATCTGAAATAAAAATTTGAAAAAAAAGAAGCAGCCCTGAAATGGGCAAGAACTGCAGCGGGAGGAAGAAGAGGGAGGATGAAACGGTTCCCCGAAGGAAGCCAACAGGTTATACGGAAAGTGGGGCTTTGTGGCATTCTCAGACAGGAGCAGGTTGCCCTCAGTGGCAGATTTCTGAGCGCCTGGCAAAGTAACGCAAAACACAGCCGCTCCCAGACCAGGGCAGGGAGGGGGATGCTGGCCTGTGAGCTATGCCATGCGTTTAAAAATGTCACACTTTGGATCCTGACTTACATCACACTTGCCAAGAGATGACCACCAGAACCCTCAAGGACGGGAGAAACATAATCTAATTTTGTGTGTGTGTGTAGGAGGGGGTGTCTGTGTACAACTCACAGCCCCCGAGATGTTTCTGGGCAGCAAGCCCATTCATTTGATTCCTGGCATTCATTCCCCCCACCCCAAGCATCTGCATTTTTTATTAAATGAAATGAATAAACAAAAATTATACTGACAAAGTAATTACCGGCGTCAGGCTAGAGAACGTACCATGCGCAGAACTCTGCTGTTGCCGCGTTTATCGTTCTGCAAGTAGAACGAAGACCATCAAGCTACACTGCGGGTTGTCTGCTTTCAGAGGTGCAAAAACCAACGTTTAAAGCAAGGGTTCTCAAACCTTATAGCGCCGGGACCCATTTTTTTAGACTGACAATCTGTTGGGACCCACCAGAGATGACAGTGCCGTCGTCGTGATGCCAGAGCCTGTTGCTTTCCTGAGAAGGCAGCAACAGTTATTTCTCAGCAATTTTCCAATAGTAAAGTGAATCAAAAAGGAAAGGAGGTCTATTTACGACCCTGACACAAGCAAAACAACCACACACAGCCCTTCCCCTTTCCAGCATCCCATCTTCCCATATTTTCAAGATGGCTGCTGTAGGTGCTTCAGGACCCACCTGAAATTGGCTCGTGACCCACTGGTTGGTCCCGACCCACAGTTTGGGAACCACTACTTTAAAGCGAAGTGTGCCTAACCCTTCACAGGAAAGTAACGCAAATTTGAAAAATTTCGAAATGGGAAAGAACGAGGGAAGTCAAGGTGTTGGCGAGAAAGTCAAACACGAACACGAACACCAAGACAGGCTCCAAAGACCCCATCTACAGGGCTGCCCAAGACTCCACACCACAATGCAACACAATTGAAGGTGCTGTTTGTGCACAATCTGTGTGAATCCATAAGCTGCAGAGTGATCTGGGAAGCATCTTTTTGTTACTACATAAATCACTTGATTTTTTTTTAATTGCAAAGTGGTACCTAAAAAAACTAAGATCATGCCAACCACTCCCATCACTGCCTGGGAAATGGAACAGGAAGAAATGGAAGCAGTGTCAGAGTTTATTTTCCTGGGCTCCAAGATCACCGCAGATGGTGACTGCAGCCGTGAAATTAAAAGATGCTTGCTTCTTGGAAGGAAAGCTATGGCGAACCTAAACAACTTAATAAAAAGCCAAGATATCACCCTGCCAACAAAGGTTCGCATAGTCAAAGCTATGGTTTTCCCAGTAGCAATGTATGGATGTGAGAGCTGGACCATAAGAAAGGCAGAGCGCCGAAGAATAGATGCTTTCGAATTATGGTGTTGGAGAAGACTCTTGAGAGTCCCCTGGACTGCAAGGAGATCCAATCAGGCAGTCCTCCAGGAAGTCAAGCCTGATTGCTCCCTGGAAGGACAAGCCCTGAAGCTGAAGCTCCAATACTTTGGCCACCTCATGAGAAGAGAGGAATCTTTGGAAAAGACCCTCATGCTGGGAAAGATGGAAGGCCAAAGGAGAAGGGGGCGGCAGAGGAGGAGATGGTTAGATAGTGTCACCGAAGCAACCAATATGAAATTGGGCGAACTCGGAAGCTAGTGGAGGACAGGGAGGCCTGGCGTGCTGTGGTCCAGGGGATCGCGAAGAGTCAGACATGACTTAGTGACTGAACAACCACCACCACCTAAATAATACTTAATTGTATCTAGTGGCCATGATCTTTCTGCTCATAGTTCATTAAAAATTGTCAGCAAACAGGGGCGCACGCATGTTTTCTTGAAAAGACCAGATCCTTTCACTTGTGCAGACACCAACTTCAGATTGAGAATGGCAGAAATACAAAGGTGCTCCCCATTAAAAAGAACTGCAGCTGTCATCTTTCAAGCATGGAGGAGACAACGTAGGGAATATCAAATGCCATGATGGACTGAGAAAAGATACCAAGGTGAAAACAGGCTTTCATGCCCTCCTCCTCTCAGTCCATACCTTGAGATTGACTTGCATGTTGCGCTCTCTCTCTCTCTCAAATCACATCTTCTCCCCCTCCAAAGGGAAGAAAACACACACACACACACACACACACAGTTCCCCAGGAGTTCAAAACACACAAAGCCCTTAAAATCTCATTGCCCAGCCTTGCTCTAGTGCAAAAAAATCAATTGTTCTTGTTAACAAGGTATAAAGCCAGAATTCTCCAATAGACAATACATCCCAGCCAAATCCTCTTGTTCGGCAGAGCCCTCAAATGGAAATCTTGCCCATCCACAAGCAACTAAATCCACCAGGTCGGCATCTGTTCTAGTGGCTGGTGAGTCTTCCGCATCTTTTTAAGCTCGTAAGCCCTTATGGGCAGCGACTTCCGAACCGTGAAAAACCCGCTCCCTGATACAATGTATAGGCATGTCCCGGTTATCCGCTGGGGTGCCGTTCCGGATCCCCCCCCCATGGATACCTGAAACCGCGGATACTGAGGAGGCTTTTTTAAAGATAGGGGCACATCAGCGGTTTTGCTGCAAAAAGGTTAAAAAAGAGATTTGTATAATGTTCCCCAATTATTTAATAGGCATCCCAGTAGCCAGGGGAGCCATGGATAACTGAAACCATGGATACCAAATCAGTGGATACCGGGGCATGCCTGTATAGGATTCTGGTTCTAATGAGGAACTGTGGCCAATGGCCCAGTAGGTCAAAGGAGCCACCAGTCAGGAAGTTTTGGGAACTATTGTGTTAGGGCACCTGAAACCATTTATTTATTTAGCTACGCAAACTCACTTTGTCATCTTTTTCTTTGTGGAAAGTGGTGCATAAATATTATGCTTAAGAACATCATGGGGCCTTGACCCAGGTGATCACTGGTCCTGTGTGCCCCTGGCTGGCCCTTGTCTGGGCTGTAACTGCTTTCCATAGGACACAGCTGCATGCTGTGCATGCAACATCAAAGGAAGAGCATGCAGATGTGCTAGCAAACCTGTCAGCAGCAGGAAATGGGCGAGAGCACCTGGAGGGGGGAAAGGCAGTGACACAGCTGGTTCCGCCAGTTCTATCATTCCCAGCAACTCAATGCTCTCCAGCTCCTGTAAACAAGTCCACCCATTCTCCTGGGTAGCTCCTGGTGCAGGGGAGTGGCAATGGGATGCAGGCATCTTGTTCTTGTGTGCTCCCAGAGGCATCTGGTGGGCCGCTGTGAGATACAGGAAGCAGGACTAGATGGGCCTTTGGTCTGATCCAGTGGGGCTCTTCTTATGTTCTTATGCCTGAAACTCCCTCCCAACCAAGAACTGAGCACATAAAAATGGCATTTTTTTGGCTTACAAAACTTAAGAGATACATCCCTTGGGCTATCCTCTCCCAAGTCTGCGATATTCTATCCTAAATCCGGGCAAATGCCCTACAGCCTTAGATCCGGAAGATAAAGTTTCAAATCCCCGCCCTGCTGTGTTAATGGGGTCCCCAGAAGGTTGCCTCCAAGACCTCATTAACACCCCTTTGTTGTATACACTGCTGCTAAGAGCCTTTTGTTATGCTTTGATCCTATATTGTCTTTAGCTAGGTGATGCATGCCTGTACTTAAATTAAAACCCCATGTTTGTATTGGAGGTAAGAGAACATACAATATTGTACCGTAAGCAACCTCTTTCAAACCATTTCCAGCTTTCTGGCATTTCTTTTTTTTTAAACCACCACCACCAGAATCTGCCTCCACTAATCACTGTGTACATCTAGACAACTAGTAAATCTAGACTGACAGACCAATCCTATCCTCAAATGATGGACCACTGCATCCTGAGGTTGCTGAGGGTACTGCCGTGGTCTCCTCGGGGTATGGGAGCGTTTCTTCCCTTACCCCAAGTAACGCAGCTATGGCGCTAATGGGTCTCCACAGCTCTGCACCTGGCGGGCAATAAATAAAGGATTGGGCCCTGAGTCAAGCTTCCCAACCACACCAAACCCTTCAGCAGTGTATCACCACCACATGCAGATGATAGGTGTCACAGTAACTAGGTATAAGATCAGCCACACAAAACCCATTTCATATTTAAACACAGCCTTGGACAAAAGGATCCTCTCCAATTCCTCTCTCATCAGAATCCATTTCGGAAAGACCAACAGCTTCCAAGCCGGATCAGTCACTTTTAATGCCATGGATTCTTTCAGAGAGTGGAAAGTGCGCGAGCTCCTCGACTATCTCACGTCGGTTTATTTCTCCATTCAATGCCTGCATTTCCAAACACAAGCCAGCTCCTTTCACAGGCAACGAGAGGATGTGGAGAACTGGATGAGCCGACAGCATCCAGTAATTGCCAGCCACTGTAGATTGCCGTACAGGATGATTAGAGAGCATTTTGAGGGAGTAAAAAAAGCAGCTAAATGCGTTTAAAGCCTGGCTTTACAACGCAGCTCATTCATCACTCTAAAAGAGGAAAGAGAGCACATGGGAGGTTTTTGCACAGTGTTTGTAAGAACTTCCGATTGTTTAAGCTGGGCAAAGCGGGGGGGGGGGGCGGGGGGACAAGGAAAAAGGAGATTGCATGAAACTCTGGCAACACAGTTTTTTTAAAAGGTGGGTGCAGAAAGCATGCTGGATAATACCATCTACTTTGGCTTTGCACTCTGTTCCTAGGGCCTGTTCAAAATCAAAAATTCTAACCTGAGTTGGCTATAGGTCTGGCTTGGACAAGTGAGACCCGGTTTCGTATCCCCACACAGCCATGAAGCTTACTCCGAGGACTTTGGGCCAGCCACACACGCTCCTCCTCGCCTACCTCACAGGGTTCTTGGGGATGATTAAAATGACTCTGTACGTCTCTCCGTGCTCCTTGGGTGGACACAAGTGTGATAAATCAATATTCATTAAACAAGCATTAATGTGAGTGCTACATTCTCCACCACCGCCCCCAGTTTCATTCCAGAGGGATCTGCAAGATCGCAGACATGCTACAAATACACTCAAGCATTTTACTCCTGATTTCATATACTCTTGGAGGGAACACACATTTTTATTTCCTACTTTTTTCTGAGGAAGGAGAGCAGGAAGCTCCAGACCTTAAGCAGGATGTCCTTAATCTAAGCACCTGCTCCAATATTTCCACTCCACCTTGGAATGAAAAACACAGGAGAAACCTTTTGCAGCAAGGGGGAGTCAAATAAAATGTAATGTTTTAGCAGGTAATTCTGTTCCCCCCTTCCCTTGGAACCTGAAACTGAGGCCTGTACTGAAAACGCTTGCAACCTGCATATCAGCACACAAAGAGAGATCACTTCATCTATGCTGTGCAACTTAAAAGCTTGCAAACGCCTACGTCAGCAGCACCTACCTGTGTATCCTACCACCTACCAGCACCCCCCTGCTATCAAGCACACAAACTGAAAATTTGGGCACAAAATAAAAATCTCAATTTTCAATCAATCACTAATATTGATATACCGCTTTTCATATTTTTTTAATATTGATATACCGCTTTTCAACGCAGTTCACAAAGCGGTTTACAGGCTGATAATAATAAAGTTAAATAACAATTTTCAAGTGTCTAGTCCTTAAGGTTTTAAAGTATGTGAACAAGACCAGTGATGTTATCCTACTGGTACGCTGGGCGGGACGTCCGAGTGATCAGCAGCCCGCCCGTTGCGTACTGCAGCGTTACACCGTTTGCGTAACCAATTACGCCACTTGCATACGTTACGCAAACGGCGTAACGCTGCGGTACGCGATGGGCAGGCTGCCGATCACCCGGATGTCCCGCCCAGCGTACCGGTAGGATAACATCACTGAACAAGACCGGGTGACAGTGGCTGCGGGAGGGGGTGAGTGATAGAAAGTGCAGCACCCAACAGAATTTATAGTATTAAAGGGCAAACCTACAGTATTCTTTATAGCTCTTTGCCCCTTCCCCATACCAGAAGTGGAATTATGTGAGATAACATGTGCAGACTATCCTGGTGCCGAGATTTGACTTTAAGCACAGAGTATACCCAGCTCTAATGTTACCTCTCATCAAGGGGAAGAGGGGTCCCCAGACCACCCCCAAGCAAGGAGGAAGGGCCAGAGATGCCAAGCCCCCACTCACCCTAGTCTGCTTCCCCCCCACACACACCCCACCTTCAAATCACCTCTTCACTCGCTAGTCCTGGTGAGCCTGCAACTGATGCGCAAGCTCCACGCAACCCCCTGACCACGGCTCTTCATGATCTGTCCGTCACGCACCACCAGCAGGGCCCGGGGAGCTGGTGTCTCAAGTGGGCCTGTCTTTCTGGCAGAGCAGCTGAGCCAGGCCACCTGAAGGGGAACACATTGTGATGTCACCAGTCTCCCGGGGACAGCATTTGAGCCACCCAGGGGGCTGTCTGCTTTCAGTGTCTCCTGGCCCAAGCAGCCCAAGAGTTCTTGGTTCCTGCTTGGAGGTGCCAAATCTCATGAAACAAGGCGTCGGAAGAGGAAGCATTCTCCAGATCCCAAGTGTCCTCCTTGTCTTGCCTCCATCCTAGGGTTGCCAGGTCTCCGGGTTTGAGCCCCCTTTTCAGAGTCTCCAGGAGAGGCCATTTACTTTCAGCTTGATTTGACCAGAGCTTTTGCTGCAAGCTGTGCTTCCATGAGCAATCCGACTCTGCCCCAAAGCATCAGCCAAATGACTCAATTCACCAGGTGAATTCTGGCCACTCAGCCTACCCCTTTCCTATGAGGGACCCCCATTTCCCCAAATCTCAATCTCAGGGCCTCCCACAGGAGAGATAAGAGCCAAAGAGCATCTTTCCCTCTGTCTTGGTCTCAGCAGGAATGGGACTGAGTTACCAGTCTGTCTCCCTCGCTTCATTCAAAACACAGAAAAGGCTTTTTTTCCCCCAACCTGTAAGCCAGTTAGGAGATATTCTGATTTGCATTAATGTCGTTCTGAATACGGTCACCATTTACCCCTGCTAACTGGACAAGAGGCACTTTTTCCAGTGGTGTTCCTCTTATATTTAGCAGGGGGAGAGTAACTGTCCCTCTTCACCTCTGCGCAGTCTTTCTAGTGGCTGTTGCTGGCGGTCTGCCTTTTTTTAGATTGTGAGCCCTTTTGGGACAGGGAGCCATTTAACTTTATTATTACTATTTGCCTGTAAACCACTTTGTGAATTTTGTGTTGAAAAGCGGTATATAAGTACCCGTTGATTGATTGATTTAATAGCAAACTAAAATGCTATTAGACCGTTTCCTGCTTTAAAATTTAATTTAGATTTAAAACACTTATTTACTTAATTTTTAAATGTGGGTAGTTTATTCTGGCCTGCATTAGCCAATATGATCTCTGCTTATTTAGTTTGCTGTTGAACTATTTGTTGACAGAGGATGTAGGGTAAGGCTATACAATGGCTACAATGTTACTGTTCTATGATTAATTTTACACACACACACACACACACACACACACACACACACACACGTCAGATATCTCTTATCTGGAAGTGCTGGGGACCAGAAGAGTTTTGGATATTGAATTTTCGTATTTTGGAATACTTGCATATACATAATAGGATCAATCGGGGATGGGCCCAAGTCTAAACGCAAAATCCATTTGTTTCATATACACATAGCCTGAGGGTAATTCTATAAAATATTTTAAATAATCTGGTGCATTTTATGCAACCCATCACATGAGGTAAGGTGTGGGATTTTCCACTTGTGGCACTAAACATTGGCACTCAAAAAAGGTGTGGTTTTCGGAATACTCTGGATTTCAGAATTCCAGATAAAGGACACCCCAGCCTGTATCTCATCAGCTGATGTGATAATTTTTATTATTGTACCCTATTATCTCATATTGTATGACAAAAGAGCTTGCTGAGCAGAAGGTTGGCAGTTCGAGACCGTGCGATGGAGTGAGCTCCCGTCACTTGTCCCAGCTCCTGCCAACCTAGCAGTTTGAAAGCACCTAAAAATGCCAGTAGATAAATAGGGACCACTTCGGTGGGAAAGTAACGGTGTTCCGTGCGCCATGGCGTATAGTTATGCCAGCCACATGACCACGGAAACGTGTCCTCGGACAAACGCCGGCTCTTCGGCTTAGAAACGGAGATGGGCGCCGCCCCCTACAGTCGGTCACGACTAGACCCTTCGGTCATGGTGAAACCTTTACCTTTTTAGTAATTAAAACATGGCCCCCTACTTCATCGGGATTATGGAGCCTTGTTTAAGGGTCTACAAATTCTGGAACTGGCACTAATTGGAGCAACTTTAATGAAAGGGCACAGGATTAAGAAAAGTGGGTTCACCACAGCCAAGTCCAATACCCTAGCTACTGCACGTTATTAGTCACAATGTGCAGAAGACCCCCAGGCTTGACTCGCTGCTTGTGCTCTTTGCTGCAATGCTCCACTAGCCCTCAACCACAAACATAAAGAAATCAACATCAGGAGGCATCGAAGGCGCATGGTCTGACATGCGCATCCTCTGCCAGGCATGCGCAGTGAAGCTGCTGCTCCACTGCAACCCTCATGGGCACCTGGCAGGGACAAACGGTGGCCTTCCGCATATGTGCAATAGG
The DNA here is from genome assembly GCA_029204185.1 of Lerista edwardsae. Taxonomy (NCBI): domain Eukaryota; kingdom Metazoa; phylum Chordata; class Lepidosauria; order Squamata; family Scincidae; genus Lerista; species Lerista edwardsae. The sequence continues at coordinate 4,012,566 of JAJKFI010000083.1, forward strand.
CTGGTTCTCTGCTGGGAGACTGCCCAGACTCATGGAACTGCCAGCCCACTGCCTGGGCCATTCTGAGCAGAACATCTGCAGCTGTTTGCAGCTGCTCCAATGCTAAATTAGCAGGCTGCCTACTCAGTGTGTGCTCGGACCAGGTTGAGGCTGGAACACATCAGCCACCCAGGGCGCAGGCACAGAGCGCTCGGCTCCAAGCAGGGACCCTGAGAGGCAGGCGTATGCAGTGGTGTCATCTAGATGATTTAAGAACAGGTACTCACTTTTGATTGGCACGTGTCAGGACCCGCCCACTGGAAGTGACGTCATAAGCCAGAAGTGAGGTCGTGGCAGGAAGTGACATGAAAAAAGCCCTTTTTGAGGCCTCAGATGATTTTAAACTGACCCAACAGTTGCAACAGGATTCCACAGCACCCCCAGAACATGTTAAGGAGGCCTGGCATCATGTTAAAACCCCGGAGCAGCTCATTTTTCAGTGGCAAGGCAAGGCAAGGCTCCGCTCACTGCCTGCCTGCCTGCCTCTGAGAACGTGCAGGCAACTCAAACATGCAGGAAATTCAAACGTTGCAGAGGGCGGAGTCGACGAGTGGGCAGGCGAATGGGCGGGGCCAGCTGTAATCCTAGAAACCGGTACTCGCGTACCCCCGCGTACCCCCTGCATGACATCACTGGGCGTATGGGTGCCTTGCTGCTGTCATGCAACGACGTTTCCCGGGTCTCTGGGGCCGCCAAACCTCATATCAATACTTTACTGATGGACAGAAAATCGGTGCGCGGTGCTCGAGGGGTGGGCAAGTGGGCGGGTGATGCCATTTGCAAACGCTGTAATTTCAGAGCTCAAAGTATGATGGAGAGCTCTGAACAGGAGCCTGATTGCAGCTGCCCACATGCTCGGTAAAAAGCAGCTCTTTTTAAACTGACCCCCCTCCTCTCCCCCAAAATGCCACAATGATAACAACTGAGCAGGTTTATACCAAATCCTTTGCAAAATGCCTATTTCTTTTTTAAACAGCCAAGACGTAGAGCTTCGGGGCCAGGGGTGGCCGTTTTGCAGACTCGCAATCACACTCCCGCCGGCGACTGTCAGTGCCCACCTTGCCGAATTGCTGCCAAATTGCGCCTAGAAGTGAGTCACGCTGCATGCAGCAGGGAAGCAGTGAGGCAGGAGAGAAAACACTGCTGATCTGCCCCCCGTTCACAGAAGGCCCTGCTGGGGGAGGCTCATCTCGCCCCTTCTTGACTGGCCTACCATGGCCGGGTGAAAACTGCCCCCCTTTAAGTGCTCTTTTAATCCACAGTGTCATGCTCTCCCAGGGGACGGCTCCTGCGCTAGCTGCAGTGTCAGTTCGCCGTTGTCTATAACGGCACACTTTACGTTTTCTATATTTATATGATACGTTGGCTGTGAGTTATTGGGGGGGCGTCTGTGGAAAGGCAGAGTATAAATATAGCACACAATTAACCTGTGGAATTTATTGCCATAAGGCAGTGGCTCCTAAACTGTGAGCTGTGTTGCCCTGCGGAGCTGCAGAAACCAGCCAGGGGCACCGTGGCACCCTTACAGGAAAAACCGCCACTGTATACAAGGTGTGGTCTTCAGCCTGCTTTCTGCCATGACCCCAATCAATAAATACAGGATGAGACTGGGGACCCACTGTCAATCTGCCCCCCTCCCGGGACCATACCCTCCCAACCCCTATTGGTTCTGGCCATCAAAAGCGGAAATTTTCAGACAGCTGAGCTCATCGACAATGTGCCCACCTACACCGCAAGTTTCTAGTCCTCTTCGTTGCAAAGATACGCTTTAAAATTGCAGGCAATGCCTAATGGAGGCTCCTGCCTACCTCGGGATCTGCTGTCGAGGGCGCAGGTTGGCACCCCCTCAAGGCATTGCACCCAGGGCAATGTATCCCACTGCCCCCACCCCTGCTATACCACTGTGGCAGAGTCAGGGCTCCAGGGCGCTGCACAGTCTCAGGACACAGAAGACCCTCAGAAGGAAGCCTATAGTCCAAAGGCCAACCACGGCTTTTCCCGGACCTGGACGTTTTCTGAACTCTTGCAGGGGGTGGGGAAGCAAGCACTGACCTAGGTAGAGTCACTCCCTGGTCACAGAACTCCGGAGACTCTTAGAGGTCTCCAAACACTTTGCCCAGAAAAAAATATTCTGACCTTCCAGTGGCCCAACACATAGGGCAGAAGTCTGGCCTGCGCTCCAGCAGGACAAGCAGACTTGCAGCAGGCAAACAGCAAACCTGGCAGAACTAATCAGAACTGAGATAAATCACGCCTGTCTGCTTAATTGGCATTGTGTGCCTTGGTCCCAAGACCCCTGTGCAGAGGGGGAGCAACGCACCGAGCCGGATTCGCAGGGATGCACTTGCCGGAACACAGGGAACCAGCCCCGGCCTCCTCCCCAGCTTCCATGCGCACCAAAGCATCGCCTTGCACGTACGAGCATTTCTATTTAAAAATAAAAAAATAGTAAAATTCTTCCCAGTTTTACAGATGAACGTTCACAGTCCTCAAATGCCTTTGAGGCCTGGGAAGGAAGAAAGGCGCACATAACATCTGGGGGAATCGAGTGGCATCTGAGATGATCTTCAATCGCAGCGCCCTGCCAGGCAGGCGCCAACTTTTATCGCACCCAGAGACATGCTAATATCTCACATGCTAATTTAATTTATTCTGTTGGGACCCGAGTTCAAAACGTGGGCCACCCTCCACGCATTAGCCAGCTGCATGCCCCTGCATCAGCTCCAGGGCAGTCCAAGTGTTCACAGGCTACCGGACCCGGATCCCACCCACCCACCCCCAAACTGCCAATAAGAGCCCTCTCTGCTCCAGACGGCCAGGCTGCCAACCCAAAAGGCAGGGACAGCTTTCCCAAAAATCAGGGGCAACAAGCAAGAACTTCTTCTCCCTACTAACCATTGAGGATGGACTCGCCAATTTGGCTGCTGCAAGCTCGTGTAATTGGCGAAGCGGCACGTCAGTTCCCTAGCTCTGGGGTGGCACTGCCCTGTCCAGACCAGATACCTGGTTCCCCCTGACCTGGAAGGGCTACAAAGGCTTCAGGTGAGCCTGGGGCTTTTCTCAAGCAACAGTCTCCCCCACGCCCCAGCTGTGGGCATTTCCAGCCCAGTGCCAACAGTGTTCCAAGGAGCCTTATAGCTATTTAAGGGTAAAGGTTTCCCCACGACCGAATGGTCAAGTCGTGACCGACTGTAGGGGGTGGTGCTCATCTCCATTTCTAAGCCTGCAGAGCTGGCGTTTTGTCCGAGGACAAGCTTCCGTGGTCATGTGGACAGCATGACTATACACCGTAGCGCACGGAACGCTGTTACCTTCCTACCGAAGTGGTCCCTATTTATCTCCTTCAATTTAGGTGCTTTTGAACTGCAAGGTTGGCGGGAGCTGGGACAAGCAACGGGAGCTCACTCCATCACACAGTCTTGAACTCCCAACCTTGCGGTCGAAAGCCCAGCAACAGCGGATTAACTCGCTGCGCCACCACGTCCCTTGTACAGCTATTTAGGCGATGCCAAAAAGATACCCCTGCAGAAGGAGTTCTCTATCAAGAGGGGAGAGGAATTGGGCAAGTAAGAGCCCAGTTTACATCAACGCTAGCCAATGATAATTCAGACGCTTCTCAATAGCTCCCAATCCATTTCTGACGGAGGACATCCAGTAAACCAAGGCACCACCCCGCCAAAGACAAGCATGGGTTACAAGCCTGATCGGGGAAAATGGACTGCACAGAGCTGCTTGATTATGCAGACCCTGGAAAAGCTCTGGGTGTGTGTGTGTGGGGGGGGGGAAGGCGAGTTGACTGCTTGGGAGTAACGATGCTCCCCGCATTAAGCACACAGACTCCTCTTCCCCACCTCCTCCTCTCTCCTTCCAGGGCATCCCAGGGCTGGCGGGCGAGTGCAACAAAGCGCAAAATTAGCTGCTGCAACCGCGGGAGGGGAGAGAGCACGGGCCTGCTGCCACGTTGCAGCCCCCCCCCCCCGCCACTTGCCGCCTTCCCTGAGGGATGGGGGAGGCGGGACAAAGACATGCAGCTGTTACAGGCGCTGCTGAAATGAAAAATCAGTTCTCCACCCACCAGGCAGTGGAAAAATTAGTCCCTTCGACCACTGAGTAAATCTCGCGCCCGCCGCATCCTTCCCTGGGCGGGGTGGGGAGAACGGGCGAAACTCTTAGCGCTAGCTGCAATGGACAGTTTGCAGAAGGAGTTGGAGTCGCACAGGGTTAGTCCTGCCTGGGAGCGGGTGGGAAGAGAAGTACAACCCCTGGCGGACACAAAGCCCTCCGACGAACGGCTGCCCTCCTTCAGCTGCTCTACGGCGCTATGTAGGGTGTACACTTCCCGCACTGGGGCAAAGCAGAAGTGGCTTTTTGGAGGAGACCACAGAGCAGGCCAATGGAAGTTCTTCATAGGAAGCACCACAGGACTCAAACTGCAGAGCCAAGGCACCCTTCTCTAGCCTCGGGACATCAGGGCAGCTCTCGGGCAGAAGGAGCAATTGATGTGAACGTGGCTGCACGGCCATGCCTCTCTCCCGCCCCCGCCCCAGATAAAGGCCAGAGAGGGTACTGCACCGCATCAGCCTAGCTAGACGAGGTGACCTGGAGAACCCGTGGAAGTTTGTTGGGCCTTCGATCACTGCTGCTTCTGAGCAATTCCCCTCCTTCCCCTCCAGAGGACATGCAGATGTTCTCTCCCCCCCAGGGGGGGAATCCACTAAAATTGAGGGTTGGGAGAGTCAGAACAGACAAGAGAAAACATTTCTTTACCCAGTGTGTAACTAGTTTGTGGAACTCCTTGCCACAGGATGTGGCGATTGCGTCTGGCCTAAAATGCCTTTAAAACGGGATTGGACAGATTCGGGGAAGAAGAATCCATCACAGGTTACAAGCCGTGATGGCTCTTGTGGAACCTCCTGGTTTTAGAAAGGGGCTACCTCAGAATGCCAAGCGCGAGGGAGTGGCCACAGGACGCAGGCTGCCTTGTGCGCTCCCTGCGGCCACTGCGGGATACAGGAAGCTGGACTCGAGGGGCCTTTGGTCCGACACAGCCAAGAAGGTTGAATGACTGGAGAAGCCATGATGTCACAGTCTTGAAGCCTGGACTGAACAATATGGCTGACTCAAATCAGCGCCGCGAACGACGAGGATTGCCACCGGAGGGGCTCGCTCGCTCGCACGGTGCGCGTGTAAAAGTTAATATCAACCTTTTTAATCATGCCTGCATGTTCTGCATACGGGTGTGCGAATCGCTGAACAAAAAATGGGATTTAATTTCCGCGGAAAGATTCATGTATTCACATTACATCGGCTCAATAAAACGACCGGTAATATTTTCGAAATTCTGAACATTAACAGACATTTTTTTAATGGGGCATGGCCGTTTTATTTCTGCTTGTGTAGATTTCAAAAAATAAGTCTGTCAAAACAGTGCAATCCGAGTTTAAATAGACAGCATTTCATCCGGTATGTTCAGTAATATAATTACGCGGAATTAAACCTTGGAATTGCATATTAACTCATAATAAGGTTACCAATAATGTTTCTCCACGATCACACATTGTTATTTTTGTGAGTTTTTACTTCAGGAGTAAACGATTCAGTCCTAAACATCACGCGAAAACCAATCTGAAATGCTTGGAATGAGCAATGTTTTGCACTTATCAACATGGCCGCTAAGCCCGCCCCCTAGCTTCAATTCTTCCGTATTCATTGTTAAGGGAGGGCCGGGGGTTGGACACAGCTCTTCTGCTATTATGTCCCCTTCACTTCCCGCGTTTCCCAACCGGTGGTACAAATACGACTAGCGGCACTTTACAGCACCGATTTGAGAACAAGAGGATGAAGGAGAGATCAGAAGTGGCACCAGATGCACAAGCCTCTGCCATGCTGCGAGGGGGAACTGCAGGGCAAGCTTCCTGCTTCCTGTGGGCACTTGGCTGTCCCTGGGGATGCTTGCAGGACCCACAAGGGCAATGCATCCCTTTGGGCCTGACAGCAGGCATCCCTCTGACCTTGGCTCGCTGCCTTGGCCTCGGCTTGACCACATCCTCGCCCCTCTGGCACTTCCAATCGACTCGACTGCCTGCGTGCTTGATCCACGCCTGCAACTTCAGGGCTAGGATTTATCTGGCACTGTATTATAATAATAATAATAATACATAATAATGTATTTATATACCGCCTTTCTTAAGATCACTAGATTTCTCTAGTGACTGTAACTCAAGGCGGTTTACATGGGCAGACTTTATTCATAAACCTGAAGGTTTTTACAATTTACAGAATGTTCTATCTTTCAAGAACTACACACATTCAGATCTTCCTTTCTGGATTTAGCCTTCTTTCTTTAGCCACCCGTCTGTCTTCTGCTGGCTGATGCTTCCCTGCTCTCACCAGAGACGCAGCTGACTCTCAGCACACTCCTCCTCCCACGAGGCAGCTGAAGCTCAGCTTCTAATCAGCCGCAGTTGCAAGGTCTGCCGCTCTCAGAGACTTCCGGCAGTCCCGAGCTCACGACCTTGAGATCTTCAGCTGTATCTTCGGGCAAACGGAGGCATTAACCCTCTCGGCTAAATCTTCTGCCCAATTATACTGTACCACCTTGGTGTTTCGGAGGCGCAAAAGGTTTATTAGCACGTAGGAAGTTTATTTTCCAAAAAAAAGAACAGGTCTACCTTGTTTTTCCACCTCCTTACTGGGCCTTCAGCACAGCTAATAATTCAAATGCAATGTGAAAGTGCCACCACAAACAAACCAAGAGCAGCGCTGCTTAGAAAAAGCCCAGCAGAACAGCAGAGTTGTACAGCCATTAAAAACGGAAAAGGAGCTCAGTATTTACCATTGATGGCCCTCTCGGGAGAGCAGGAGAGCTTTCGCCTGGCACCCGAAATCGTGGCACCAGGCAAATGCGTCTGACGAGAACGTTCCACCAGGGAGGAATTACAAGAGGAAGCCTCGTCTCCGGGAAACTCCTGGCCTGAACTGCCAAAGGTTGAGCAATCCACAGCAGGACGCCAGGTACTGATCTCAGCAGACAGGCAGGGACAGACCGGAGAAGGCAGTTCTCCTCCAGATAGTGCAAGATCAGATACGCAGATCAAGCACGTGCAACACGCCAAACTTGGTCACGCCATGAAACGCTTGTGCTGAACCTGGGAGAGAATGCAAAGAGCTGGCATGCGGGAGGGAGACCTCGGAGGTTCTGTACCTACTGAACTCCGATACGTTTTATTTTTTTAAAGAACTGTATACCTACAGCTTGAGCTGGGACAGGCCAAGCTGGGTTCTGACTCATCAAAATCCAAACCCCACTTCAGCCTTTTTGTAAACAGACGCCTGCGCTGGAATTTGTTTGGAACATTTTGAGGAGGAACGGAGCCACACACACACACAAATCAGGTGATGGTCCATTGGGGGGAAAACCACACGCAGAGTTCAGTTAAGGCTAAGAGTGTCTCAGCTAGCAGTTGGATGGAGCTCCTCCATCACGGCCCCTTTCCCCCTCCCTGCTTGCCATCCACCTGATGAATTACGTAGAACCCACAGCCTTGCTGCCCTATTACTTTGCTACTTTTGGTCCAGAATACAGCACTGCCCAACTGTGGGCTGAAGAGATACAAGCGTTTGCATGACACTAATTCTAAACCAGTCAAGAAGGGGCGAGGCAAGCCTCCCCCAGCAGGGCCTTCTGTGAACGGGGGGCAGATCAGCAGTGTTTTCTCTCCTGCCTCACTGCTTCCCTGCTGCATCCAGCATGACTCACTTCTAGGCGCAATTTGGCAGCAGTTTGGCAAGGTGGGCACTGACAGACGCCGGCGGGAGTGTGATTGCGAGTCTGCAAAACGGCCACCCCTGGCCCCGAAGCTCTTTGTCTTATTATAGACTTTCTAAAGGGTAGAATGGAAAGCCGTAAAATGTGAACTTTAAAAAATGCATGTGTGTTTCTGGGCCAATGGATCTAAGCACATTTTAATGCTGGATACAAGACTCTTCTCCTGCCAACCTAGCAGTTCGAAAGCACCTAAATGCAAGGAGATCAATAGGGACCACTTCGGTGGGAAGGGAACGGCGTTCCGTGCGCTACGGCGTAGAGTCATGCCGGCCACATGACCACGGAAACTTGTCCTCCAACAAATGCCGGCTCTACAGGCTTTGAAATGGAGATGAGCACCGCCCCCTACAGCCAGTCACAACTAGACCATTCGGTCGCGGGGAAACCTTTACCTTACAAGACTAGAGCAGATTACTCCAGTGTGGGGCCTGGGTGTACAACCCACCTGGAAGCCATTGGTCAAAGGGGCTTAAAGCTGGCCCTGACGGTGGCTCCCATTGGAGTTGCAGTATGCATTCCCAGGATGAAGGGAGAACATGAGACCGCCACAAACTCAGGGACAGCTAGAGAAGGAGGAGGAAGACGGCCAGAAGTTAAAATGCAGCCAGCTCCCACTTCAGCCCACCAAGACGGCTTCCCTGCTCTTCCCTGACCACCCTCTGCCCTACACAGAAGTCTTTTGATAGCTCATTTTCCGCAGGCAGAGCAGCTCTGTGCTCCTGAGCAGCCTCTCCAACGCTGGCTTGTTTTTTTAAGCAAGCCTGGCATATGGTTTATTATAGCAATTAAAGGAAGGGAGTCTTCAAAGAGCAGCACGTTGAACTGCTCCACTGCCTCCGTGCGTTCAGCGGGCTGGCGTCACCTCTGAGCATCCTCTTCGCACTGCGGACAGTGGCTCCGGGCCAAGGGGCTTGGAAGACTTTTCCCCGCATCTGTCTACAGAAGCTCAGGCCATAATAAGCTGCCTCGTTGCAGCGTTCAGGCAAAGGTTTAAGAGGCACAGTAGCACAATCCTCGCTCTAGGACAGTGATGGCGAACCTATGACACGCGTGTCAAAGGTGACACACCGCAACGTTTGGGGTGACACACCAGCAATCACCACCATGTGACAAAAACAGAGTTTGTTTTTCTTATTTTTCATTTTTGTAATTATTTGATGTTTCATTATATAATACGTAGCACCACACATGATTGGACTGTATTTTTTGTTTAAATAAATGAATATAAAGAATTGTTTCTCTTTTGTTTGGGAGGAGGGTTGACACACCATCAGAGTCAAATTAAGCATTTTTATTTCCCAAGTTTTGACAGACTGAGCCCAAAAGGTTTGCCATCACTGCTCTAGGAGCAGGGGTGTAGCTAAAGAAGTGCAGGGGGGTGCGATTGCACCGGGCAGCAAGCGTTAGGGGTGGGAAACAAGCTGAGCTTGACACTGGTGGCCAAAATTCTGAAAACCTTGGTACCATCACGTTATATACCATTTGATGTGGAATGTCATGCAGAATGCAATGAAACAAACCGGAGCGTACTATCTTCATTCTATCAAAAGGCATGGCCCCAAAAATAAGAAAATGAAAATGCAACCGTGACGTCACTTCCTGTTGTGATGTCACTTCCAGGGGCATCATCTTGCCCTCTGCACTGGGCTGCACTTTTGTGAGTTACGGCAGTGGCTAGGAGCAACTCACGCAGTGCAACGGGTCAAGCAAGCTCCCAAGCTCACCAGAAGTAACATCTCTAGCCTGAAGCATAAGACGTTGCAATGAAGAAGGGCTCCAAGCAAACACAAAAGGGTCCCTGTTGCTTGGTGATGTTTTCAGTGGGTCAAACAAACACAGTGTGGTACTGCCGGCTTTGTACGGTCTTATTCACGGTGGTGGTACAGGGGACCTCCAGGGGAGAAGCAGTTTTTGTCTGATACAGCCCCAGGCAGGGCCGGCTCTAGGAGCGGTGGGGCTTAATGCGGGATATTCCCGAGGGGCCCCTCACCCTCCCGGCGGGGGCCCCACACACACCAAGAAGCGCACTTGTGGTGCTGCATGTGGCACCTGGAAATAGTTGGTGGCGACATGATGACATCGCCACCAACTGCTTCCAAGAGGCCCGTTTTGAGCCATTTGGAGGCAGGGCAGGTGGGAGGGCCCCAGGTAAAGCTGTTCTGCTTCCCCTTCTGGCCTGCATCCCATAGAGCAGGCAATCTGCAGCAGGCAGCAATCTGCTCACTGCACTGGTGCGGGGGCCCCCAAAGTGACGACATTGGTCCCATTGGCTTAAGGCCGGCCCTGGACCCAGGTTTCTTGCATCTTAAAGAGAAGCCTGGCTTCTCACCTGGAGGACCTCTGTGCCGCCACCAGGCAGACGTCACTGGCTAAAAGCCCTTGCCACAGGCACTCGGGACTGATGCTGCGGGTCCCCAAAGCAGCAAGGTATCGCCCTCCAGCGCCAAAGAGCAACCCTAATATGTGAGGAGGCAGAGTGGATACTCTGTGCACCGGCAACAGCCTCTGTGCATTGCTACCCGGCTGGGATTTAAGCTGCAATCTGCAGCGCCAGTAAATAAAGTCATGAGAGGACGAGGCGGAGGGGGAAAGGGGTCAGCGGAGCTGTCTGCTTGGATCACTCACAGCTCGGCTGCACACATCACCAGGGCATTTGCCAACCGCCGCACACCAGCCTCCAACGCTCCTGGCGCTAGCTGAGCACACACCTGCCTGTCCCTTTGCCTTGCCTGCGATCAAGGGGCTGGGCATGCTCAAGTCCTGGGTGGACACCTAAAGACTTGGGTGGGACAAAATTAGCTTGTTCAGCCATTAGAACGACTCAGCAGTCAGAAGACACATTTCACGAACACCTGAAGGCAGGGCCAGCTTTCAGCCCATGTGACCAATGTCGTCACATTGGGCCCCGCGCTTCAGGGGGCCCCGCACTAGCAGGGTGAGCATCTTGCCTGTGGCTGCAGCTGGGATCTCGATGGGCTGCAAGTCAGTGGGGCAAGCAGAGCAGCTTTACTCTCCCACCTGCCTCTGCCTCTGAACAGCCCCCAAATGGGCCACCTGGAAGCAGTTGGCAGTGAGGATATCACCCCCAATACTTCCACATGCCATGCTTTGCACGTGGCACAAACAGAGCTCTTCTTGGTGAGTGGGGGGGCCCCGCAGGGAGGGTTGGGGCCCCCGCAGGAATGCCCCACATTGGTCCTCGCTGCTGCTAGAGCCTGAAGGTCCTCCAACCACCACATCGCTTACACTGACGAGCTCTCACCCAATGGAGGAGGCCCCAATTGAGAACAGTCGGGTCTCGTATGCAAAATTCTCAGAGCTTTCTAGTGTAGTTAATCCCCACAGTATAGGGATAATTACTAGAACAGGGTCTCCCACAAAAGCACCCCAAGCCACTTCCGGTTCTTGGAGATAACTTCTGGCTTGACAATTTTGGATGCTTCTGCAGGCCATTCTGAGGCCCATGGAGGGGTCACAGAGTGGGTCACCGGCCCGACGTGCCCCAGAAGGCACCTGGTAAGTCCGTTTGCCCAGCAGCATCTACCATGGAGGACGAGAAGGGCTGTGGTGCTGGAAAGACTGGGAGCCGCTATAATAGACTGTAAGAAGAGCCCAAGGTTTATGACCCAACGCACACGGTGAACAGGCATATATATCCTTCTACCCAAGGTCATTTAATCAGTTGAGAATAGCTACCTGCTACTCTCTAATGTCATGGTTTTAATTACTAGTGCCAACTAGAATCAACATTACACTTAAGTGCAAGACTAAAAAGGAAGGATGAATGAGGGATATGCACCGTTTTACCTCTTCTACAACTGTGCAGAGAGGAATACATTCAGCTCAAGAGGCCATTAATCTGATTTAAATATTCTGAAGCACATCGCATGTGAATGAAAGTCAAACCCTGGTTGTTTCCTACCCGCCATGGTACTCGTCTTCGCATAGGCACGCACTCGCACATGAAGGCAAAAAGGAAGGCAAAAGTCAAGCATGAAAAATGGGAAATTTGGCTCAGACTTGCAAATCCTCCTGTGGCACCAGGAAAGGGGCACTCAAGCCAATTCTCCCTTTCCCCAGATACTTGCGTTCCCCACAGTCAGGTGGGCAAGCTGGCCTGCAGCTGATCTGCCCAGTCCCCTTTTGGGGGGCTGAATGATCACTCAGTAAGGGACGTGGTGGCACAGTGGGTTAAACCGCTGCTGCTGGGCTTTCTGACCAGAAGGCTGGCAGTTCAAGCCTGTGCGAAGGAGTGAGCTCCCGTTGCTTATCCCAGCTCCTGCCCACCTCGCAGTTCGAAAGCACCTAAAAATGCCAGTAGAGAAATAGGGACCACTTCGGTGGGAAGATAACGGCGTTCCATGCGCTACGGCGTATAGTCATGCCGGCCACATGACCATGGAAGCTTGTCCTCGGACAAACGCCGGCTCTACAGGCTTAGAAACAGAGAGGAGCACCGCCCCCTACAGCCAGTCACGACTAGACCATTTGGTCGTGGGGAAACCTTTACCTTTTTACCTTATGATCACTCAACTTGCTCTGATACTTCCCCTAGCAACCGGCACCCTTCCCCTGCCCAATACAGACAAGGTCAGCAACACAACTGCAGTAGGGATCAAATGCAGGCCAAACCACCAAGCCCTGGCAAGAGCTCCTGGCAATCGGATCCTCCTCCTCCATCATCCTGGTACAAGTGCTTAGTGCTTAAGGACAGCTGTGTGGGACCAAGGGTCACAGGGCAGGCCTGCCAGCCCCCGACAAATAATTCTGCCAGCAAGTGACCCAATGCTGCCCACAGGTGGGTGCCATCAGCCACGCCCCCTTTTCAGCCAACTGATCACAGGCATGGATGCCAGTCTATGGGGAAACATACATATAGGGAAGCATCCATATATCTTCCATTAAACTTGGCAATCCCTAGTGGTCACCTTGGTCCAGGGGTTCCCAAACGTACCAGCGAAGCGACGCCCAGCTTCTGCTGGTGCCAGTCGCAGATCCCGGAAGTGCCAATAATAATAAATAATAATAATACATGTATTTATATACCGCCTTTCTTAAGATCACTAGATTTCACTAATGACTGTAACTCAAGGCGGTTTACATAGGCAGACTTTTATTCATAAACCCGAAGGTTTTTACAATTTACAGAAATGTTCTATCTTTCAAGAACAACACTCATACAGATCTTTCTTTCTGGATTTAGCCTTCTTTCTTAGCCGCCCGCCTGTCTTCTGCTGGCTGATAAGAGGCTTCCCTGCTCCCACCAGAGATGCAGCTGACTTCAGCACACTCCTCCTCCCACGAGGCAGCTGGAACTCAGCTTTTAATCAGCCGCAGTTTGCAAGGTCTGCCGCTCACAGAGACTTCCGGCAGTCCCGAGCTCACGACCTTCAGATCTTCAGCTGTTATCTTCGGGCAAACGGAGGCATTAACCCTCTCGGCTAAATCTTCTGCCCTCAGAAGATTGACATCAGCAACACTTACTTCCGGGTTGACATCAGCAACACTTACTTCCGGGTTCCACACACTCACACAACCCTACAATCAGCATAAAACAGGAAAGGGCAGGCAGGGCCCCCCCAAAAAACCCATGAAGGATGTGCAGCCCATGGAGCAGAGGTTCTGTCACGTTGCCGTACACATCCACGACACTCCTGGGAGCTTGTTGCGACACCCACTTCGGGAACCTCTGCCTTGACAGGATGTCGCCATACCTATTGCACTGATGTTTGTCCAGCCACGCCTTCAAAACCTGCACACAAACTAATTCCACAAAGTAGCCTTAGGCTGCTCGCCCCAATCTCAAGGCCCCTCTTCCCCTGTATGGATCTGCCTGTCCACAAAGATCTTATCTGAGAGTCTTCTCTGGCGGCTCCTGGCATCAGAGGTGAAGTATGGTGGGGAGTACCAGTGTGCACATCAGATGTTGCAGAAGTCCAACACCTTACACTTGGCTGTACATTGCGTCTTCTTGTTACCCAACAAAGCACAGGGGCCTGGTTTCAGTAATTCCTTAGAAGACAACACAGTTGTGCAGCACCACAACCAATGGGAGAGGAGGAGGAGGAGGAGGAGGAGAGAGAAGGAAGCCGTGGCTTAGAGCAGCCATCTCCAAAGTGGAGACCATTGCACACCGGTAAGGCCCTCCATGGTGTGAAAGTGCTCACCGTACCACCGCGCCACGGCTGCTCCTGGCATCCGATCTGGACTGTGCAATGCGCGAGGTCTATCATGTCTTCTGCTCATTGCCCCAGCAGGAACTGTGCCCAGATTTCTGGGCAGCCATGACTGCCTAGAGATCTCCAAACCACATCCCAAGGGCCAAACCAGCCCTCTGGGAGATTTTTATCTGGTCTTTGGCAGGGGGTGAGGCCAGCCCACAGCAACCTGCTGAGGAGGGATAAATACTGTACAGTGCAAGCTCAGTATCTGCTGGGGTTCTGTTCCAGAGCTCCCCACAGATGCTGGGTCCCCCATTTAAATACTCTTATATATGATGGCGCCCTCATGCTGAAACGTTTGGAGACCCCTGGCCTACAGCGTTGCACTGCCTAGATTGGGTGCACCCATGGCACGGTGAATTGTGAGCATCGTCCATGCCACAAAGGACTTTCTCCGAACACTGGATATGGCCAACAGGATTTAGTTTGGAGAGTCCTGACTTAAAGACAAAAAACAGTGTTTGCCGAGCTCCAGATTTCATTCCCGCAGTCTGAAGTTCCCAAACTGGGGAAAACCTACAGAGTCTCTTGTAAATACGTCTTTGTCATTAGAAGCTGACAGACCCAAAGGCAGATTCAGCTTCTCAACTGGGCAGATATTCGGCATGTGCAAAAAAAAGAAAAAAAAAAGAAAAACCTTGCCAACTAATCTTGTTTTGGCATCAAACATTCTGGCCGTGCCATGTGCATTAAACTGGAATAATGTAAATGTTATGCTTTTTTTCTTCCTGTGCTCATTTTTAATAAAGTTGAACTTTTTCGAAAGCAAGGAACCATATAAATTATGAATACCGGTTATTAAAATAAAACGGGGCCCGTGGGTATGAAAGACAATAAAATGAAGATTATATACAACTGGCTTAATTCATGGTTACAATAAGCAATACAGGAGCACTTTTGCGCATACTTCCTTGTTTTGCACGTTTCAGCCGGAAGTGGAGCTTGGAGGTGATGACAAGTTGTTGGTTTTAAAAATTCTCTTACCAAGAGCAGCACCAGTGTAAGAGGAATGAAGGTGGGGGTGGGGAGGGAGGGGAATAGGGATGCGGGACACAGAAGTTCCACACCCTCAACTCTTTGGCAAACAATACCTGTGCTGTCAATGGGCCGGCTCTAGCAGCAGCGGGGCCCAATGTGGGGCATTCCTGTGGGGCCCCCCTGCAGGGCCCCCACTCACCAAGAAGAGCGCTGTTCGTGCCACGTGCAAAGCATGGCATGTGGAAGTTGTTGGGGGTGAGAGCATCACATCACCGCCAACTGCTTCCAGGTGGCCCATCTTGGGCTGTTCAGAGGCAGAGGCAGGTGGGAGAGACAGAGGCAGGTGGGAGAGTAAAGCTGCTCTGCTCGCCCCACTGACTTACAGCCCATGGAGATCCCAGCTGCAGCCACAGGCAAGATGCTCGCCCTGCTCATGCGGGGCCTCTGAAGCGCAGGGCCCGATGTGACAACATTGGTCACATTGTCTTAAAGTCGGCCCTGACCACAACCATAATAAAATCACGCGTTGATGGTATACATTTTTTTAAAGGCAGCTTCAGGAGTCCAGAGGCATATAAAGGGTGCTGCGAGGCAATGCGGGGGCAGGGGGCGCTGGTTATGGGGGAGGGCGCAGCAGGCAGGCATGCCCACTCTTGCTCGTGTCCAGCTTCCTGAGATGGGGAACGAGGGGACCGCACCACCCCCTGAAGGCGCCAGAGCGTTTCTTTCGAGCCCCAAGCCAGGGAGAGAGGGGGACATGCTATTTGGGGGGCGGTGGTGGCAGGAGCCCCCTGTGCTCCCCTCACGTTATGATGTCATGGCATCACACAGCATGCCTGGGCATGGGAAAGCCCGGGTATACCTCTGCAGGAGTCCTTGGCAGTTCCCAGGTTTTGCCCAGTTTTGCAAGCAGGGAGAGGTCGAGATGGACAAACTCTCCTCTGCTCAATGTGGAGGTGGCTCAGTTTGGGATCTGCTTCAGAGACGGCTCTCTTCTAGGTCACAGCATCACTCAGTGGCATAGCTAGGACATCTGGCACCAGGGCAAATAAACTTGTAACATCCCGCTGTGACACTCAGCCGAGAACCAAAGACCCCAGACCATGCTTTGAAGCATTGGCCTGTTTCATCCCATCCCTCATGGGCAATATTAGAGTGAGCAGACCTGCAGGTGGCCAGGAGGGGACATCATCCCGTGGTACCATGGGGCAGTTGGGCGAGGCCAGCCCGACTGGCATCCCCCTGTCCGGCATCCCCCCTGTCCATCAGAAGGCCTGGAGGCCTCCAAAAAGCCTTTCCCGTTTTCGCTGACCACCAGAAGGGCTTATCCAAGGCATCTGACACCCCCTCAAGGCATGTTACCCAGGGAAGCTACCCCCAGCCCTACCTTAGCTATGCCGCTGCAGTTTATCTGCCTGACTTAACTTTTCAATTACCCCTCCACATTTCATCTCTTTCGATCCTGGACACGAACTGTACAGGGAGACATGCAAAACAGTTTCACTTTGGGGGCGATTTGCTTAGCTGTCCAGTGAGTAATTCTTCCTCTTTGAACACACTTCTTAGCACATGTAGGCTGCAAGCTGATTGTTGATGTGCAGAATCCCCACTTTACGTTCTGAGCTGGAGAAGAACTTGTTCAGGAAATGACCGACTTGTAGCAACCCAGAACATTACGAGCTGGGCAAGCTCCATATTGCCAACTTCAGAAATGTTGCTAAAAGGGAAGTAGAAGAAAAACTACCTTCTCTGATCCTAATCTTAAAGCAGTTTATTATGCATTCAATCAGGAAGCCTTACGCCACTTCAAAGCAATACCTTTGCTCATACCCTCGACTTCAAAGATGTTTCGCTTCAAATCGGCGGGCTTTTAATCTTGATCATGTCAACAGATGCACACACCAAAAAACAGCTATTAGAACAGTTTTGTCTTGTCATGCAGAACGTCATCTGTGGCTCACTGGGAATAAAAATCACACTGATAAAAAAAAAGTTTCCCGGCAACGAACGAAGCAGAACCGCATTTCCTAATCTGTTTGTCACGGGGTGTGCATCTGTCTAGGAAGGGAATGGTAGGGTTGCCAATGGTGAAACTGGCGCACCCTTAGTTATTTGATGGCCAATAATACACAGAGGTGGAGCAGGTGGGAACCAACATGGATCATAGCATGGACTGTGTCCAAAGCAATGAAGCTGCATATTCTTCTGAACACCATACGTAACAGGAGACCTGTGTATTTTTAAGAGCAGAAAGGTACTGTCCCATGCACGAGGAACACCAAAATCATACATAGGAACATAAGAAGAGCCCTGCTGGATCAGGCCAAAGGCCCACCTAGTCCAGCTTCCTGCAACTCACAGTGGCCCACCAGGTGCCTCAGGGAGCACATGAGACCACAAGATGCTTGCACCCTGTTGCCACTCCTTTGGACTTGGCATTCTGAGGTAGCCTACTACTAGCAGAAGGCAGTTGTGTCACCATAACAGCCTGTAGCCCACGATGGGCTTCTCCTCCAGAAATCTGTCCAATCCCCTTTTAAAAGCACCCAAGCCAGCTGCCATCACCATCTCCTGTGGCAAGGAGTTCCACTGATTAATGACCCGCTGGGTAAAAAAAAAGCATTTCCTTTTATTCGTTCTCACTCTCCCAACACTCAATTGGAGTGGACCTCCCCTGGTTCTGGTGCTGTGAGAGAGGGAAAAGAACATCCCTCTATCCAACCCGTGCATAATTTTATGTCTCAATCATGTCGCCCCGCAGAAGCTTTTTTTTTCTAGAGTGAAGAACCCCAAACGCTGCAGTCTTCCTTCATAAGGGAGGAGCCCCAGCGCCATCTTTAATGGGGGCACCAGCAGCAGATGCACAAGCTCCCCTCAACATGCAGGTTAGGTTCACCTGCAGTGGCTGAGCATACAAAAGACACCCATTTCCAAAGCAGTCTTGCAGCACTGAACCAGCTGCTCTTCACTTGCCAATTCTGATACCGGCAGAACGGGGAACATTAATTTTGTTTGGCGTCACAGCTGGCCTGTTCCACCAACAGCACGGAGCTACAAACAGCTGCTTGTGGGGCGCGCGCACGGGATATTGTTGATGTTTTTAAGGCAGAGCTCCCCCGGCACTCCCCCAGAAGGACCTGGTATGAGAGCCAAGGAGCCGGAATGGTGAAGAGGTTTGCAGGGTGGGACAAATCCCAGGAACCTGGTGGCCAAGAAACTGGAAGGTGGCTCCTAAATAAGACACACTGCTGTCGGCACCGAGCAATACAGAACGTCTTTTTAGCCCTGGAGAAACCATTGCAAATTGAACCCAGGATCAGGCTGGTCCTTGCAGCATTTCTGTCTCCCCTCCCTTCAGAAAGCAGGAGGATTCAGAGCGCTCTTGCAAACGAGGCCCTCTCTAATTTGTCTCCATTGTCCCCCAGGCGATGCTGTATGGAAAGTGTGCCTGCAGGCGAGATTGAAGAAGATCTCCACGGAGCTCCGTCAATCTCTCACCAGGAACAGGGAGGAAAATCAAGGCAGCTTGTCAGGCCACCCTGACGGCAACTTGTTTCCCCTTGTTCACACAGCTGCGTCAGGACCCATCAACCACCGATTGTTAATCAGGATTTGGGCAGCGGCAAGCAGCCCAGGTAGGGAGGCAGACGGCCAAGGTGACCTGGTCCAACGTCAGAGCTGTTTCGCCAGGTGGGGGAACAAGACGTCACTAGCATATGCCACGATGAGAAGGACAGACCTGAATCTGAACCAACAGGCACAGGTTGGCAGGGCCCTGCAGGAGTCATTCTCATTCTCATTCCCCAAACCTTTATTGGCATAAATACAACAGACAACAATGGTGACACTAAAAATACATATGTAAATTATAACTTAAGGCTTAATTTGAGAATCTCAAACAGACATCTAGCCACAGCTTCTGTGATAAGAGGGGAGGAATCACTCAGAAAAGTTTCAGGGGTGTTCGGCTGAGAAGATAACCAGGGTTCTAAAAATACCTTACGAATAGAGAATGAGCTGGGCAATGAAAAAGTATCTGATCGAGGGTATCTGGAACCAAATGGCAAAAAAGACATAGTCGTTCCTCTTTAGGGATATTTGCAAAACGGCCGGCATGATTCGCTGAGGGAAAAATGTTGAATCGAGCTAACATGAATACTCTTCTCAACCTGGGGTTAATTATTAGGGAGAAATAATCAAATGACGACCAGGGGAAGGAGAAAGACCAAAGAAAAGCGGAGAACAAGTAGGGTTCAAATTGGCTGCAAGAACCTCACACTCATGCTGCCAGAGTTTGGATTTAATAAGGGCATGAGCCTGATGAATTCCTAGATCACTTAGGGATTCAAGATTCAAGTTAAGAGACAACCAATTTGTTCCCGCAGCTTTGCTTATTTTCCAGACCAAACTACTCTCTCATCTATTGTATGGAGCTCCTATTTGGATAGAGGCCATAGACCATGACCTTGATGCATTGGCAGCTGCCATTTTGAGGAAAATTTTGGGAGTCCTCAATATGATTCGTCTTTCAACTCTAGTATTAGAATTAGGTACCCATCTCCCATCCACCCTTGCATGGTCCATCACATTTAAATATTGGCTCCGTTTACACCTAAACCCCAATCCCAATTCCTTACTATATGACCTACTCAGAGATAACTTTTCTTCCAGATGGCTTAAACTGATTGAGGCCCTGCAGGAGTCCAAGGACACGTGGCAGAACTAGTGCCATCTTTACGCAAGATGCACTGGCAGAGCCTCCTGGCGCTGAATCAGAAAGGGGCCACACTTCACCTGACACTACCGCTCATCTCACTTGGGCCCTCCAATGCCACAGCCTTCGCAGCCTGATCCCGGGGAAATGTACTGCCTTCCCAGAAAGCAAGGAATCCAGGGATCCCTCCTTGATGCTGCTCCGTTATTAATTCAAAGGGCGGCCTGCAGACATACTAGCCAGTCGCAGCCCTTTAGGGATTCGCTATGGCAATGGTTCTCAAACGTCTTAGAATCGGGATCCACGTTTTAGAATGTCCAGGACCATCTGGAAGTGATGTCATGGCCTGAGCGCTGTCCTCGTGACGCCAGAGCCTGCTGCTTTCCTGGGAATGCAGCAACAAGTTGGGTTATTTCCCAGCCATTTTCCAACAGCAAAGTGGATCAGAAAGGGGGAAAGCCCATTTGCAAACTTGACACAAACAAAACTACACGGCCCTCCCCGTTTCCAGCATGCCATCTTCCCATATTTTCAATACGGCTGCTCTAGGTGCTTTGCAACCCACCTGAAATTGGCTCCCGAGCCACAGTTTAAGGGCTGTGCTTAGAGCAACCACTGATCTAAAGGCTGTTCCCTCCCCAGCCCCTCCTCAAACCAGTTTCCAGACGGCAATAAAGATAGCGTCAGTGTCATTGATCGCGGCATACTGCATCTCGTCTCACCTTTTTGAGGAGAGTTCTTTCCTGCTCTCAGCCTAGCTGAGATTTGCTTCTCTCCTGGCATGGAGATTGCTGGCTGCTCCTTTGGGGGCAGGTGGGAAGAAGCCGGGAGGCAGAAATAAATGGCTCACCATTTCAGCCAAGGTGCATCGTACAAAGAGGCTACAACAAAGCAGCCAATCACAGCAGCAGCCTTCAAACTTCCTGGCTTCAGGGTGGTGGTGGTGGTGTTCAGTCGTGTCCGACTCTTCGCGACCCCCTGGACCACAGCACGCCAGGCCTCCCTGTCCTCCACTAGCTTCCGGAGTTCACCCAATTTCATGTTCACTGCTTCGGTGACACTGTCTAACCATCTCCTCCTCTGCCGCCCCCTCCTCCTTTTTTATTATTATTTATTATTTATTGAATTTTTACCCCGCCTTTCCGCCCGAAGGCACTCAAGGCGGCATTACAAAAAACAGGTTAAAACAAATAAAAACAACAGAATTAAAAACAGTAATTAAAAACAATATAAAAATACAATATAAAAAATACAATAATCATCCCATGGACATAAAAAGTATAGAAATCTAAAAAGAATACAAAGACCAGCCAGCCTGTCAGCAACTAAAAGCCTGCTGAAAAAAAAAGGTCTTCAGCCCCCGCCGAAATACCGCCAAAGAGGGAGCAGTTCTTAGCTCTAAGGGGAGGGTATTCCAAAGTTGGGGTGCCATCACCGAGAAGGCCCTATATCTGGCCGCCACCCCTCTCACCTCTCTTAGTGGCGGCACAGTCAAAGGGGCCCCTCCAGATGACCTCAGAGTACGGGTAGGATTATATGGGAGGAGGCGGTCCCTCAAATACCCTGGGCCCGAGCCGTTAAGGGCTTTAAAGGTCAAAACCAGCACTTTGAATCTGGCCCGGAACAGAACCGGCAGCCAGTGTAGTCGCCGAAGCAGTGGCTCGACAGAGTCAAACCGGCGTGCCCCAGCAACCACCCGAGCCACCGCATTCTGTACTAGTTGTAGTTTCCTGACCGTCTTCAAAGGCAGCCCCACGTAGAGCGCATTGCAATAGTCTAATCTAGATGTCACTAGGGCATGGGTCACTGTGGCCAGGTCCGCGCAGCTCAGGTACGGCCGCAGCTGGCGGATCAGCCGAAGCTGAGCAAAGGCTCCCCTGGCCACCGCCGACACCTGAGACTCCAGGTGCAGTTGTGAATCCAGGAGAACCCCCAAGCTGCAGACCTGCTCCTTCAGAGGGAGTGCAACCCCATTCAGAGCAGGGCGATAGTCCAATACCCGAGCTGTGGATTTCCGGACCAAGAGCACCTCTGTCTTATCCGGATTTAATTTCAGCTTGTTCGCCCGCATCCAGCCCCCAACTGCCTCCAGACAACGATTCAGAACCTCAACCGCCTCCTCAGAATCAGGGGGGAAGGAGAGAAAAAGTTGGGTGTCATCAGCATATTGATGGCACCCCACCCCAAACCCCCGGATGACCTCTCCCAGCGGCTTCATGTAGATGTTAAATAGCATGGGGGACAAGATGGACCCTTGCGGCACCCCAAACTTAAGAGGTCGGGGTGCCGAGCAAGCGTCCCCCAGCACCACCTTCTGGGATCTGTCAGCCAGGAAGGAGCGGAACCACTGTAAAACAGTGCCTCCAAGCCCCAACCCGGCCAGCCGACCCAGAAGGACACCATGGTCGACGGTGTCGAAGGCCGCTGAGAGGTCCAGCAGGACTAACAGGGTCGCACTCCCCCTGTCCATTCCTCGGCGTAGGTCATCCACCAAGGTGACCAAGGCAGTCTCCGTCCCGAACCCCGGCCTGAAGCCAGATTGGAATGGGTCCAGATAATCCGTTTCCTCCAGTACCCTCTGCAGCTGTGTATATATAACCCTCCATGTATATATAACTCCACAGGCGGGGAGCAGGGATGTGCAAACCACATCCCTGTGGTTTGTAGGGACATGCTATTCGCAGGTTGCCACTGCTTGGGGCTGCTGAGTTTCAACTGAGTTGAAAGAAACCCATCGCCACTGGCAACAGATACAGCTCTGGGGACCTCTTCCTTCCAGGTAAGAGATTCTGCAAGCAGCAGCAAGGTCATCGCAGGCAGGTGGAGGTCGCCACATCTGAGACATTGCAGCGAACTGAAGGCAACCCCAGGTAAGTTGGCAAACGCACAGCTGAAGAAATGCAGCACTGCTTAGCCTAAACCAGCAGCTCTGGAAGACAAACAGACCCGCAACCCCCTCTTTGAGCCCCGATTGTGCAAACAAGCCTGCTATGCAGCCCAAGTCACACAGAGGTTGCTGGAATAAGATTATCCACTTGAAGCTTTTAGATTAGGGGTAGTAAAAAAAAATCATTACCCGGGTCAACTGGGAGGTCATTTCCGCATTAACACAGGGAGCAACCGGAGAGATAAAAGATAGAATCTCTCACCGGGACAGACCAGGCTGCCTGCAATCCAATTAACAGCCTTGGCCGGGGACCTCCTCCCGTCTCAGAGCAATCAGGCCACCCAAGCCTGTAAAACTTAAGAACAGAAAATTAATTTTGCTTTAATCCTGCGCTGAATGCCCACGCCCAAAGAGCCCTGTGTGGTCTGAATGCTGGCAGGAACATTTTTAACTCAGTCGAGCTGGTTCTCTAGCCACCAATGTCTCCCACTCCCGACCAATCATGTCTGCCTTGCAAATCGTGCGGAATTCAGCAGGCATGATGTGCTTGTAGTTGCGCCTGCTGGCTCCGTGGTGTGTGCGCGCACATGTTCAAAAGATCCTTTTTAAAAATCCTGTATTTCATAACTTGGCACAGAAGCCTTCTTTCACGTACAGCCTTTGTATAACCCTTTGGCCATCGACAAAGATGCACAAGCTCGGAGGGCATGTGGTGCAGCAATGAGAAAAACACTGGCGGAGAAAAAACACGACTGGCGGAGGAGGTCAGGAAGGCTGAGCTGCTTCTTCAGATACCAGGCCAGTCCTCGCCGGCCCTTCATCCTCGCTCCCCAAGGATGCTCAGAACAATGGCCAGCTCCTCCAGCACCAGTTAAATCACTGGTACTCTCATCATATATAATAATGCACTGCCCCTTTGTACTGCGCTGTAGCACACGGCTAGGATCCTGCAAAGGAGAGCCTGGAGGAAGGAAGGAAGCAGTCCTTTTCCCAGGAAACTAGACACCAAGAGCAAAAGCAAGCTATACACACCTCCGTGACCACACAATAGGCCTTGTAAGTAGAGGTGGGAAGAAACAGTTTTATTTTGTTCCCCACGGATTTCAAAGTTTCATAAAAGTTAGAGGTGCAGAAAGTGGTGTGGTTTTTTTTAGTCAAAATTTACATAATTGCTTTAAAAGTTCACTAGGTTGGCAATATAGTGTTCACAGATCCAGCCACAGTCATTGCCCAAAAACCGAATACATTTTTTTTCTTTTTTTTCCAACCAGATTTTGGCTTTTGTTTGCAAAAATGAGAAGTGCAGAAAGCGATGTTCTTTGGTTTTGTTTAAGAACATAAGAAGAGCCCTGCTGGATCTGGCCAAAGGCCCATCTAGTCCAGCTTCCTGGATCTCACAGTGGCCCACCAGGTGCCTCAGGGAAGTCAGTAGACAACAAGATGCCTGCATCCTGTTGCCACTCCCTTGCACCTGGCATTCTGAAGTAGCCTACTATCAATGTAAGGAGGCTGCACAACCCATCATGGCCTATAGCCCAGGATGGACATTTCCTCCAGAAATCTGTCCAGTCCCCTTTTAAAGGCATCTAGGCCAGATGCCATCACCACCTCCTGTTTCGTTATCATCGTTTCCTCCCACCTCTACTTGTCAACTGTGTGGAATAGTAAGGGATCGACTGGTCTCCAGACTAGGGGTGGAATTCATTATCATCATCATCAACCTTTAATGGCATTGATAGGGGTGGAATTCAGGGTGGAGCCAGACAGGACTGGTCCACCTAGCTAGGATCGGTCTCTGCAGCTAGCCAGTGGGGTCTCTCTCCAAGTGGCTGTTGGCCGTTTGGTACCTGATGTCTGTCTCCAGAGGCGTAGCTAGGGTATGGCAAGGGGGAGCAAGAGCCCTGGGGCGCCATGTGCCTGGGGGGCGCCCATGGCCCTTAGCCCCCCCTCACAATGCCCAAGGCACACCTCGCACCGCAGCTTGCTGGCTTCTCCTGGCTGCCGTTGGAACTTTAAGGCCAGCAGCAGCGAGGAAAAGCCGGCAACAGCAAGCCGTGGCGCCCCCCCTGGCTCTGCAAATCAGAGGCGAGGGAAAGTTTCTCCTTCCCCCCGCCTCTGATTCCCTGCCCACCTGGAGGAACTTTGCGCGCCCCTTGCCGACGTTTCCCGCCGGCAAGGGGCGTGCGGGGTTCCTCCCAATGGGCGGAGAATCAGGCGGGGGAAAGCTACATCTTTCCCCCGCCTGATTCCCCGCTCGCCGGGAGGAACTGTGCCTGCGTGCGCCCCTTGCCGACGTTTCTCGCCGGCAAGGGGCGCGCGGGTTTCTGATGGGCGGAGAATCAGGTGAGGGAAAGCTGCGTCTCCCCCTCGCCTGATTCCCGCTTGCCGGGTGGAACTGGGCACGCGCGCGATTCTTCCCGGCAACATCATGATGTCACGACGTAGTGACGTCATGACATTGCGTGCCCCTGGGCGTGGTTGTGCCCAGGTACGCGCCTGTCTGTCTCCCTCGCATCTTTGTTTTAAAATGTACAATCCTTTGGGGACATGGAAACCCCTTTTTCTTCCTTGACAGAAACCTCTTGGTGAACTTTTTTTTAAAATTATGCTGGAGAGTGAAGGACGAAGGCTGCCTTGCCATTCTCTCCAGATTTGGCACATCAAAAGCAGCGGAGCTGCTCGGAGCAGCCTGGGTGCCTATTATGTCAAACTCGATTCATATCACCCTCCATCCTCCTGCGCCTGGGCAGTTCCTTGCAGGGACACACAGAAGCCATTTGCCAACGACAGCTCATCCCAAGGGATGTGCAAAATCCGCACACACCCCGGTGCATGCTGGCCTCTCGGCTGGTTCTGCACAGATGCCGGCAAGTTCACTTGAGTTATCCAAACTCTGGGAGGAAATGAACTCTCAACAAGCTCACCAGGCGCATTATGCAAACTTGGAGCCATTTTAAAACCAATGGATTCAAAGTCAAATGAGGGAGCAAGTGCTGTTGTAATTCAGAGAACACAATGTTACAAGCAGCACACCTTCTTAGGAGATGCAAGAAGAACCGGAACTAAGCAGGCTCCAAAAGCTCTGGGTAGCACTGAAAAACATGCACACGCAGTATTTCCTTCCAATATGGCCCGTCCTCTTTTAGCACACAAAGTGCTATTTAAAATTGGAAAAGCGGAGTGCAGAGGAGGGTAGGAAGGAGGAGGACTCTGAAAATTGCAGCTTTCGTTTACTAAAACAAAAAGGTAGGGATTTGAAAACTAGATGGCTAGACCACTAAGCTGAGAAGAAAACAGAAGCCCAAATGCCTTGCGTTTTGCAATCCCAGGATTTTTTTCCCCCATCTCTGTATTGAGTTTTTTTTTCCCCCAAAAGCTAATTAGTTTTTTCCACTTCTCAGTATAATCAGTTTCATAATAGGATGACAACAAAAGCATGGCCTCTGGTTCACTGAGAAGGATTTTGCATGTAACTTAAAACCTGGAACACAGGCTTGTTCTGTTGTATAAAATATTGTATTTACGCACATCCCCACCCACGCACCCTCAAAAACACAAACCCCCACCACAGCCTCACAGAACAGGCATTGAACAGGTTAGGGCCTTGGCTTTTGGAATCCTGCCTTCCAGCTAGTCAAAATTCAGGGGCAGAACCATGCTTTCTGGGTGTTAAGGATGTCTTAGACCAGGGCTTCCAATACTCATGAGACATCTCATATCAGTGGTTCCCAAACTGTGAGCAGCGGCTCCCTGGGGAGTCGCGGAATGCTTGCAAAAAATCTGCCTCCCTATACAATTTATAGGATTGAAGCCCTTACGGTGCCAATGGCCAAGCAGGTCTTGGGAGCTGCTAGTCAAAATAAAAAGGTTAGGGAACCGCTACCTTTTACTCTGTGCCACTAGTTCAGTTCCCAGGCAGAAGGGGCAACTGATCTGATCTTGGCAGCACCGCAGCGCCAATCAGATGATGATTAGAGAAGTTTAGCAGCGCAACCAAGTGATGTAGAGCAGTGATTCCCAAACTGTGGGTCGGGACCCACTAGTGGGTTTCGAGCCAATTTTAGGTGGGTCGCAAAGCACCTAGAGCAGCCACATTGAAACTATGGGACGATGGGATACTGGAAAGTGGGAGGGTTGTGTGGTTGTTTGGCTTGCATCAAGGTTGTGAATAAGCCTTTTTCTTTCTGATTCACTTGGCTGTTGGAAAATGGCTGAGAAATCACCCAACTGATGGCTGCGTTCTCAGGAAAGCTGCAGGCTCTGGAGTCACAGCGACGGCACTTCCGGCGGGTCCTGGACAGATTGTCATTCTAAGAAGTTGGTCCAGGTGCTAAAAGGTTTGAGGACCACTAGTCTACAGAAAACAACAGGGCTTGGCTAACTCTATAATAAAGGTAAAGGTTTCCCCACAACCGAATGGTCTAGTCGTGACCGACTGTAGGGGGCGGTGCTCATCTCCGTTTCAAAGCCTGTGAGCCGGCGTTTTTGTCCGATCATGGTGGCCAGCATGATTCTACGCCGTAGCGCACGGAACGCCGTTACCTTCCCACCAAAGTGGTTCCTATTTATCTACTTGCATTTTAGGTGCTTTCGAACTGCTAGGTTGGCAGGAGCTGGGACAAGCAACGGGAGCTCACTCCGTCACGCAGTCTCGAACTCCCAACCTTGCGGTCGAAAGCCCAGCAACAGCGGATTAACTCGCTGCGCCACCACGTCCAACTCTATAATATGGATGCCTTAATTTTGGCACCGCCGTTTCAGCAACTCCGAGCAACAAGCAGCCACAGGGACTGCATGCCTCACAGTCTCCTCACCCAGACCGCCACCTTCAGGAACTATGCACAGTTCTTGCCTCCGATTCTTGTTCACCAGGCTAGACAACGACTTTTGCTTCACCCAGCTCTGGCACTTAGGATGCAGCCTAGGTGATGGGGGTGTTTAGATACCCCCAAGCCTCATCAAGGAGCCCTTAATCTCTTCTTATGGGATCAGTGGCGTCTCTACAGGGAGGGCAGAGCTCTAAGTGTTGCAAGGAGCCTTACCCTGTCACGTAAATCCCTCCTCTTCCTTGCTGCTGTAGCCAGTAAGCAACGCCAAGATGTTGCTTTTCCCTGTGAGGATTGGCTAAAACGGTGCAGGAGAGGAGAGATTTCCACTGCAAGGTAAGGCTTCTTGCAAGACTTAGAGCTCTGCCCTCCCTGTAGAGGCGCTATTGTATGGGATGAGATCACTGCTTATACAATGACCAAGAATGTGGAAGGAAACTGATAGAGCAAGGAAGCCTTGTGCAAGAAGAGAGTGTGACGTGGTAGAGGCTCCAGCACAGTGGCTTAATTTTTCAGGGCACACTTTGGCCCCTCTAATACTGCAATCTAGAAATCACCACTCATGTCCAGCAGAATTCGGAGCAATAAGGTTGTATCTCCTGTCTTTTATATTTTCCACACATTGTAGCATCAAACACAACACACACAAAATTGGCAGCGTTTTGCACCTTCCTTCACCACGAGGCCTCCCCTCCCCTGCCACGGATAAGCTGGAACGTGGCACATGTGCAAAAGCAATGTGGCTCACAGGAACCCAATATTGGAAACCAGCACCCAGAGGAGCACCACAGCCACTCAACCTGGGTAGGTCCGCTCAAAACAAAGAGAGTCGCTCTGCTTCCACACATGCGAGGCGTTGTTTCCCGAGTGAACTACAGGTGTGCCCCAGTATCCATTGATGCAGTATCCACAGTTTCAGTTATCCACCAACACCATGGATATTGTGACACCTATTAAAAAGACAGGGGAACATTAAAAAAAATTTTAAAACCTTGTTGCTGCAAAACCACTGATGTTCACCTATCTTTAAAAAGGAGTTCCCAGTAGCCACCGTTTCAGGTATCCATGGTAGGGTCCGGAACGGAACCCCAATGAATACCAGGGCATGCCTGTAATTCTCTTTTTGCCTATATGTACGTGGTGGCGCTGCGGGTTAAACCGCTGTTGCTGAGCTTGCTGACCGGAAGGTTGGGAGTTCAAGACCACGCAACGGAGTGAGCTCCTATTGCTTGTCCCAGCTCCTGCCAACCTAGCAGTTCAAAAGCACCTAAAAATGCCAGTAGAAAAATAGGGACCACTTCGGTGGGAAGGTAACGGTGTTCCGTGCGCTATGGCGTATAGTCATGCTGGCCCCATGACCACGGAAGCTTGTCCTCGGACAAACGCCGGCTCTACAGGCTTAGAAACGGAGATGAGCACCGCCCCCTACAGTTGGTCACAACTAGACCTTTCGGTCGTGGGGAAACCTTTACCTTTACCATTTCCAGAGGTTGCATTTCCAAGGCAGAGCACCAGCATCCACTCAAGCAGATGTCCAGAGCCCTTTGGAGAAAAGGCAGGATAACAAATGCGACATGCAAAACGAATGCCGTGTTGGAAGCAGCCCTCTATCTTGGTCCAATTAGCTCATATCAGCGTCAGACTCCGGCTGGGACTGGCTCACCTTCTCTGCCCTACCTGGACATGCCAGGGATTAAAAAGGGGGCCCTTCTGTATGCAAACCAGGTTCCCTTCAAATGAGCTCCGATCCCTCCCAAATGTTCCCATTGTCAACTGGCTAAATTAAACAGGGAACTGGCTGAACACCAAGGCCCTCCTAGGCTTTGGCCACATTTGGAACGAACACTATCAGTTCAGCAACAGAACACGCCGGAACAGCAGGGATTAGACCACATCCGTGCAGATGCCGTCTCAATCAGCATGCAAATTAGCTATTGCCCTCTGGCTCGCAATCAGTTTCGAATGTGGTTTGTGTGCTAACACAGGACAAACCTGCCCAGCTTGTGTTATCCTAGTCCTAACACAAAACAGAAGATACAGACTCTCCTTTATCAGGCTCCACTTGGAAACCTCAGGACACCACCAAGTTACTGAATAACTTGGGGGGGGGACGACATGATGAGACCCACCTTTCCAGTCTCGTGAAAGATCGACCTGTGTGTGATGGGACCGATAAAAGAGCATCACAGGAAGAGCCCGATCTGTGTCCAGTTGCAAACTGGCTGCACAGCAGGGGACATACTCCTTATTGGACAGGACTCCTTGCAACATTCAGAAGCCAGGTTCACAACAGCAGGTACGTGCCAAACCTGTTTCAAGTTCTGTTTGTTCTGCCATTAAGCAGGAAAAAAGTATCTGCACACCTTGATCAGGACACAGATTAAATGATCTTTGCGCCACACACTTGGAATGCAGATGGAAAGAACCCTCGCGCCCGGATTTAAAAGGGTCCACCGATTATTGCTCAGAACCGTGTGCACAAAGGGAGGGGGGTGCAAAGGCTTCCATTTCCTGGTGAGACTCACAATTTCCCACACTTTCAATGTGTCCTCAACTGCTCTTAAGAAACAAACAAACCTCCAGCTTGGCAATTTGAACTGTTTCCCCCTATCTTCATTTTCCTTCCTGCAGTTCAACATTACTTTCCTCTTTAAAAAAAACAAAAACAAAACCTTCGAGGGAAGGGTTAAACATAAACATATGGGTTGCATTGAGATTACCCAGGCTGTCCATCAATCTAGATCATGAACCTTCTTTTAAAAGGATCTCATAGAAATAACAAAGGTCCTTCAAGGCTGTCTATTCCAACCCCCGCTAGAAGGAGGTAAACAATGAGAAATGTCAAAAGATTCCATTGACATCCTGAAAGCTCCAGGAGTGCATTTCAGGGTGCAATCCTAACCCGAAGTTCATAGACTCATAGAGTTGGAAGAGACCTACAGGATCATCTAGTGCAACCCCCTGCCTGTAGCAGGAAATCCTCCTAGAGCATCTCCAGCAGGTGCCTGTCAAGCCTCCCTTGGAGAATCAACCACCTCCCTTGGCAATCTATTCCACTGTCGAACTGCCCTTATTGTCAAGTTAGGCCAACAAAGTTTGGCCGGCCCAAAGGACACAGTGATGTAAGTTTGGACCACTCTTGGGGTCAGAGAGGCCAACACACAGATGTGCGCCATCCTCCCTGACTCTGAGAGTGGTCCAAATGCGCTTTACAATGTCCCTTGTGCTGGCCAAATTTTGCTGGCCTAACTGTGCCAGCCTAACTCCAGGTTCAGATTGTGCTCTCAGTGCGATAGTTTAGCGGCAGGAAAATAAAGCCCAGACCAAGAAGAGCAAACCATGAGTGCAGAATGAATGAGTGGAAGACCACACAGAAATGTGGCCAACTCTACTCACAGCCAACGTGGTATATAGTAGACAGAGTGTGGGATCTGCATGGAAGATCTGCACTCAAAGCTTTGCTCAGTCACATGATGCTCATTCAGTGACCCAGGGCCAATGGTCACCTCTCAGCAGCCTCCACCTCATAGGATTGTTCTAAGGATGAAATGGAGTAACATTCCACCACCTCGTTCTGCTGCAATGTGCAGCCTTTGCTGTTCACAAGTTGCGCTTGCAGAGGGCCTGCTCCTTCCTGTGGGTTGAGGGTGTTGGCTCTTCTTCCTCATCACAGGTTTCACAAGCTCTGACAAAAAGAAAACGTGGTGGGCAAAGCAACAACCGAGGCAGAGGACCGAGAATCAGCAAGGGTTATATGAAACTCCCTGAGGCTGTATGACACTTCCTTCGGGTACAATCAACTTCCTGGTCATGCGATTTTTAAAAGCCACTGAAAATCCGTCAGGAAATTCAAAGGCCACGATGACAAAGAGCAAAACACCAAGTGGTTTGCTTGCCACAAAAACTTCTCTAAACCGAGGATGCAAGCAGCAAATTCCTCGGGGCTCGCAGCAGCAGGCAAGACTCAAAAAGGACACACAACACACACACAGAGTGCACAGAGCAAACATTTTCCAAGCCAAGGCAGCTCAGGGAGAGAAGCAAGCCACTGTTTTTAAACCGGCAGCGGTCCCCACACAGACCGACAAAAGCAGACTAGTTCAACAAGCAGGCATTAATCAGAGGCTCCACGATTCTTAGCGCGCAACACTGCAGCTTTCAACAGCCAAGGCCCCCCCAAAGCAGCACATCCTGAGATGCTCTCGACATACCTCTCAACCTGAAAAAGACTAAATGCGTGCCACCAGCCCCGTAAGTTGGGGGCAGGCAAACCTTAGCTTTGCATCACTTTGCGGCAGAGGTGATGGGGCATACATTAGTTAATCAGCTGTTTGTAGGTTCCACAAGTGAAGATCATCGAGAGAAGGAAGAGCAAACTAAGAACACTGTTCTGTTTGGCTTAGTTTTGGTAACAAT
The DNA here is from genome assembly GCA_029204185.1 of Lerista edwardsae. Taxonomy (NCBI): domain Eukaryota; kingdom Metazoa; phylum Chordata; class Lepidosauria; order Squamata; family Scincidae; genus Lerista; species Lerista edwardsae. The sequence continues at coordinate 4,044,475 of JAJKFI010000083.1, forward strand.
TCCTCCAAAGCAGGGGAGGGTTTAGAGGAGTGGCAAGGGAGGCAGCATCTACAGCTCCCAAGACCCCATGGATACACTCTAGGCCTGCTCTTTCCACCCTGAAGCTGAAGGGCCAAAAGGAATGCAAACCCTAACCCAGTGGTTCCCAAACTGTGGGTCCAGACCCACCAGTGGGTTGCACGCCAGGGTTGCAAAACACAAAAGAGCAGCCATATTGAAAATACAGGAGACAGGATGCTGGAAAGGGGGAGGGCTGTGTGGCTATTTTGCTTGTGTCGAAGTTGTAAATAGGCTTTTTTCTCCGTTCTGATTCACTTTGCTATCGGAAAACGGCTGAGAAATGACCCAACTTATTGCTGCATTCTCAGGAAAGCTGCAGGCTCTGGCGTCACAATGACGGCACTGCCGGCCATGACATCACTTCCGGTGGGTCCTGGACAGACCGTCAGTCTAAAATGTGGGTCCTGGTGCTAAAAGGTTTGAGAACCGCTGCCCTAACCCAAACCTGAAGTGGGGCATTCCCCAGCTCTCTGAAATCAGGGGCTGGAGCTGTGAGTCGGGGATGGGTGGTGGTGGAAATGGAGCAGCGATGGGATCTACAAACGAACTGGGGGAACGCTGGGCGGGACTTCCGCGGGGCTTCCGCGTGATTGGCTGCCCGTCCGCAGCGTTCTGCAGCTGTCCTGGCCTGGGGGGGGCTGCCCCCGGTTAGCGCGCCCCACCGCTGCTCGCCCAGGCACCCGGCGCGACCCTCACCCGTCCTCCGTAGCGAGCAGGAGCCCCCCGAGGCCAGGGCAGCTGCAGATCGCCGTGGACGGGCTGCCAATCACCCGGATGTCCTGCCTACGTCCCGCCCAGCGTTCCCTCAGGTCGTTTGTAGATCCCATCGCTGAAATGGAGCCAGGAGGCAGTCATAAACTGGAAGACCACTTGATCAATACAGTGCCCTGAGAAGAGCTTTTATCTTGTATCGGCTAACCAATAATCCAACTGATATGAGGCCATGACATCATTTGTTCAGCGGTCCTTTGCTTCATCTTATAAAAGAATTTTTTTTTAAAAAAAATTCCCAGATAGGAATGTGCCGATCACCATACTTTTTTAAAAAAGCTTCTCTAGCCAGAGTCTGTGCAGACTTGGCTAAGTGGATTCCGTACCAGACCAGGGTCTTCATCTCCACCTGTGGTGATTTTCTGCCCCTTAGTTGGTTCTCAGTGTGGTTGGTTTATGGTCTGGGTTGGGTTTTTTAATAAAGGTAAAGGTTTCCCCACGACCGATAGGTCTAGTCATGACCGACTGTAGGGGGCAGTGCTCATCTCCATTTCTAAGCCTATATAGAGCCGGTGTTTGTCCGAGGACAAGCTTCCATGGTCATGTGGCCAGCATGACTCCACGCCGTAGCGCACGGAATGCCGTTACCTTCCCACCGAAGTGGTCCCTATTTATCTACTGGCATTTTTACATGCTTTTGAACTGCTAGGTTGGCAGGAACTGGGACAAGCAACAGGAGCTCACTCCGTCGCATGGTCTTGAACTCCCAACCTTCCAATCAGAAAGCCCAGCAGCGGTTTAACCCACAGCGCCACCACGTCTCTGGGTTTTAGTAATACTTAACCTTTAAAAATGATTTTAATCATATTGGTGTTTTTAAAATGCTGCAAGTCACCTTGGAGGCCTCAAGAAACAACTGCCTGGATAAATAAAGGCAATACAGCATTTTTAATTTGTAAGCTGCTTAAAATTATTACATACAGTGTACAGCCTTGGAATGGGTCATGGCTAAAACAAAAAGAGAAACTAAGTGGCTCATGCTGCTAACGGGCCTGACCAATTGAGAAGCTTCAGACTGCCTGCCAAGCAGAGGCAGCCTGCACATCCTTCTGCGCACCAAACGATTTGAACACACGGGCCAAAACAGCTTTTCCCGGCTGGGTCTCGTCCTCAGACAAGAGGATGTTCAAGCCTGCAAATTTCTGACTATCCTCAATTTGCAATACGGTAACGTAGCTTTTAAAACAGCTGAGGCTGTGAATCAGAAGTGGGCTCGGAGGAACGATATGCGGAAAGAATAAGGAACAGAACTGCAAATACGTCGAGGGTGTTCGACCCCCTGCCTGGAAAAATGCACAAACATTTGTTGCTGGGACTGAGAAATTTGAAATGCGCTCTGACGTCCAGCCAGAGGAAGCACATAAACCAGTGGTTTTCAACCACAATGACACTGGTGTGCCATGAACAGTTTGCAGGCGTGCCGCAGGAGTTCGTAGGGCCCACTGGGAGATGTGGGCCCAGCACCGGCAGCGCAATGTGCCTTGTCAATTGCCCAAAACCTGAGGGTGCGCCTTGACAATTTTATCGCCTTGCCAGCAGGCCGCAAGATGGAAAAGAGTTGAAATGCACTGACCTAAACACTTGGTACGGTAGCCGTCTTCTGAAACTCATCTCAAGCAGCCGATTTTAATGATCATGCTCAGGGCCGGCCCTGAGCACCGGGGCCCAATGCGGGGCATTCACATGCCCCCCCATCCTCCCCACGGGGCCCCCACTCACCAGAAGAGCGCTTGTGATGCCGCACACAAAGCCTGGCACCCGGTCATGCCATCACTGCCAACTGCTTCCTTGAGGCCCATTTTGGGCAGTTTGGGGGCAGGGGCAGGTGGGAGGGCCCAAGGCAAAGCTGCTGTGCTTGCCCTACTGACTTACAGCCCGTAGAGATCTCGGCTGCTGCGGCAGGTGAAATGCTCGCTGTGCTGGTGCAGGTGGGGGGGCCCGAAGTGCGGGCCCCCAATGTGACGACATCGGTCACACATCGGTCACACCGGCTTAGGGCCGGCCCTGATCATGCTGATGAGGATATGGCGATGGGGCCACCTGAACCTAAACAGCTCTTTTGCTTTCATGATCCGCAGTGTGATGGTGACTAGATCCTGCAAGGGACGATGGCAGACAGTCCAGCCCCCGGTGCTAAGCTCAGGCCAGAGTTGAGAGGTATGAGATCAAGCGTGTTCCCCTGCTGGTCTTACCTTCGTGCCCGGTTATCCACGTGTGGATGCTGCCGTGTTATAAGGGCACTTTCCCACACAGGGCCACTGTGGCTACTCCTATACCAGCTTGCAGCCAGGTGCCCTGGATAGGTGGGGCCAGTGAAACCATGGTCCGATTCCGTCTCGGCGGCCAGCGACGAGGCCGAGCTGCCCATGACTCCCCCCAACCCTGGTTATCCGCGGTTAGGTCCGAGCCAGCGGCATGAGCAGTCGGCCAGGAAGGGTGAGGAGCTGCGACATGGATTGGCGGAAAAGTTCCCAACACCGAAGGAAAGGAGGCTGGTGCTGATTGAAAAAGGAAAAAAAAAAAAAAAGAACAAGAGGGAAAAAAAGAAAGAGAAAGAAAGAAATAAGGTATGGCTTCAACCAATGAAGTGACATTTCTAAGACAGACAGAGATGGGGTTGAGGTTAATTAACACAGTACAGTTCATTTCAGAAGGCAGCCTGCCCCAGCTCGGGTATGGAGAAGGTTGGGGATGACCAAAAAATGTGCACCTGGTTGCTTCATGCAAGGGCCTCCTTTTCAGATCAACCACCACCTCAGCAGTCTGTGAAGGTTAGCATGGAGGAAGAGGGCGATGCCGCTGTTTTGCAGGAGGGAAGAACCTAGGGGCAGAGAGGTATACAGGGTGAGTCATCATGGTCTCTGGGGTTTTTATTTGGTGAGCCTAACACCATGCCGGGAGGAGATACAGAAACACAGCACATGGCGATAGAAAGAAAGATGTTTCCAATTTCTGTATGCACGCGCACCGGGGAATCGGCACAATACGTGGCTGGTAGGGGGAGATCCTGTCAGTCAGGATGGCGTCAGATGCATCGAAGGCTCACTGCATTTCGGAGGACGCAAAACCCGAATCCATTCCCGCGGTGGTTGAACGGCACTCTCATGCTTGATATGTTAAGGACAAGGTGCTTGTGCCACCCCTGCCCCAAGATTGAATGGACCTGAAGCAACGCATTGCCACGGTGATCGCTTTGAACATTCCTCTTTCCCATTAACTATGTTACCCTCTCCCTTTCCGTTAGGATGCATTAGTACACTGAAGTCTTGGAGACGATTATGACTCACCCTGTTATAACCCCTACCAAGGAGGAGGGGAAAGCAGCTGGGGGTCACTACAGGAGCAGTACCCCCAACCTCCTCACCCCACAGCTCATCCTCTGCCAAGCTTACATATGCATCTGGTGCCATTTGGCTGCAGCAGCCCATGTTCCAAGACCCGATTTGCTGCAAACTGTCTACTGCAGCCCACTCTCGAAAGGGTCACACATAAAAACACTTTTCAAAGAACTACCCACACGGTTCCCAGTTTGCTAGAATCACACGTTGGCATGTCGGAGCCTTTCAAATGAAGTGCAACGTCAGGGATTATTCAACAGGTGATGTGGGAAAAGGCCTGTGCCTTTTCTTAAGCAAGGGAGGCAAGCCCTCTGTATCTGGGAGTTTTATCAGAAGGGCAAGGATCAAGGCACACGAAATACACAGAATTGCATACAGTCGTCACGCTTGTTTCATGACCCGCAAGGATACAGAGAAAGAAAAACAGTGTTAAAAAAGGAAAACATTCAAAAAAATACTTAATGCATTAAGAGGATTTGAATAGATGTCCCATGTGGACAGCAATCTCCAAACTCTTCAGCCACATCCTCATTCCGAGAAGTGGCAAATGCCACAATGGCTAGAACTGATTTTTTTTTAAAGGATTTTAAAGGTTTGCTCAATGCCCCATAACACAGGACGAATGCTGACAATTCTTCTGGTCCTGGTACAGATACCAGAGGGCAGGTGGAAGTGTGGGCTGATCCCATTTGAAGTGCCAGCAGAGGGAGCTCATGGACTAGTGTGGACTTGGTATGTGCAGCCTCAAAATCGGAGCCTCGGTAGTCCAAAAACCAAAGTGTGGGATAAATAATCTTGGATTCTCCAAGCAAAAGAAGAGGGATTAGATACACTGCACAAACAAATGGAGTGCCCTGTATGTCAGGTCCCCAAATTATGGTTTGGAGTCTAAAACTACTGTTAGCACAAACCACAGTTTGCTGTTATGTCTAAACCAGGCCTAATAGTTACAAGCAATTAAACAGATCTACAGTCAGTCCTCTTTATATGCAACCTCGCTTATCTGCAAGGGGCGAAATTGCTTGTTTGTTTCCTCCTCTGTCCTTGTTATGTACTATGCAGAGACCTTCCAAAGGCTGCTGGGACCGTGAGAATGGCACCTGCAACCAGCGATGACCCCCTTAAAATGACCAGTGGAAGCATCCACCAGCCATGCTTAAGAGGTCCTTGTTGGTCATAGATGCCATTCTGAAAATCCCTGCAGCCTCTGGAAGGTGTCTGCAGCATTCAGAGATGGTTTGGTACTTCCTGCTGCACTCTGCTGGCTTCTTCTGAGGGCAGATAAGGCAATATCAAAGGCTGCTTAAGGTTTGCCAAGGTGGTTTTCCTCCCAACTCTCAAAAGAACAAGAGAAGAAGAGCCCCGCTAGATCAGGCTGAAGGCCCATCCAGTCCAGCTTCCTGTATCTCACAAGATCCCTGCATTCTGTTGCCAGTCCTTTGCATCTGGCATCCTTCATATAGGCTACTTCTAGAACCAGGAGAAGTAGAATATGGCTTGCACCCTGTGAGGGACTTTTCCTCCATTAGCTATATAATCCCCTTTTAAAGGCTTCTGGTCCAGGTGCCACCACCACATCCTGTGGCAAGGAGTTCCACAGATCACCCCTGCTAACTGGGCAAGAGGCACTTTTTCAAGTGGTGTCCTCTTAAATTTAGCAGGGGGAGAGCAATTGTCCCTCTTCACCCCAGCAGTGTCTTTCTCATGGCTGTTGCTGGTGGTGTTCTCCATTCTTTTAGATTGTGAGCCCTTTAAGGGACAGGGAGCCATTTAACTTTAATGTTACTATTTGCCTGTAAACCGCTTTGTGAACTTTGTGTTGAAAAGCGGTATATAAATACTAGTGATTGATTGATTGATTGATTGATTGATTGATCAACATCAAAGCCTTTCTGAGCACCGTGTTGCACTGCCGTATGAGAAACAGTTCCAAACTCACTGGAGACACTTTTACAATTCCTGCAGCATGAACTGAAAAGACAAAGCAATTCACCTTTCTTGCTTAAGAAGGGGGGGGGAGCAGAGCATCCCAATTCCGCATCCCAAGTTGCACACCAGGCTAGCAACTGACTTCTCTCTTGCTAAGAGAAGTGACCTGGAGTCCATCACAAGCGCACCAGAACCACCAGGGAAAAGAGAAACCTTCTTTGACATTGCTCAGCACAGATCTATGGAGGAGAGCTGGGTGCAGCAAGAGACGATCTATAAATAGGTGCAGGATAAACCCAGCTAAGCTTCAAGTCTCAAATAATGTTCAGTAATACAGGACCATCTTCCAAGCCACGTGACCTGCAAATTCTGATTGGTCCAGGGGAAAAACCAAAAACACTAAACAGAGAATATCCTAGCTCAGAAGGCACCTCGGGAATCACATCGCCCAGGGGGTTCCCAACGTTGTGCCTCGGAGTTTAGGGGAAGAAAAGCAGTGAAGTACCCCTAAAAATAACATGGCAGAAGAGTTTTTAAAAGGTTGGGGTTATACAGTACTTGCTCACGAACAAGCACGAGGTTGCAAAACCCATTGGAAATAATTGGAATCAGAATTGTTTTGAGTATATTTACGTCACCGCTAACCCCGCCCCCTGGATTCACTCGCTGCCCTATCTAGATAATAAGGATGGCCACCCCTTGGTCCAAGTCAGAAAGAAGCCTCCAATTCACTCATTATCATTGTTTGCTCAGTCAAGGCCCATTTCACACAGAAGATTTGCCACTGAATATTCTCATGACAGGAAGCCAGGGGGTGGGTGTGTCTAAAAGAAGCATCTTCAGTGCACACCGAACAAGTGCAATTTATGGAGTGGCCCCGAGAGCTATGGAGGTGCCTCCCCCTCGCAAACGCCTTTAATTTGCCAGCAGAGCAAACCTCAACTTTGAGAAATCGTCGGTCTAAACCCAACCCTGCATTAAAGGTAACCTTTGCCAGGCCTTAATCATAGTGATCGCTCTTGTCCTTCGAAGCAAAGGAATGCTAAACTCTGGTTCACCTTTAGATTTCAGGCTCCCTTTTGGATGCTCAAAGCAACACCTCTATGGAGACTGTACCAAGTCAAATGCATTAACACAGCCAGGCTTCTACAATTCTGCCCGCCATGGTGATCACACAAACAAGCCTTGCGCTACCTTCCAATGGAGGTAGATGATCCCATCCCTTTTGCCAGACCCAGAGGTCTAGAGAATGCATGTAATTAAATTTTGGTGTCCTTTGAGGTGCCCTGAAAGTGTAACACCAAAACCACCAAAACCACAAACCCTCAGGTACCACAAACCCAAAACCACAAACCCTCAATTTGAACAGGGGAGAGAAGGGGAGGGAGAGGAGGGGCTTCTCAGCTTCATTCTCCATTTGTTGGGCTCACTGATCTCCTGGCAGTCACAGAGCCAAAGAAGCCTCCTCCTCTTGCCCACCCATAGGATCCCAACCACCCTGACATTTTTGGGTTGGCCGAGGTCAACCCAAATTTGTGGAACCCTGTTTGCAATGCTTTAAACACCCGGAGAGTGATGACAGCAGTAACTATAAGGTTTTGTGGGGGTTTTTTTGCCATCAATATAGTAGTTTTTGAAAGTTCTAACATGTGCTGGCGTGCTGTGCTCCATGGGGTCGCGAAGAGTCGGACACGACTTAGCGACTGAACAACAACAACAACATGTGACTAGAAAGACGAACAAGATGACCAAATCAGAAGTGAAAACTAGCATGATCCAGTGTTGAACTTGGGGGGAAAAGCTAGCTTCCAGGCTCAAGCCCACAGCAGGCTGGTGAAGACCTCATGCAGACTGCCTTTTAAACCCTCCCCTTCACATATAATTCTCGTCACCAGGGCGCAATCCTAGCCAATTTTCTAGCACTGACATAGCTGCGCCAATGCATCCTGCTGTGGAGTAGGAGACACAGAAGCCTCCTCAAAGTGAGGGAATGTTTGTTCCCTAGGAGCTGCAGCCCCCTTACCCCAGTGCTGGAAAGCTGGTTAGGATTGTGCCCTTAGTATGGTTAAGCCTTAACTTGCCGCCACTGTTAACCACAATGAACACCAATTGGGGTTGAATCTTAAACAGGGCTTTTAGTAGGTTAAAAACCCCAACTTTGATGGGGTTAACCATAGTTGACAGCAGGTTTAACATAGCCCTTAACCATGGTAAACAACAATGTGGTGGAGGAACCTGTGATCTTGCAGCCCAATTGTTTAACCATGGTTAAGGCATATTAAGGGACGTGGTGGCACAGTGGGTTAAACTGCTGCTGCTGGGCTTTCTGACTGGAAGGTTGGGAGTTCAAGACTGCGTGATGGAGTGAGCTCCCGTTGCTCGTCCCAGCTCCTGCCAACCTAGCAGTTCAAAAGCACCTACAAATGCAAGTAGATAAATAGGGACCACTTCTGTGGGAAGGGAACGGCGTTCTGTGCGCCTCGGCATATAGTTATGCTGGCCACATGACCACAGAAACTTGTCCTCGGACAAACGCCGGCTCTACAGGCTTAGAAACAGAGATGAGCACCGCCCCCTACAGTCAGTCACAACTAGACCATTCGGTCATGGGGAAACCTTTACCTTTAAGGCATATTATGTCTTAACCAGTTCACTTCTCTTCTCATTCCCCATCTATAAAATGGAACAATCAACTACTACTTCGATAGAATAAATACTGCAAACCAGAACAACAACCACAGCAACTGGGTGCACCCATCATTTCCAAAGTACCTACTTGGAAACACACACATAGGGCTGTGTTTACCCGCGTGATGTTTTAATCACAACCCACCGACTGCCAGAAGGGAACCAACAGGTAAAGTTGTACAAGTTCTAAGTAATTACATGCCTGCCTCACTGCTATTTGTGTGTTGATTTATTATTTGCATGGGGCTGTGAAGAGGAAAACCGCCCAAACAGTGTTGAGCATAATTCAAAGTCTTGGGCTCAGTGACTTGTGAAATGTGTCTTGGGGGGGGGGCAGAAGGAAGGCCCACACGAGAATTCAGTGGCAACATGAGCTTTTCTAGGTAGCCAACAATAATGGAAATTGCAAACAAGGTGAACACGCACATACCTGGATAATTTTTTTATTTTATTTTTTGCATTCAGAGGGTAGAATTACCCCCTCCTCCCACATGTATAAATAAATCACTGCTCGAGTTAATCTAATTTGGAAGAGCCAGCGTTGCAGCGACAACAATGGGGGGAAAAGACAAATGGGGGATTTAACTAATAGAAGCAAATAGTTAAGCACCTATTTTGCTTCCTTTTGTGGCTTTAATGCATAATTACTACATTTCAAGTGTTACAGTTAATTACGCCTGCAAGAGCGTTTCTAGAACAAATAAACTGATCTATTATGAAGCAATTTAAGTCCTTCCATTCTCTAAGCCATTTCCTCCTCCCCCCCCCTTCTTCCCCCACACAAGCAGGCACAGCAGACTAGGAAAAAAGGAGGCAGGCGGGAAAGTTATCCAGTCCCTCCCAGGGGTCTTTTCTTCCTTCCTAGACCTGAAAGCGCAACTGGAACACACTTGATCCCTACCGCTCAAGTCCCCTCTTCAAAACGTAGTGGCGGCGGCGGCGGCGGAAGCAACCATCCATTTGGTCCCAGGGAATGCATGCAGTCTTGCTCAGGAATCAAAGCGAAACAGCAATGGAGCCGGTCCTATTCTCCCAGCATCCGATTGGCTAAGGGGCACCTGTGGGATGAATACACTGCAGAGTCTCCTCCTCCCAAAGTTGCTGCGATGTTTCCCCAAGGGGAAGGGGGGAGTGTGTGTGTGTGTGTGTGTGTGTGTGTGCATGACAAGGAGGTGGGGCATCCTCTGAGCTGGCCCGGCCCAGCCCATAAACCAATCAGCCGGCCTTGCCAGACTCCTCCAGGGCACCAGTCACGACCGACCGGCAGAACAGCAAGCTCGAACAGCTGAAGCCTCTCTTGTCGAGAAGACGGTCTCTACCCAGAGCCAGGATGGTGTAGTGGTTTGGGAGACCTGGAAGATCCAGGTTCAAATCCCGGCTCAGCCACAAAGCTTCCTGGGTGACCTTGGGCCAGGCACTCCTCTCTCTCAGCCTTACCTACCTCACAGGGTTGTTGTGGAGACAAAAGGAAGGGGGAGGAACCAGGCACATCATACTCTCAGCTCCTTGGAGGAAGGGCAGTGTGAAAACGTGGCAAGTCAACGTACTTTTCACTCCTCATCAAAGAGCGGATTCCCCAGTGCTCCTAATTTGCAAGGAGATTTTGCCTCGGCCCGGGCAGCTTGACTTGGGGCTGCCTGAAAGTCGAGAAGGCTTTCCCCAGAAAACGCTTTCCTTTGTGTGTTGTGAGGCTTTCCCCAGAAAAGGGGATGAACGTCCCCTTCTCCCAAGGAGACCCCAGCAGCTGCCTGGCTACCCCTGTAGCAGCCAAGGCAGCTCAGGACTGGGCTGCCCACCTACTAGTAATAGATGATGTTGCTCTGTTTTTATTTTACGGTTCTACTTAAAGCATGCTGATTTAATAACGCTGTAGGCTGCCTTGAGTATGAAAGGCAACGTATAACGTGGTTTGTTTTCAAACAGTCACTGCTATAAGACAGTCCAGGTCCCGAAACCTTCAGCTGTCAACAGCCAATCACTTGGTTTTGCTCCTACTGCAGGATGGAGGGAGTCAATTGCAGAAAAACCAATGTGTGTGTTTTGTGCACAACTCTTGATAGTTTTTACAAAGGGTGGAAAAATACTGGGAAAATATTTGAAGCTGCAAAGCTGTTTGTTGCCCCTTTCTCAGTGAGACTGGCCCAGCCACAGCAGTCACTTCCTCATCCAGGAAGAAGAGGAAAGTGAATGGCAGTGACATAGCTATACTAAGGTATCTGGACACCTGGGGCAAAAAAAATTTTACTCACCCCAGACCCTCAGAAGGCTTCCTGGAGGCTTTCAAAAGGCGGTTCTGGGTTTTGGCAAAAAACTGAAAGTGCATTTCTAAGTCCTCCAGAAGGCCTTTGGACATCCCCTCCAAGTGTGGTACCCAGGGCAATGGACCTTAGCTATGCCATGGGTCCATGATGGTGGATGAGAAGAGCAAGAAATGCAGAAGGCACATGTAATTATAACACCTTTAATTCAACAGACAGGTCAACATGTGCTCGTGGGCCAGGATGTGGCCAGTAATGGCATCTAAATGATTTAGCAACAGGCACTCACTTTTGATTGGCACTTATGTCGGGACCCGCCCACCAGAAGTGAGGTCATAGCCGGAACCCAGGAACCGCCCCCAGGAACTGCTGCGCCTCCTCGGTAGGCTGCACGGCGGCCCGGGAAAAAGCCCGGGAGTCCCAGGCCTTCCCCCGGGCCGCCGCGCGGGCTCCTGATTCCTCCCCCAGGAACCGCCGTGCCTCCTCGGGAGGGAGCCCCAGGCAGCCTATCTGCTCATGCTGCTGCTGCCGTCGGTCTCCCTCGCTCCGCTGCCTGCCTGGCTCTGAACGTGCAGGCAATTCAAATGTGCAGGCAATTCAAACGTTGCAGGGGGCGGAGCAGAGCGCTGACGGAGTCGACGAGTGGGCAAGGCCAGCCCTCATCCTAGGAACGGGTACTCGCGTACCCGCTACATGACATGTCTGGATGTGGCCCCACAGGCCATAGTCTGAGAACCCCAGTCCAGATTGTAGCCCGAGACACCCCCCAGAAGGGCATTTAACTGGAGGATCTTCAAGGCATGCACAATGTCAGATGCCGCACTTGCCAGTTCCCAGTAGCACTTAAGCATCCTCTGAGGGTCTGCGCACTATACTGTATTGTCTCAGACTTCGAAAAAAATTCCTTACGACTACGAGCTCAACATTAACACCACTTATGCTTTACAAACATTCTGGAAAAGCGAAATCAAGCTCAGCGTGGAAAGAAAGCGCAGCAAATACAAGAGACAAGGCCTTTGGCCTGATCCAGCACGGCTCTTCTTATGTTCTTATGAGCCTCTCTCCAAGCGTGTTTCGTATTGATAAGCCTATCAGCACTAAGGTCTGTCGGAAATTAAGGGCTGAGAAGAAAATGGAGGTACCTGGGACACAAAAGCGAAGGTTCTCCAAGCATCCACTCAGCAGCCACAGGTCGCTCAGCTGAGAACGATCCAAGTAGAAGCAGGCAAGCGCTGGCCCAAATGCCGGCTCACGTCAGACTGAATGCAAGGCATTTGCAAGTCTAAAATCATTCACATGGAGCCAAACCTGAGGGGGGAACCACCGCAGAAAAAGAACATGGTTGCAACACCCTAAGCTCCACTGGATGACTGCTCAAAAGCAACAGTGGCCAAGAAAGATCTCTTTGCTGCATCATAAGAACATAAAAAGAGCCCTGCTAGATCAGGCCAAAGGCCCATCTAGTCCAGCTTCCTGTATCTCACAGCGGCCCACCAGCTGCCTCGGGGAGCACATGAGACAACAAGATGCCTGCATCCTGTGGCCACTCCTTTGTATCTGGCATTGTAATGTAAGGAGGTTGCACCACCCATCATAGCCTATAAGCCCATGATGGACTAGTCCAACCCCCTTTCAAAGGCACCTCAGCCAGATGCCATCACCACCTCCTGTGGCAAGGAGTTCCACAGATTAATTATCCGTTGGGTAAAAAAAGTATTTCCTTTTATCTGTTCTAACTCTCCCAACACTCAATTTTAGTGGATGTCCACTAAACATACAGTATGTCAAAGGATTCTGGACGTCACAGCAATCTAGCTATGATTCCAGGATGAGTCAGATTTACAGCGCAAGCATTTGCATGTCTGTTTGGAAGTCAGTCTTACTGGCTGACTGGATAGGATGGCAGCTCTAGTTTCTTCCACCTTCACCCATGCAGAGGTGCCAAAGACCAAAGTCCTCACCATGTGACAATCTGTCCAAGACAAAGATACTGTACAGCGATCATCTTGTTAATTTTATCCATGGCTTTGAATACATATCTGTACAAGATGACATAACAGCCGAACACAACACAAAAGACACGGCCAATTTAAAAAGCTTTAGCCTTTGAATTGGACCTTAAAATCCAAGAGTTGCCACTTAAAAAGAAAACAGGAAAGTGTTTACCTTTCAGTGAAGCCCCAGGAGCAAAGGGGACTGATGAGGACCAGGTTGTCCTACTAGGAAGATGCCCGACCCCAGTGCTTCACGATCTTTGTACTGCGGTGATCCACATTGTTGGCTTTTGTGAATCCCAGAATGCCTTGCAGCTTCCAGATACCCCTGGTGTGCAACCCACTTAATGGGCTGAGCTACGCCCAGCCTTGCAGCCTCCGGGGAGCACCCCAGAGTGTCTCATGGCACCACAGCCTCCACCAGCGCACGTCCAACCCAAAATCAGGTCGCGACCCACAGTTTGAGAACCGCTGCCCTACCCAGTTCAGAGATGGAATATGGGTGAAGTATCCTCTCCAGATATGGAGACAAAGGAAAACATACGGCTCAAGACTTTTCTGTTTCGGTTAGTGTTCGATGTTGGTATGTCTGTCTCTTGTGCCTCTGCAGCAAGACCTGCAATGTAAATAGTTTGCCCCCCCCCCGTTCCAACAATTCTTTTTACCCTGTTTTTTATTTATATTTTTATTGCCTAGTTTATTGTTTTATTTTTATGTACTGTATTTTTTGTCCCCCCCCCCATAATTGTAAGCTGCCCTGGGCATCCACCTTGGCAGAGGAAAGGTGGGGTAGAAATCTATTAAATCAGTGTTAATCAAACTGTGGGGTCGGGACCCACTTGGTGGGTCGCAACCTGATGTCAGGTGGGTCGTGGAAAGCTGGGAGCAGCCATCTTGGAAACTGTAGACCTTTCTCTTGTTATATTCCTTTTGTGAGTGCTAACTGTTTGAATTTTCAAGTGAGGGTTGTTTTTTTAATTTTGTTTTTAGTTCAGTGCTTTTACATCATATTTTGTCCTCATCTTGCATTCTGTCAGGGATGTTTCATGGTTGTACAATTGCTGCAGTCGAAGAATGCCAGTTTGCATTTCAGGAGAGTCATTTTATTATGTTACAATAACAGCACTTCCCGCTTGATGATGTCACTTCCTGCCACAACATTCACTTCCAGGTTAATTACATCACTTCCGGCAGGTCCCGATACGAGTGCCATTCGAAAAAGTGGGACCCGGCCTAAGAAGTTTGAATACCGCTGTTTTAAATGAATATGGAAACCATTTGTAGGACAGCCGTATGGCTATCACAATCATGAAGTCCTGAGTAGTAATAGCTGCCCCAAAACTAATAAGATGTGGAGCTCAACACTGCTCCTTTTTATGTTGTGTATCTGTACCAACTTGCAATAAAATGGAAAATGAAAGCCTAATTAACATCTATAGAAGAACAGTTGACACGGTCATTTTTCTCCAAAGCAAAAACTAATTTCAAAGCCCATTTTTGCCACTGACTTGTAAGCAGGGAGTCCATTTTAAGCGATTTAGCACCAAGATCTGGCAAGCCGACAGCAATTAAAGAGAAGTGTACATAATTTCAAAAAAAAAAAAAAAGGCAAATACTGCTGAAGTCTGCGCTCTATTAAGCCAATTAACATTATTTCAATGAGGTGCAACAGGCTTGTTCATATTTTCCAGTTTATTAGCCAATTGTGTATGGATTTCCAGAGTGTGGCATGAACAAAAGCGTGTGTGGGCTGGCAGGACTTGCCTCATTAGCAACACAGCAACAATTTACACAGCTTCCACCCCACACACACACACACACACTCACAAAATAAAACCAGCCATGGCCAGGCAAGACAACCTCCGAAAACATTTAGCCCGTGCCCGGTAAAAGACGGTTTTATCTGCCTGGTATGCAGAGATGACAGCTAAACATCAGTTTTGCAATCAAGTGTTTTAAGTTGTGGAAAGCTTTCAACTGTAAGATGCAACAGCTTGAGGGGAATTCCTCCAGAAGGGGTCCATCAGAAGACATCTTCCAACACACTGTGCGTTGCCCCTCGATATCAAGCAGACCATCTCTCCCCGATGCTGCCTCTGTGACAATGCCTGCATAACTCACTTCAAGTTCACACAATGGGGACAGGAAACGTAAAGTCAATTGATTTCTCACACCAGTCCGCAAATTAAGGACACTTAATTACGGTTTGATGTCATCTCTGAACTGACAAAAGCACGTGACGTTCATTACCCTGCCTCCAAAAGTGTCACAGGGACGTGGTGGCGCAGTGGGTTAAACCGCTGTTGCTGAACTTGTTGACCGGAAGGTTGGCAGTTCGAAACTGCATGACAAGCTCCCGTTGCTTGTCCCACCTCCTGCCAACCTAGCAGTTTGAAAGCACCAAACAATGCAAGTAGATAAATAGGTACCACTTCAGTGGGAAGGCAACTGCGTTCTGTGCACTATGGTGTATAGTCATGCCGGCCACATGACCACGGAAGCTTGTCCTTGGACAAACGCCGGCTCTACTGGCTTAGAAATGGAGATGAGCACTACAGTCGGTCACGACTAGACCAGTCAGTCATGGAGAAATCTTTACCTTTTAAAAGTGTCTACAAGATAGAAATGCCAACGGCATGCAGATAAGAACAAACCGCAAAACCGTGGCTTTCCAGTACGCGTTGAAACCCAAACCGTGGTTTGGGGTTTAACTCTATGGCAGTGTCATGATTGTATGGATTCCCCTGTTGAAGAGAGCCTTGGTTGACCTGGCCCCAATTCTTACAGAGGCATTTTTAAGGGTGACCAGTTGTAGTATCAGAAAGGCAGGGTTTTGTCTGGAAGTCTTCAAGTACTGTTCATGAAGGGGAGTACATAATGCTGCTGTCCCCGGCCCCCCCCCCCCACCCGCCATGAATTCACAATGAAACATCCCAGGGTGCACCATTATTCTGTCTCCCGCACTGCAAGGACTTTCACCGCTTCCTCGCTTTCACCCATCAGCCTCTCTTGGTAGTATCTTTTCCACTTGGTGGCATCCGTTCTAGCCAAGCTTCTGTTAGGTTTTTAAATAACCTTTGTGCACAGGGCTGCCAGACTCATTTCATACAGTGAGCCGAATCGCTTTCATGGTGCCTCCTCTGAGGGCCAGAAGTGACATCATTAAGCCAAAAGTGATGTCATTTTGTAGAGGATGGCCATAAAGAAACACTCCCCCTGCTCCCATGTAGGAATTCATTACCTCCAATTGACCGAAGAGAAAAATGTGCAAATCTTAAAATCATATCTTCAAGACTCAGGAGAGCCCAATTATCATGTGGGCTCAACTTTCAGCAGTGCCACTTCTGCCAGGGCAGCTCAGTAGCTGAGAGGTGCTCTGCAAAGTAACAACTCGGCAGAAGTAGTGGCTGCTGAAAGGGCAGCTCTGCCCCTTACCCCATAGTGTTCCTTGCCTTCTAAGGCCCCTCCATCTCTCCCTTCGAGAGCTTCGGCAGAGAAGGCACCACTGAAAGGATGGTGCTGGGGTAGCCCAATTATCAATGGGGGGCACATCCAGCCCACGGGCTTTATGTTTGGCACCCCTGTTCTAGAGAGATGCAACCCTCCTGACTTTTCCTTCCAGCTTCCTTTCTGCCAGTCTCCGCCTTTTTGAGATGCCCCCAATTTTGAACCCTCCTTGGTTGTTCAGGTGACATGACCAGGCTGCTATCAAAAACACAAAGAAGGGCGTGGTATTTCTTTGTAGGTGAAGGGGGGTATTTACAGTTGCACATTGTGAGGGGAAAGCTTGTGCGAGTCACCTTATTGTCAGCCCCCACATAAAAATCAATAGTTAGACGTGGGAGAGAACTATTTTATTTTTTGTGGATTTCGGTGTGTTCCAAAGGTACAAGTGCAGAAAACTGTGATGTTTTGATTCAAAATTTACATTATTATAATCGCTTTAAAAGTGTACTAAGTCAGCAATATAGGTAGTACAGCGTCTGAAGATAAAGCCACAGTCATTACCCATGCATCTTCCCCCCCATTAAATAATAAATACAAACCGAATAAAACAGTTTCATTTTTTCCACATATTTTGGGGTGTTTTTACTGCAAAAAGCAGTGTAATGTATTTTTATTTGGTTAGCAGCCTTTTCTCCCACTTCTAGCAATAGCGCATCTTCCTAACAACTTGTTAAGAACACTTATAGATGCGCACCATGCACGGAGCTCCTGTCCTCTCTTGGACATCAGGACTTTCTGGGAGCACTGCTACTTGCGTTGGCTCTGTACTGGTGGACTATAGTTATAGGCATATTTATTTATTTATTTAATATAAAGATATGGGTAAGATAATAGGGAAAACCTGGGAAAGGGATACAATGGTCAACACAAAAGGTAGACATTGATTGCAGCTTAATCATCTCAACTTAATTACTGTTTGCATACAATCCAATTCATCATTTACCAACTTAAAAATTTTGTATACAAATCTTAATAACTCTTTTTTCCTCTTTCTTATTTACAAAATCTTTTTTTCTCTACAATCTAAAATTCTCGATAAAAAAGGTAAAGGTTTCCCCACAACCGAATGGTCTAGTTGTGACTGACTGTAGGGGGCGGTGCTCATCGCCGTTTCTAAGCCTGTAGAGCCGGCGTTTGGCCGAGGGCAAGCTTCCGTGGTCATGTGGCCGGCATGACTCTACGCCATGGCGCATGGGACACCGTTCCCTTCCCACTGAAGTGGTCCCTATTTATCTACTCGCATTTTTAGGTGCTTTCGAACTGCTAGGTTGGCAGGAGCTGGGACAAGCGACGGGAGCTCACTCCGTCATGCAGCCTTGAACACCCAACCTTCCCGTCAGAAAGCCCAGCAGCAGTGGTTTAACCCACTGTGCCACCATGTCCCCTAAGAGTAAAATTCTCTATACATATTATCCAGTGATGTCATCTGGTAATGAAGGTCGCGAACGCTGGGTGGGACTTACGCGTGATTGGCTGCCCGTCTGTTCCGTTCCACGGCTGCCCTAGCCTCGGCGGGGTGCCTGCTCACCGGGGGGGATGGGTGGGGGGCGCACCAGGTGCCTGGGCGAGCAGCGGTGGGGCGCGCCAACCGGGGGCAGTCCCCCCCAAGGCCAGGCAGCCGCGGAACGGAACGGAAGACTACCAATCACACATAAGTCCCGCCCAGCGTTCCCGATCTTCGTTACCAGATGACATCACTGATAGTATCTAAACATCTAATCTTTATTTCATTTCTTCTATCCAGTCATAAAACAATCTCCAATATTCTTGAATCTTTGCTGTATCGCCCTCTTTCATCCTTTCAGGTAAAACATCCCTTTCATATATATTTTCTCTATTAATTGTTCCACATTTGGAATCTCCTCGGCTCCTTGATGCGACTCAGCCTTGGTGCATTTCCCCTGCGATGGGGGCAGCCCACCATTCTATCAGCAGAATTCTATAAGCTATAAGCAGGTGCCGACTGGCTACGCTGCAGACCTCCCCATCTGAAGCTGTGCCAGCCTGTTCAGAGCGGCACTGTTGTTATTGCACATTCACAGCCAAGAGATAAACATGACTAAGCGCCAGGCACGGTCTGCCCCTACGATATCTGCTACGCCAGGTGCCCATGAATCAGCATGCAAGAATGGCTTCCGAAACCAAATATTGCTGCAGGAGCAGCCAGGGCTGGAACACAAGGCAGGGACCAATAGGCAACGCTGCCCACTATCAGTGCCTTTGACTTCTAATCTGACCTTACAACAGCAAGGGATAAGTATGACTTTAACGTTTTTTTACCGTCGGCTTGGCAGAAGCAAGCAGAGCCACAAAGCAAGTAAGAATACCCAGCCACAGTCACATAGCAAGAACTGTGACTTGCAATTTAAGCCACTCTGGTTGATAAGGAGGCCGCTGGCATGGTGTAGAGGCTGGAGGGATTTGGACACTGCAGGCAAGGCTCGAGGATAAGGCTGGACTAGAACCCTTCACCCCAACATGGCCATTTGCCATGTGCCCATAATTCTGGATCAAGGATCATTCAGTTCCACAGCTCCTGTCCACAGCCTGAAAGCAGCATGGCCCAGACCACTTCAGTGTGAATAAGGTGCCAGATCTGGGCCCAAATCCACACGGCCCACCAGGTGACCTCAGGTTGGCCACTATTTCTGAGCCAGCCTACTCCACAGGGCTGTTGTGAGGATAGGATTAAAAAAACGCTCTTTGCTCTTTAGAGATAAGGTTTGATTTCAAGTGCTTAATCATAGGTGCTTAATTACACAGCATGAGTCACTGATACACAAGTTAGCCTTTAAGGTGCCACAAGACTTCTGCTTTGCCACAGCAGACTGACACAGCTACCACTCTCTAAAGCAGCGGTCTCAAATTGGAGACCGCGGCAGCCATGAAAATGCTCCCTGGCACGACCCACTACGATCGTGCCTACATGTCATAGAATCATAGAGTTGGAAGGGACCTACAAGGTCATCTAGTCCAACCCCCTGCCTGTAGCAGGAAATCCTCCTAGAGCAACTCCAGCAGGTGCCTGCAAAGCCTCTGCTTGAAGGTCTCCAGGGAGGGAGAATCCACCACCTCCCTCCAGTGTTCCACCGTCAAACTGCCCTTATCATCAAGAAATTCTTCCAGATGTCCAGCTGGAATCTCCTCTCTTGCAGTTTGTACCCACTGGACCGAGTTCTACTGTCAAAGGCAGGCGAGAACAGATTTGTCCCTTCTTCCTTATGACAGCCCTTCAGATATTGGAAGAGTGCTCGCATATCCTCTCTCGGTCTTCTCTTCTCCAAGCTAAACGTACCAAGTTCCCCCAACCTTTCCTCAGAGGACTTGTTTTCCAGCCCCCTGATCATCCTCGTTGCTCTTCTCTGAACCTGCTCCAATTTGGCTGCCTCTTTCTTGAACTGAGGTGCCCAGAACTGAACACAGTACTCCAGGTGAGGTCACACCAGTGCGGAGTAAAGGGCCAGTCGCCCCGCCCAAAACACTAACTTCCTGGGGAAGTTTCCAACCAGGAAATGGCAGGCCGCAAGGACACTTCGGACATGTAGGCGCGGTCGTCATTTGGCTCTCCAGCAGAACGGTAAGTGTGGATCACCTGGGGGAAGGCGAAGGGCACGCGTTGCAGTTTGGAGCCCCCTGCTCTAAGGTCATTCTCATGAGTGGAGTAGGAGGTAACATTAAATATTAACTGGACAAATTTAGTGCTTTTAAAACATGTCCCTTCCTCTCCCTGCCAAAAAAGAACACCCTCCAAACTCTAACCAAATATAATTGAGAAGGACTGAAAAAAATATTTCAAAACTAGTCAGAAATAAAGCAAGATTTTCATAAGCAAACTGGGCTTGCTTGTCCACCACTGTGCCCCCTCTAAAGTTGTTTCAACTCTATTAACTTATCAGTACCTGCAATACTAGGGAGTTGATCAGCACTAGGTAAAATGTCTAAATGGTGTTGCTCTAAAGCCTGCACAGAGAGGAACCCAAAACTGCTGTCTCCAGCTGCTGGTACCTCGAAGCTTGGACTGTGCCCCTCCCCATACACAGTGACCACAGAAACACCGACCATCTTGTGAGGAGGAAGAGGAGAGAAGCAGCAAGAAAGAAAGGCACATCCCTACTGCTTGCAAAGCTCTTCCTAGTGTAATGATTCCCCTATTTTAACACGAACTAGCAGCTTTGTTCTATAGTTTTCCCAGTAGCAATGTATGGCTGTGAGAGCTGGACCATAAGGAAGGCGGAGCTCCAAAGAAAAGATGCTTTTGAATTATGGTGCTGGAGAAGACTCTTGAGAGTCCCCTGGACTGCAAGGAGATCCAATTGGGCAATCCTACAGGAAGTCAAGCCTGATTGCTCCCTGGAAGGACAAATCCTGAAGCTGAAGCTCAAATACTTTGGCCACCTCATGAGAAGAGAGGACTCTTTAGAAAAGACCCTCATGCTGGGAAAGATGGAAGGCAAAAGGAGGAGGGGGCGGCAGAGGAGGAGATGGTTAGACAGTGTCACCAAAGCGATGAACATGAAATTGGGCGAACTCCGGAAGCTGGTGGAGGACAGGGAGGCCTGGCGTGCTGTGGTCCAGGGGGTCGCGAAGAGTCGGACACGACTTAGCGACTGAACAACAACAAGCAGCTTTGTTCGACAAAGACAGGGTACAAATGGTTTAAGTATAACAAAGGGTGCCTCAGTTAATAGATCAGCTGACAAACAGAGAGATAAGAGAAGCCCATATAGCGACATAAGGTGTGGCTTATTCTAAGGAAGCTGAAAATTCTGGTTTAAGAAACCAGTTTTGTTAAAAGCAAATAGCTCAGGGCACCAACTCAATCAACATCTACTTCACCACAGTAGCTAGGTGACGGAACAACAGCATGTTTAAGTTGGGGGGGGGGGTCAAATAGATGTCATGATGAGCAACAGATGCAGGAGCTATACCAGCAGCAGAATAAGAAGGAAGAATAGACTGTAGCAATTTAGGCTGCAAGTGGAGGTGGGGGACAGTCACACCTCTGAATGCACATACGCATGTGAAAACTAGTTCACCAAGGAAGAGGGTCCAAGCGCACTCCTTTGTCTGCTGGGATGGTTGTTTGCAGGGGAAAAGATAACAATTAGAAATATCCTGCTGGATCAGACCACAAGGCCCAGGACGCAATCCTAACCTGGAGTTAGGCCAGCATAGTTAGGCCAGCAAAGATTGGCCAGCACAAGGACCACCATAACCGCAATTGGACCACTCTCGGAGTCAGGGGGGATGGCACACATCTGTGTGCCGGCCTCTCTGACTCCGAGAGTGGTCCAAACAAACTTTAAGGTGTCCCTTATGCCAGGCAAACTTTGCTGGCCTAACTATGTCAGCCTAACTCCCATTTCAGATTGCACCCCCACTTAGTCCAGCGCACGCTTCCCATAGTGGCCAACCCAATGCCCCTGAGAAACAACAAGCTGGTAACAAACACATGTTTCCCTCCTGCTGTTGCTCTCCTTTGACTGGTACTCAGAAAGGGTACTTGCCATTGCACTTAGAGGCAGTGCACAAGCATCATGACTAATAGCCACTGATGGACCAATTCTCTTTTTAAGCATACCAAGCTGGTGGCCAT
The DNA here is from genome assembly GCA_029204185.1 of Lerista edwardsae. Taxonomy (NCBI): domain Eukaryota; kingdom Metazoa; phylum Chordata; class Lepidosauria; order Squamata; family Scincidae; genus Lerista; species Lerista edwardsae. Next base: position 4,066,616 of record JAJKFI010000083.1, read on the forward strand.
CGCACCACATCTTGAGGCAACCTATTCCACAGACTAATTACATGCTGTGTGACATAGTACATACAGGTTGGGCATCCCTCATCCAACATGCTTGGGAGCAGAAGAGTTTTGGATATCAGATTTTGATGTAGTGTTTAGGAAAAGTGATTTTTCCGTACTAGCATATACAGTACCAAATTATATAACTTGGAGCTGGGACCCCAAGTATAAACACGGAATTCATTTATTCTCATGTACACCTTATACCAGTGTGCTATTCAAACTTTTTAGACCGGGACTCACTTTTTAGAATGGCACCTGTGTCGGGAGCCACTGGAAGTGATGTCATTAACCTGAAAGTGATGTCATAGCCGGAAGTGACATCATCAAGCAGGAAGTGCTGTCATTGTTACATAATCAAATGATAGGAAGCAAGATTAGGACAAAATACTACGTAAATACTGAACTAAAAACAAAAATCCTCACTTGAAAAGTCAAACTGTTAATACTTACAAAAGGAATATAGCAAGAGTAAGGTCTGCAGTTTCCAAGAAGGCTGCTACCAACTTTCCATGACACACCTGACATCAGGTCATGACCCACAGTTTGAATAACACTGCCTTATACACATAGCCTGAAGGTAATTTCATACCGTATTTTTAATACTTTTGTGCATGAGGTCAGGTGCAGAATTTTCCACTTGTGGTGTTAGCGCTCAAAAAATGACAGGGTTTTCAGAATACTTTAGATTGCAGAATTCCAGATAAGGGGTGCCCAGCGTGTACCCCCCTTTTGCCCATCCTAACTCTGCCAATCAGTTTCATTTAATCACACTCCACATTTCCAGTAGTGGGACTTTATTCACTGGACTTTGATCATCTTCATCACATCTCTACTTCTATTAAAATAGCTAAAAATGTCCATCCCCTCCCCCAAAATTGCCAACTATCTGGGCTTGCCATCGATGTTCTGCTTCTCCAAGAGTCAGATGCTTTTAGTGTCTGCTCCAACCATTGCTTTCCCTCCCCCTTAGAACCTGAGCAAATTCAAATCGTTTTTCGGAAACAATCCAAAATATTGCTACATGGAGAGTGTACTGCTCCCACTCCGGCGACCAACTCTCATATTTTGCTCTTTTCCCTCTGTTATGGCTCACCCCATGCTGTGGACAACCTACGCATTTACATAAGTTTAATTTGCATTTTATTGGCTTTTGCCTTGGGGAGAGTTTTTTTTCACTTGAAATAGGTGGATGGAAAAAGGCTTAAAATGAAAAAAAAATAAAGTACATAAAAGAAGGCAGGTGATACCTTTCCAAAGGAATGTAGAACTCTCAAGAAACCAGAAAAGGGGATAGCTTACAACACATATACTGTATGTATATATCCAGAAGCTGACCTGTCTCTATTAATTCTGTCACTGCAAGTGACTACACAGCACAAACCTCTCAGGGACAAGCACAGCTCCTCCTCAACATTTTTTACCAACCCGCCTCTGCAAACCTCTCGAAACTACAGTGCAGGGCGCGAATATACATCGCCTGTTGGCAATGAGGATGCCGAGATTCAGGCAAGGTCACACTGCCCATCAAAACGACGGCAAATCTTTCAACATTCTTAAAAGGCGCGTGTTCTTTACAATGACCTCGGAAGCCCTATAAAGTAGGTCATTTATATTCCCATTTTACACACATGGAAATGAGGCTGCTCGGGACTGAGTGTTTACCCCAGAGCTCAAAAGACTATTTACTGGCCAACCCAGATTCGCAACTACTTTTTATGCCCACATGTGGCATTTTACGCAGGACAGGACTCCGTTGAACAAGGAGTTCAGGAGGTAGTTAAATGTGACAAAGAAGCCTTCCTTCTGGGTTTCCAATATTATTTGTCATTTCCCTGCTCAAATCATTTGCTGTGTCCTAATTTTCTACCCGCTGTCCTAGATTTGAGAGGGCTGGTGTCTCTGATATGGCCTCAGGCCGGCAAAAGAGGTAGCATGAACATTACAGGGACGAAAGCGGCATTTTCATTAGAAACAGCTAGGCACGTCCAGAATGGGAGGAGCAACCGAGGACAGACCCCAGCATCTCTCCATTCCGCTAGCGTATCATTGCTAAGAAAGCAAAGGAAACGGTCGAATCATATTCCCAACCACCACTGACATTATGCTCCAGTAGTCGCCGTCACCGGGTGAAGCTCTGGACCCATGAGCCAAAAAGCGCCACCCAATTTGCCCACGCAAACTCCTCCCAACTCAGGGCACAGACATTTTGGCCGCTTCTCATTCCGCTTGGCAGCCACACGTGGTCCAGGAAAGCGAGGCAGGGGCAAGCTTTCCGGTTATCAAAGATCCACTGTGACTGCCGCTAGAAGGAAGAATGGCAGAATGAATGAATTGCCTGGACTTGCACTTGATTTAGGAGGTGGGTTCAAGGGTCGCTGCGTAACAGACAAGTCAAGCCTCTTGAACAACCAAACTTGCGGCATGCGCTGGCACCACTGAACACCATTTCCTTCACTGTGGCATCTAGCCACAGCCTTCACTGAGGAAGGCAAATACTGGGAGTTGGCTCCCCTCCCTCCTCTCTCTCCATCCAGACTATAATAAGGTTGATGACCTGGCCAGCCCAAACCCAATATTAGAGGAATTAATCCAAGAGCTCTCAAGCAGGTCGACAAATACGCGCAACAGCCATCAGTATACACATCAACCAAGATGGAGCAGTGGTTACTCTACCCTACACACTAATAGGATTACCAAGCACTTGGGGTCATGACAATGCTCTGCTAAAAACCACAGTAATTCTAACAACTGTTGTGTCCAGTCTGTAAACTCCTCCCAGCCAGAGTCAACACTACAAGTACTGCTATCAACAGTACTTAACGTAAAGAGCATCCTGCTAAATCAGGCCAAAAGCCGGTCAAATCCAGCATCCTGTTGCCGCACAGTGGGCAACCAAATGCCTCTGGGAAGCCAACAGCAGGGCAAGAAGCCCTCTGGAATATCACCATCATGGCTAGTAGCTACGGACAGATTTGGCCTTCATGAATTTGTCTAACCTTATTTTTTTAACCATCTAAAGCAAGGGTGTCAAACACGGGCCGGATGCAGCCCCCAGTAGCAATCTATTTAGCTCCCGTTATAATGGAGCTCTCCCAGCGTGATAATTGGGCTCTCTCATATCTTGAAATTATGAACAAGATTTGCACACTTCCTCTTCTGTCATTTGCAGCTAATGAGTTTCTACGTGGGAACAAAGTGCTTATTTCTGGCCATCCTCTGCTTAATGATATCACTTCTGGCCCTCCGCAAGCACCCACTAAATGAAACACGCTTGGCACCCTGATCTAAGCTTAGTGACCAACTAAGGATGGCAAATTCCATAGACTCATCTGGGCTGTGAGAAGAAGTCCTTTTTTCCCTCCATCCCGAATCTCCTACCAATCAGTCTCATGTTCCTCTTTAATCATCTTGTTTTCCAAGCAAAAGGCCTCAGATGCCTTCCTCATAAGGAAGGTTCTCCAGTCCCCTGATAATTCTGATTGCATGCTTTCTAGCTCTTCAAAACCTTTTTGGGGATGTGGTGAGCAGACATTCCCACAGAACAACAAATGCAGCCACCACAAGTCCACGTCGACTGCATGATAACATTAGCTACTTTACTTCCAACCCTTCTTTTAACAATCCCTAGGACAAGATTCTCCTTTTCTACAGGCGCCAGGCAAATGTTTTCACTGAACTATTCACCATGAGCCCAAGATATCTTTTCTTGCTAGCCTGTGACAACTCAGACCCCATCTGTGTATATGTGACGTTACATATACATGTAAGGGGGTTGTGTAAGGCCTTAGTAACAGCAGTCGCAGCCAATAGAGGTCAAGTGATACAATGGGCTTGTCTTGTCAACACAACTAACTTTCCAGCAAGTTGCAACATGCAAGCTGTGGTTGAGAATGAAGAAGGGCCAAGGCCAATCTGTGATCACACCTACTGCGAGGACTAGATGGCAACAGCGACACTGGGCGTGCCCAGCAGAAAGAGCAAACAAGTCCATGGTAGCTTCTTCTTTGAGAAGGAAGGTACTAATAGCAGAGGGACCAGCCAGTCCACTGGGGTTGGAGAGAGCAAAAGCAAGAAGGGTCAAGAGGTATCCATGTTCTGCCCTTCAAGGCCAGGCCAGTCAGGGTTGCAGAACCTTGGAGAGCTCCAAGTAAGCCACTGACTCCAACAAAGCCAGAGAAGAAGTGAGGTCTTAAATACAGGATGTCCCAGCCTAGATAACTCCTTCCCAGGCTACAGCTCCCTGCAGGGAAGATGAGGGGTTTAACGGGGCAGCTCTCAGGCCTGAAGTCTTGACCTCCATCACTCCACCAAACTTCTTCAGCGTTTCAAGAACTCTCCCACCCACCACCCACCCCCGTGAGCAATGCTTTCTGTTCCGCTGCAGCACAGCTCCACTTTCTCAAGCTGATCTGGTGCCAGGGTCACTCTGGGCAGGCGCTGCATAGGCCCGGACAACCTGTTGCATAGCCTTCTGGGATACCAGGCAAAAGACACGACTGCCCAGAGAGTCCCTGGTACAAGATCAACTTGAAAATGGAGTGGCACTGCAGCGGAACAATAAGGGCCATTCAAGACAGGGAGGGAGTTTTGAGCTTCCAGTTTGGAGACCACTGAACTAGAAGTTCAGAGGAGCACAGAATTCTGGGTAGGGGCCGGTTCCTCAAGCGCATCAGTTTCAGTGGGTGTTGGCTTCAAGCTCCCTGATTCTGGGGTCTGAGGCTCATGTCTCCCAAGCACAGGCCCAGGCTACAGTCTGGTGCTCAGGCCTAGGACTGGGCCCAGGATTGATCCCTCTCTTTGGCTGAACCTGTCCATCAACATCGGGATTTTCACTGGCCGTCGGCATCGGAGACAGGATGCCTAAGGGCCACACAGAAGCCCAAGTTCCTCCCCACAAGAAGCAAGTTGCCTTTCAGGCAGACCAAACCAGTCCAAGCCCTCGCGCTCTGTTAGCTCCTCATTTAGTTACGGATCCTTTCCAGAACATTCTGAGCTTCCTCAGCAGGACTCTGCTTGCGTCTCATAACAGACAAAATGATAAGGCTAGAGGGGTGACGCTGCATGAAGGGCAAAAGACTCCTCGCTTCCTAGCAAAGGCCCCAAGGCATGAAAACTCATTGCAATGGAAGAGAAAGCTCATCCGTAGCAAAACGGCACTTTCCACGAAGGAAACAGCGAAGGACGTTCCTTCAGATCTAAGATGGTTCCCAGCCGTCCAAGATTAAAACAAACAAGCACCACTTCATCTCTACAACTAGAGCCATTGATTTTCATTTAGGGATCAATCTTCTACCCACTACACTGCAGAAGAAACAAATTTGGTGAGGAGGAATAGACTTCCCACCCAGAAGTCTCTCCGTTCAGCCCCTTTATTTAAGTACCCCCCCTTATCAGACCACTCCAGGAATCTCACTCCCAAGCTCAGGAAGAGGGAAGAGGTAAAGCAGAAGGTTGAAAACTCAAAAGGCCTCTCTGCCTTCTTCCTCTTTTACGGCCAGCCACTTAAAACTTACACAACTGAAAGCTCCTTGCACGGACTGGGGTGGGTGGGGGCAAGGCACGTATTTGCTCCCATAGCAACCCTCAAATTGTGACAGCAGCACCAAGAGCACAGCAAACGAGAATGGCACACCAGAGAATGGCAGGGAAAAGCAGGCAGGACGGCAGAAGTGCACCCAGAAGCAAAAGCAATGGAGAAAAGTAAGAAATGGCTCCACAGAAACACCAGTTCTCTCTCAGCCTTCCCACAAGACGTCTCAATTAAGTCCCATGGCTATCAATATTAGTTCCACATTTTTTGAGTGGAGTCTTCCTAGGAAAAAAAAAAAAAGTCCCGCTGACAGCAGTCTTGCCTTTTGCCACCGGTTCTTGGGAAGGGGAAATCACACACCCAGAAAAATCCGCGCACAGTTCAACAAGTGGTCGCTTGCAAGCAGCTGCCATATGGCATGGAGTCCAAGGTAACAGGGGGCTGGGATTGAGCATGCAAGTTAAATGCGCCAGCATTCTCGGCTCACAGGGATTGTTGGTCCTTAGAAAAGCCAAGGTAGCAGACAGACAAATTCCAGCCAGGCCAGGCCATCTGTCCCTTTAGGGGCTTAGTATGATTTTTCCTAATTGCAGCCACATTCCTGGATTTCAAGGAACTTCTCATCTTCAGAGGTCTCAGGGAACAGAAGCCCAGTCTGAGACAAAATGCAGCAACTCCCATCTCCTTAAATGCTTGTCTATGTATTTTCCGGGGCTCCAAGATCACCGCAGATGGTGACTGCGGCCATGAAATTAATATAAAAGACGTTTTGCCTTTTGGGAGGAAAGCTATAGTGAACCTAGACAACTTAATAAAAAGCTGAGACACCACCCTGCCAACAAAGGTTCGCATAGCTAAAGTCATGGTTTTCCCAGTAGTCATGTATGGCTGTGAGAGATGGACCATAAGGAAGGCGGAGTGCTGAAGAATAGATGCTTTTGAATTATGGTGTTGGAGAAGACTCTTGAGAGTCCCCTGGACTGCAAAGAGACCCAATCAGGCAATCCTACAGGAAGTCAAGCCCAATTGCTCCCTGACAAAGGAAGGACAAATCCTGAAGCTGAAGCTCAAATACTTGGGCCACCTCATAAGGACTTCTCATAAGAGAAGACCCTCATGCTGGGAAAGATGGAAGGCAAAAGGAGGAGGGGGCGGCAGAAGAGGAGATGGTTAGACAGTGTCACCAAAGCGATGAACATGAAATTGGGTGAACTCCGGAAGCTAGTGGAGGACAGGGAGGCCTGGCATGCTGTGGTCCATGGGGTTGCGAAGAGCGGTACACAACTTGGCGACTGAACAACAACAACAATGTACATCAATCCCTCCAGAAAGACCACTAAAAGTGTGCTGCTTTTCGAGACACCAAAATTGCCTTGACCTTTCTATTCCAAAAGCACTGGGCTAAAAAAAAAGTGATAGATTTGTTTATTACAGATTTGCTATTTTATCACAAGTCTGGACGGTGTAATGAGTTGGACTTAGGCCTAGAAGAGCCAGGTTCAAATCCCCTCTCAAGCCACAAAGCTTCCTGGGTGACCTGGGGCCAGTCACCCTCTCCCCGCTTCACCTACCTCGAAGGGTTGTTGTGAGGGCAAAAACTGGGGCGGAACCATGTACACTAGACCTGGAGCTCCTTGGAGAAAATATGATACAAAAATGTAAGAGATACATACGTCAAGGGCTTCATTTGAATTCCTAAGCATTTTAACCTGCATCACAGGAAGCATTTTTTTAGCATCTTGAATACAGGCATGCCACGGTATCCACTGGGCTTCAGTTCCAGACCCTCCCGTGGATACCTGAAACCATGGACATGGGGGATGCTTTTTTAAAGATAGGGGAACATCAGTGGTTTTCCTGCAACAAGGTTAAAAAAAGAGTTTTAATATTCCCCAATCTTTTTAATTGGTGTCCCAGTATCCATGGATAACTGAAACCGTGGATACCGGGGCACACCTGTATTAACACATTTATCTCCATCTCAGCTCGCATGGATTAATATTACCATGTTGTTCTCATGTAGTCACCAGTTCCACCACATAGTTTAAAAGCTCTCTCTGTCCTCCCACCTTGGTTTAAAATGCTTCCTAGAGGCCAGTCACAAGCATCTTAAGTCTGATCATGCACAGCTGAAAGGTATCCCACCCACCCCTCTCAGAAAACAGCAGGCTGAGCTGTCCCCTGATTCAGGCAGGCTACTTTCAGTTTCGGGCAAGTTATTTCCTCCCGAGAAGCACTGCTACGCCATTCCCACAACCAACAACCTCTGCACCCCTCATGATTCAGCAAATGACTTCCTCGGCACAGGTCTGACCCTGCCCTCCACTGGCAGTAATGACTGACATGCGCAAGAACCCAAAAGCAAGCTTCTTATCAATTTCAACCCCCCCCCCAAATCCTGGAGAGAGCAGCCAACAGAAACAGGCGCATGCATGCTTGCAAGCCCAGGCAATGCCTCTCTTCCCCTGTCCCCCTTCAAAATCAACATTATTTAGCGCTTACATAAGGATTAATATATTAGCTCTGCTGCACGTACAGATCAGCAAGTTAAGGTTGTCACCTGGCAGAGCAGTTAAAGATTTACCTTCCTTGTAAACCCTATTTTATGGGGGTGGACAGATTTTCAAGAGCCAGCAAATGGGATAGTGAAGCCAGCTATTATCTCTCGGCAAGATAAGAAAGGGGCTAGCCTAGTAATTAGGGAGGGAGAGAGCCCTCCACTGAAAGACAAGGCAATCTTGTCTGGGAGGGTTAAGCAAGAATGCTGCTCCCTGGACAAGATACAGCTTCCAGGAGCTGATGCTGTGAATGGTTATGAGCTTGAGCTATAAGCTTAGAGCCTCCGCTTTAAAACTCAGCTGAGATCCGGCCATTAATTAACTTGGGTAGGACCCCCATCTGTCTGCCACCTCAGCAATTCATTTATTATGTTTTTATTTTTTTGCATTTTTATGCCATCCTTCCTCCAAGAAGCTCAGTGTACTTAGCTCTGTCCCTTGTTTGTCACAGCAACCCTGAGAGGCAGGTGAGGCTGAAAGAGAGAGAGAGAGTATCTGGCCCAAATTTACCCAGGAAGCTTCATGGCTGAGCAGAGATTTTAACCTGGATCTTCCAGGCTTAAGTCTAACTCCCAAACCACTACACCATCCCTCATTACATTACCAGACAATCCCACGGACTTGTTATTACTGGAACAACAGCAAAAGGTCCTGTGTAAAAAAAAAATCCAATAAAAAAGATTTTGGGATATTGGGATGGGCAGTATCAGATTTATACAAGGGATAACTTGTTTTCCGCACATTCCTCCTCAAAGAGCTCCAAGTCAACATACATGAGGTTTCCCCAGAAGTCATTCAACTAGCTTCTGGCAGACTTTCAGGGGTAGGGAATGTCCCAAGTGCCTTCCGAACATTCTCTGGGCCAAAACATTTGTCCAAGCACACCATTACCGTATTTTGCAAAACAAACTCTGGAGGCAAGCCTAGCTTTCTTTGTAAACGATTCCCTCTAGATATTGCCTTTAAGGGGAAAAAAAGAAGATTAGGAGAAGCCATCGTTCAGCATTAGAGGGCATAAGTAACAGGTGGAAAGCTCCAGGTTTAATCCTGGCGACTCCAGTTTTAAAATGGCAGGAAAGAGGAAGAGAATTCCATCTCAGGCTTCCGAGAACAGCTATCAATCAGAAAACGTTTACTGTACAAAGGCCTGTTTCCATGGAACACTTCAGAGCTATCTGGATAGAAAGGCAAGATATTGGGTGCAGAACTGTTTATGGCCAACAGTGGCATAGGGCATCTGCCAGCCAGGACAAATAAATTTTTACACACACCCCATACAACCCCTCTTCCTGGACCTCAAACCATCCAGTTTTCACTGAAAACACCTCTCGAAGGCCTCTAGGACTTCTGACATCACCATAAGACGCGGCGCCCCGGGGTAATGTGCCCCCCGGGCCCCACCCACTGATGACCAATTGTCAAAATTGGAAACCCAAAACATCCTGCCCTCTTGCTCCTGCCCCTTGCCAGATAAGGAGCAGCCTCATAATTCTGCTTAAAGCCAAGAAATGGCCTTACCTGGCAGAAGTCCTAGATAGACAGCATCAAGAAAAAAAATCAAGGGAGAGGCCACCATGAGCTTGGGGAATCTGAGAATCCGGGGAGCACAGGGAAGCCACAGTCTCAGTTCTGCCAAGTTGGAGCAGCTTCCCCCAGTGTTTCTGTGAGCTGGATTCAAAGCAGGAAGCGTACATTGCCCCTGAGCCAGACATCAGATTGCCTGTCCTTCTAATTACATCAATATAAATGCATTATCTTTTCTGTCAAAGCTCCGCTTTCCACCGAAAGGACAGCCATCTCGGGCAAAGAAACACTCTAATGTGGGGGACTGAAAGAAGGAAATCCGTTCTTGTTCCCAAATACAGCCCAGACCCAATTTCCCTTTCCCACATCCCTCTTCTGTCCCACTTTGGCTGAAGAAGAAAAGCTGCTGTGATTCCAATAGAACAATAACCAGCAAAGGAAACAGACAAACATGCAGCTACCCTTGGCCACCCCTTTCCTGCAACAGGAAAGCCCTCTTCAGCGCTTGGTAATTTTTCCCTTCGCCAAAACTCAATGAATGTCAGCTCAGGGAAATCAAGGCAACGTCCTCTTTCCTTTTGCTTCTTAAAATGATGGCCTAGAGTTGAGCGACAATGAGAGCAGAAAGGAACAATTGTGTGTGTTGCATGGGCTAAACACGCAGGAACCAGCCTCACCATGAGACTGGCACAGGCAGACGCCGTAAATGCCTCTAATCTCAAATGCAAAGGAAAGGACTGTTGGGATCTCGGTGAGAACGGTTGGATAAAGGAAGGCAGGGAGACCAAACGCAGCCGCCCGAACTGCAGGACAAGTGGGTTTGGCTCTCAGTTCTGGAAATATTTTAATCCATTTATTTCATTGTATTTTTATTCTGCTTTTCAGCCAAGAAGTGACTCCCCAAGCAGCTAGCGGTGCTTAAAATCAATATAAACAGTGGTTAAAATCCTATACAAAGCAGCAATTACAATGAGAAGCAACATGTGGGGAGGGAACCCGATTTGAAAAAGACCGAGGCCCAGGCATGGTGGCAGAGTGGTCTAGTTGCTACTTCCACTTCCTTCGAGGGTGTCGGCAATGGCAGCCAGGTGGGAGGAGTGTTCTCAGCTCAAATGGGGCGTGATGGACAAATGACCAGCACACCTACTGGGACAATTGACCGGGACACCTACCTACACTAATGTCCCTTTTCTGTGCCATTCAGGGAATCCAAGTGCTCTATGGAGCTGCTCATTTTAGCCACTCCTACAGTACAAACACACACTACTAGCAAAAGGAAATACTGTAGAGGAGACCATAAGAAGAGCCCTGCTGGATCAGGCCAAAAGCCCATCTAGTCCAGCTTCCTGTATCACACAGTGGCCCACCAGGTGCCTCAGGGAGCACACGAGACAACAAGATGCCTGCAACCTGTTGCCACTCCCTTGCACCTGGCATTCTGAAATAGCCTACTACTAACGTAAGGAGGCTGCACATCATGGCCTATAGCCTGTGATGGATTTTTTCCTCCAGAAATCTGTCCAGTCCCCTTTTAAAGGCACCTAGGCCAGACGCCATCACCACCTCCTGTGGCCAGGCACTTCCTGTGCCACAGATTAAATTACACACTGCGTATTTCCTTCTATCCGTTCTACCTCTCCCAACACTCAATTTTAGTGGATGTACCCTGAATAAAGATGCCCCCTGAGAAGCACAGTATGCAGCCACATACCGTCGTTTTTCACATACAATGTCATTTTTCGCATTCGCAACAAATGGCAATTCAACCTTGTGTGTAAAAATACCTTTCGACGCCAAAAATCCACTCACGGGATTTGGACCTGCACAAACGGCACGCTTGCAATTGTAAGCAATCCGCAGAGGAAGCACATCAAGCAGCTACAGGGCCTCGAATGTCCAGGTGACCCCTCCCACCCTCGCCATCCACCGCAAGCCCATGCTGCTTCCTTTTCTGCAAGACAGCGATGTTCTTATTCGAAAGGAAGTGAACATGACTGCAAGTCCTGCTTCGTTCAAGGGATTTTCTGCCAAGTACATACGCAACTGGAGTCCTTAAAAGTTAACCAGGTTACGTATAAGTGAGTAAGATATTTCAAGCCTGAATAACAGCATCATGAAACTATGAACTGCTTTCAGTACCAATTTAGGATCTGACCTGAGGCATGGCTTCAGTACTCCTCGGTACTTACAAGGAACTCCCAAAAGAAGAACGAATTAGTAAGCAAAAATGAATCACTTTGAGAACATTCCTCCCAAATGACTTGAGGAGGTAGACTTCACTGGCGATTAATGCAGGAGCTAGAAATTTCAGAGAAACCGACTAGAGCTCAGGCTCTGACCAAAGACATCCTTTGTGACCTTGGAAAAAAATGTCTCCAAATGGTTGCCTTAAAAAAAAATTCACTACAGCACAGCAGAAACTATATCAATGGACAGTGACAGGTTTACAGCAAGACAAGAAGCATGAAAGAAAAATATCCAGGTATATGACATGCAAGAGGGTCAGAAAAGAAACCAAGACAGAATGACAAAAGGTGGGAAGAAGCGAGTCTACTGACCTCTAGTTCTTTTTTGGAAGGCAAAAAGCGAAACTATATTACACATGGCAGAGCCCATTAAGTAGGATATAGCACAACCAGAAGCATGAGCAAGCATTGCCCGAGGGTCACGTTTAAAATCCCCAGAGCAAAAGAAATGGAGATGGCATCCGCCACACTTCATGTACCACCACAATCCTGCACAGCGCACACAATGCAGCATCTTCTGCAGCCCGACAAATGGACCACCGACAAACGGACATAATCAGCCGACACCACAGCAACATAAAGGCACTGCTTCACTGCTCTGTAGCGCTCTTAAAACTTGATTGAGAAGCATCTTAAACACCAGACTCTCTTACACCAATATTATTCATTGCATTTGCATCCTGTCCTTTCCCCCCCCCCCCAAAAAAAAAGGACATTCTGGGCAACTTTGCCCTTACAGCAATCCAGGGAGGAAGCCTGCGGTGAAAGACAGACCAACTTGCTGAATGCCACCAGTGGTCCCCAATCTAATACTACCCACCATACTATATTTGCTCAACAAACCACGGGGATACAATGAGAGCTATTCATTGCATATATTGACTAAGTATGTTTAGTCCATGAATCTCCTCGATGCACAAAGTTATTCTGAGAAGCAGGTGCTGCTGTCCACTCCCCTGAGCACCCCAAGATCCTCCATTATCTCAATCAAGCAAAAGTTCATTAAGGCACAAGAACATAAGTGCCGCCCCACTGGATCGGGCCAATCTAGTCCAGCTTCCTGTATCTGGACTAAATGAGCCTTTGGCTTGATCCAGTGGGGCTCCTCTTATGCCCCAGCGCACTTTTGCTAACTGCACTTTTGCTTTCACTTTTCACTAATGCTAAGTGGCCCAGACGATGCCTCACAAGACAACAAGATACCTGCAAGGCATATTTATGCCAATCGACTCTACCAATTTTTATTGCTAACGCCACACCCACAGCACATCTAAACCAGACCAATCCTGTCGAGATTTACAAGGAGTTCATTGTATGGAGCATGGGACATGGCTGTAAATCTAACATACCTTCTATTCATACAACATGTGACTTCAAAAGGATAAAGTGAGTCAACGTGAAATGGTCTCAGAAAAACGCAGGATGCTGCATTCCACGGGATTACTCAACTGTCTGTATACGGGGGGGGGGGGGGGCGGAACAAATCTGTTCTTCTGTAAACAGTTGGGGTTTTCAACTAGTTCCTCACGACCGCCCAACATCAGTGGCATAGGAGAAGATGGAGAAGTCACTGGCTGGCTCCATCCCAAACAATGACAGTGTGCAAAATGCTAACCTTCACAACACAAACATTCAATACAGCATCAGCACAATACCTATACTAGACCAACTAAAACATCACAAATGGTTCACTGAAGCTGTTCTGTCTTCAGGGGACTTTGAACCAGTTTTGCACTACTGCTGCTTCCAGATAGCCTTCTAATGGACTGACAGCAACAAGGAAGTCCATGTAACGTTTCATTGGGGCAATGCCAATATATTTTGAAAGCACACTTGAGGGTCCCAGTTAAGCCAGCCAACACATGGAACCAGCTTTACACGGTTGCTGTGCGCAGATGATGTGTCAAGTATACTGAAGGTTCACACTGATTAGGGCCGTCGCGTGCAAGTATAGCCACATAATGGCTTTCACCCTGTGAAAGACATCCGGGGAATATTCTGCAGGAAAATTAAAATCAGCCAGTGTTTCCTTATGCATGGATTACAAAACAGGCCAAGTAGGTAGTTTCCTGGAGGAAGCCCGTTCTTATTTATTCTGCAATAGCAGGGAAAGATCCCAAAACCGGTATTACAATCAGCATTGTAACCACCCTTTAAAGCTCTATGCAGAAAGAGAAAAACAAAACTGGCATAACCAGCCACACCAATGTATTTCCACTGACTGCCAATACCAAATTGCAAATCTGACCTCGCCTCGTACCATCAGAAGAACCTATTAGGCCAGGCAACCAAGAGTCCTAGACTTCACTTCTGACTCTGCCACTGGTTTGACTTTATATTAGGCCAGAACACTGCTCTGAGCCAGAGCTTCTGCTTCACCGACGCTTCCTTGCCTTAAAGCAGGACGGAGAAGGCTCAGTCCGTTCCGGTTCGGGAACTGAACAGACCTCTTCAGAAGGATGCTTAGATCTGCTGCAGCACATTACTGAAATTCATTACAGCCCAGCAGAAGGATGCAGGGGAGATCTACTAAGTGTTGGTCTTTGCCTTTAATGTGTGAAGAGGCTTATATTTATAAATGAAGTCTTCAAAATCCGTGAGAACTGTCATAACCACCTTTTTAAGTCTCTTATTGCCGAACACTCCTTCCACACAAACACACTGCTGTTTGCCTAGGATGTCTTTCGCTAGGTGGTGCATATTCAGACGGATGCTGCAATACTTGTAGCTTACTACTTTCATTTCAAGGCTTACCACAGGGTTTCCCATTGTTCTGAGGAACTTTTTCCCTCACTTCCTTTTTTCTGGCATACATTCATATTTTCCTAGAATAAGCTCTACTCCTAAACTCTCAGATTTACACCAAAGTAACTCTGAGGGATATGCTTTCCCATCTGATTCATCATTTCACGTCCCCAGGCCTAGCATAGGACCTTCAACCCGACAGATGAGATAAAAACCTAAACACCCCTCATTTTTACTCAGGCAAGCCCACATGGGTATTTAATCACAAAAACTGCATTGACCAGCTATCCAAGGGAGTTAGCACACGTGAAAGCCTCACCTCTCACTCTACTCCACTTATTGAGTGGGCGGCCATATGGAAGAGAGAAAAAGGGGTCTTACTCAGTAGTGTCAGCCTACCGGTACGCTGGGCGTGCCTTCCGGGTGAGCGGCAGCGTAACGGGCTTTCGCCGTTACACAACAGAACGCAGCGATCGCGCTGCCGCTTACCTGGAAGACACGCCGAGCGTACCGGTAGGCTGACACTACTGGTCTTACTATGACAAGACATGCCTGGCTAACAGCTGGCAAAGGTGGGCCCTTGCTGAGACCCAAATGCCAGTTTTGTGTTCCAAGTTATCTGGAAGTGTTAGCAGCACGGTGAATGCCCATCTCGCTTCATGCAAGCTTGGAGATTATGAAAGCACAACCCAGACTGAACCCCCCACACACAGACACA
Source organism: Lerista edwardsae (assembly GCA_029204185.1). Lineage (NCBI taxonomy): Eukaryota > Metazoa > Chordata > Lepidosauria > Squamata > Scincidae > Lerista > Lerista edwardsae. The sequence continues at coordinate 4,081,979 of JAJKFI010000083.1, forward strand.
CACACACACTCCTGACCCTTCACCAAGTACAGAGGCCTGCTGCTAGCTTTTGGTCATCTCCGGAATCCATCCCTAAACTCCAAAGTGAGTGTGCAAAATGCCATCACATATACAAACATCCCGATGCAGCCTCAGTCTAGTCATGTGGGGGGGGGGGGCGCAGCTCAATGGTGGAGCACCTGTGGCCCATGCAGAAGGTCTCAGATCCCATTCCTCCATCTTCAGGTGGGGCTAGGCTAGGACAGACTTCCTCACCCCACCAACATTCTGGTGAGACACTGCCAGTGAGCATCAACACTACTGAGCTAGACAAGCCAATGAGCTAACTCAGTACAAGGCAACGTGTACTACATGGGCAAGGAAAATCTGCAAGCCCCCACCCCATTCAGTGGGAAGATGACATGGGGAGAGTGGAAGCTAAAGACATTATCGGCTAGTCTCTTTGATATTGTTCAATAGTGTCTGTATAGGCACACACCACAGAGCAGAGAATAGAACTTACGGCTCGTATGTGGGAATGACCACAAGACCTTCTAGTGTTTACACTACAGAAAGTTTTTTTGTTTTAAGTCTTGGACAAAAATGTCTGGATTTCAGAACTGTCTGAATTTTGGATGTCTGAATAAGGCATAATCTGACTGTACTTGGAAGTGACCTCCCTACGCTCACAACAGAGAGCATGCATAAGAGACAGTATAGATCCAATCGCCTGAATACACACACAAACACGCATGGCAGGGCAAGAGAGGGCATGCGTGCGGTGTGGCGAGCAAGAACGAGTTTGTGGTGTGCATACTGATATAAGTATTTTAAAGCCTACATGCACTAATTTTTGTCTGTGTCATGATGCGCACGTCCCATGTGTGTAGACAGTACATGCTCAATTACACATATACAGCAATACAAAAAAATGACACAAGCACATAAGAGTGTGTGCACGCACATGTAGGGAAGTTGCAAGGTACATGCAACTATATGTACCTGCAAGGTACATGCAACTATATGTACCTATGTCTGCATGCTTATCCCAATTAGCATGTGTGCCCACGTGGAAAGACAGATACATAAATGTTTGGGCAATTATGCACGCGCACACACACACACACACACACACACACACATGTAGACATGCACGCATGTTTATCCAGACACTAATTAGCATGTGTGCCCACGTGGAAAGACAGATACTTTCCTGTTTGGGCAATTATGCATATACTAATTATGCATATATATTTATGCATTTACACACAAACACACCCATATACATGCATGCACATACTAGCTATACACACACGCAAAAGTGCAAGAACTACACACACTTCTGCATCTCTCTCTGCTTCAGGCATGCTTCAGGGTTAGGAGTTGGAGGCTCCCCGGGGGGGGGGGTTCAATATCCTATGGAGCCTCCCTCCTCCAGCTCCATAGGAAGGGAGCTGCCCTCTCATCTGCCCCCCCTATTTCTCTCACCCCCCACTTTAGCAGCGCGCTCCTCCCTCTCCTCCAGCTGCCAACCGCGCGCGCTCCTTCCCTCCTCCTCCTCCTCCTCCTCCCCCGCATCCCCGGGACGCGCGCGCACTCGCTCGCTCACTGACCGTTGCCGAGGGGCGCCCAGGCGGCGGCTGACGGGCTCCTTGGCTCGCTCGCGTCCTCTTCCTCCCTCGCCGCAGCCCCGGCACTTCTGCCCCCACCCGCCCCGCCTCGGGCGGCCGAGTAACTTTGACCCCACCCCCCCGCCTCCCACCCCGCCCGGCGCCCGACTCCTCAGGAAACCGTTTCCTCTCTCTCGCCCCACTCCAGCCTCCAGCGCGGAGCCAGGCGGCGAGCCCTCCCCTCCCGGCTCCACAAGCCGGCCCCTTACGCCGCTTCCGTAGCGCAGCGGCCTGTGGAGAAGCGCCGAGCAAGCCCCGCGGAAACAGCGTAGAGGTGCGCCGTGAATACCGAAAGGTGAGACTACAAGCCCCAGAGAGCCTCGGAAAAGGGAGGCCCAAAAGCGGATGTGGCGGTCTGGCTGCGCGAGGGGCATGGTGGGAGTTGTGGTTCTGGCCGAAGGGGGTGTTCTCGCCGCGGGGAGGAGGCCAGCCACGTCGGTGAGAACGGGGCGGCGGGGGTCGGTTAGGGGTACCGAGACGGAGCCTGGGGGCGGGAGCACCCGCCTCGAGGCTCGCGCTGGACGCGTTCAAATGGGCGGAGGGTGGCGAACTTGCAACTACACCTCCCAGGGTTCAGTGCGCCTCCCACCAAGCCAGGCAGCTGTGCAGCGGCGGCGGCTCACCTGGGACTCAGCTGGAGGCGGGGGCGGGGCTTAAGCGTGATGTAAAGGGATGCGATGCGATGCGCTGCCTCGGGCAGCTTTAATGCATACGTGCACTGGTGCAATCTTTAGCAGCAGAAGCAGCCGCCCACAGAGGCAAAAAGCAGCAGAAAAGGGGAAAGAGGGGGGAAAAACACGCACACATGCACTGAGATTAGCACGAAAACAAGAGGCACAGCAGTTCACGGTTCGTGCTTCAGTCGATCCTCGTGAAAACAATAGTGACAAGACATCAGGACAGCAGAACGGCAAACCGAGTCCACCCCTGCACCCTACATACACCCTGCCCAAGTCTAATCAAGGCCAAACCAAGGTGGGAGAGCACCCTAGAGGGAGGGGCGTGCGGCCATTCCCTCTTTATATATATAATTTGGAAAGATCTTCAACTCTTTGCCAGGCAGCGTATAACAGATTTAACAAAATGCTCGGGGGCTATGCAGGTCCACGTAGCGATTGTGCAGAGTTCTGCAATTAGCTTGCCCCAGAGAGGGTCTTCTGAGCTGAGGAGGAGGGCGGTTCTCCCACCAGCCAATAGAACTCTAATTTGGAAGGGTGACAAGCCCTTCCGCATTAGCTGTGCTCCCAGTTTGGCTTCAATTGATTTTCAGCTAATGCAACACCTGTAATTTATCTCCTGCTTTAACATAATGAGAAAAGACCACCCTGTTCTACATTTTCCCTGATCTTTGCCTTGGAAAGGAGCCTGCCTGTTTTAACACAGTGAGACTGAACTGATTTAACTTATGGCCTCTCTTTTAACAGAGTATGGGGTGGGAGGTTGTCAACCCTTTTTGACAAAAAAAAAAAATCACAGTAGCCCTACAGCTGTATTGAAACCATTTCACACCCTGCAGAGACTGTTTCACATCTTCATGAAAAGCTCATGAACGCCATCTTTTGATTGTACAAACTGCAGCCTATTAGAGAACCTACAAGTCCTCTCTGTTCTCACTCCTACGTTTATTTGCCATCTAGCTATACTAGTGCCTGATGAAGAAACGCTTGCTGCTGATACCTGGTTAGTTTTTAACTGATAGGTGCTACCCTATGTTAAACAAAACCTACCAGAAAGTGGCAGCAAGTAGAAATTCAAATTTCAGGCAGCTCCTTGCAAGATTTGCATTCAGTACTCTGACCCAAAGTCCAGTTACATCACAGGGTTGCCTCACAGCCAAGAGCAGCACTTTCTTCCCACTAAACAACATCAGTGTTATCAAATGCAGGCTACATCTGATAAGGTCCCATAACAGGAAGGTCCCATAACAGGAAGTTCTTCAGCTTGAAGGGGGTGTGTGTGTGTGTGAGTGAGAGAGAGAGAGAGAGAACGAGAACGAGAACAAACAAGCACACCATAGATCTAGACTGCAAAAAGAAAGGAAACAAAATCAGCCACTTCCCATCAATGTCCTATGTGTGGCAAGACATTATTTCCAAATGTCCTGCCACAATAGTGAGGACTAGAGCCTTTAAATCAAGATGAGGGGGATTAAATGGTGTGAAGCAATCACTGGTATACTCTAAATCTAGTCCAGGAGGTGTGGACTGATGGTTGAGTTGCTGGCACTGCCTGAACCTAAGCAGGAGAATCTGTGGTTTGTTTTTGAATGGGAGACTAATGCCAAGCTGTGACAAGCTGCAGTACTTGTGGTGGTAGAACAGAGTCGCTGTGGAGCTGATTACTCAGTGCAAGTGAGAGTTGCAGGGGAGTGTGTGAGGAGGCCAGCAAAAGAACGGAATATGACCTTGAGGACCTGTCCAGGCTTGACTTGCGATTGGTTGCTGAGACTTGATGGCATGCAGCCAAAGGAGAGAACCACACTGTGAAGGCTATATCTGGGACCGAGGATTGGCGGATCACAAGAATACTGTATATTTGTTTAAAAAAAAACCCATTGAAAAATAGTGGTTTAGACTAGCCTGCTCATGTAAGCTGCCTTGGGCATTTGCTTTGGCATGGGAATTCTTCAAATAAAATAAATAAATAAAAACTTGGAAATGCCTCAAATCACCTGGTTACCACATTACCAAGCCTGTTCCTATATCTTGATGATGATGATGATGATGATGATGATGATAATACTTGTATTTATATACCGCCTTTCTTAGGTCACCAGATTTCTCTAATGATTATAACTCAAGGCGGTTTACATAGGCAGACTTTATTCAGAAACCCGAAGGTTTTTACAATTTTTACAGAAACGTTCTATCTTCCAAGAACTACACACATACAGATGGATCTTTCTGGATTTAGTCCTTCTTTCTGGCCACCCGTTTGTCTTCTTGCTGGCTGATAAGCGGCTTCCCTGCTCCCACCAGAGAAGCAGCTGACTTCGGCACAACTCCCCCTCACACAAGGCAGCCAGAGACAGCTCAGCTGTTAATCAGTCGCAATTTACAAGGTCTGCCGCTCACAGAGACTTCCGGCTGTCACGAACTGGCGACCTGCAGCTCTTCAGCTCTTATCTTCAGGCAAATGGAGGCATTAACCCTCTTGACTAAATCTTCTGCCCAGATATAAATCTTAACAGATATAAAATATGGAGAGAATATCAGCCTGCCTTATATGGTGGTTGTAATCAGTGGTAGGATTCAAATGAATTAACAACCGGTTCTATGACGTCACAGCCGGAGCCAAAAAAAACCCGAAGCCAGCCGAGGTAAGCGAGTGGGCGGGGCCCGGCCATTTAACAACTGGTTCTATAGAACCTGGGTGAACCCCCTGAATCCCACCATTGGTTGTAATGCAATGTATAAATGCTATTGAAATTTTCATTAAACATTAAATTCCTATTCCCTATTTTTAGGCTATTCTCGCCACCCACGCACATACCTTGAATGGCTACAAGCTTCACCCAACACTCTTGATTGGCCCTGGAGCTTGAGTGCCAGAGAAAATTCTTTATTATGTGAGAGGAATTGAGAGATGCAAGTCTTTTGGTCCAGGGAGGTCCCTATAATGCCAGGCAAATTGGAAAATCCAAGAGGGGTTGATGTTGGCTGCTTTCCCTGATTTCTTCCAGCCTCTGTGCACTCTGGAGAGATTGAACTCTTTCTACCTTCCCTTTCAACTGTTTAAAACAACAGTAGTAGAGGCACAGTGGATGTGTGTACCACAAAGAAAGATGGGCTAGACTTAATCCAAAAGGGTGCCTGTGTAGTTAAGGAGCAAAGTTAGTGAGGCTGTAAAAAGCAAGGAAGCTGCCTTCTGTAAATGGACGTCTTGCTCAAAGGAGAATAAAAAGGCACACAAACTCTGCCAAAAGAAATGTAAGAAGGTGACAAGGGAGACCAAGAAAGATTTTGAGAAACGCATGACCAGGACTGTAAAGGGGGAATAATAAAAGCTTCCTTAAATACATTAGAAGCAGGAAACCTGCCAGAGAGGCGGTTGGCCTGCTGGATGATGAGGGAAGGAAAGGGGAAATAAAAAGGGGCTTGGAGATCGCAGAGAAATTAAATGAGTTCATTGCAGAAGACCTCAGGCAGATACTGTTGCCTGAACAGCCCCTTATAAGTAAGGAATTAAATCAAATCGGTTAAACAGAGGTTAAAAGAGAAGATGTTTTAGACCTAATCGCCAAATTAAAGATGAATAAGTCATCTGACCCAGATGGCACCTACCCAAGAGTTATTAAGGAACTGAAAAATGAAGTTGCTAGGAAGAGTAATTACTGTATCTGGATTTCTTCACACCACATTTTGCTCCCAAGAGAAAAGGAAACAAAATGCACCCAAAGATTCCACATAGCCACTTATTACATGTTAGAAGCAGACGCATGTCTTATATTTGCATATCCTAATATGTTGGCAAGGCTTGTCTTGCTTCTGTTAATTTTTCCGTGTTAGCTGAACCTGCAGGGAAGCCGGGCTCTTTGATTTAGCAGCTCAGATCTTCCAACTTGTACTGCGTTTATTCCAATTGCCTGCAATGTTGTATAGATAGCCTTACTGAAGAAATCACTTCTGACAGTACTGATCAGAAGAAAAGTGTTCAATAGAATCCTGGGTGTAATGGAGATCCATCAACCCATGCAGTGACAGCCACTATGGCTGTCAACTGATTAAAGATTTTTAACCAACCAACTTTGGCTTTTAATCAATCGTGTTTACATACTCCGAACTGCAATATAAATTGCCTCATTGAGAATCTGGAAACAGCGGACAGTTCCTTGCGAGCAAATTAAGATCCATTTTTTATATTGTAAGTTGATCATGGACTTTGGGGAGAGGAACCCATCCATTATCAAGTCCAAGAGCCATCAATATTGCGAAAGATGCAGGTTTTAAAAGGCACTGAGCGCTCATTGTCTGGAAAGCCATCATAAAATTATTTCAGAATCGTACTATGGAGATTAATGGTTTGGTGGGTGGGAAAATGTATAATTGCAAAGCCAACTTTTTGTGCATGATTAACGTTCTCCCATTGAAATGCTTTAAAATAATGTGGGGTAGGAAGGCTGGTAGTCGGTTTATGATCCAGAGATTGTGTGAAGGACACACCTGAAAATATTGAAAGGCCATTTCTGTTTTCTCATTTGTTAAAAAGAAGCTACGCTTGCAGAACGAAAGGCAGCAGAACGAAAGCTATGCTTTCAGAACGAAAGGCAGCATATTTGGCCGAGCACTGAATAAGTAATATTTGGTTAAATAGGCAAGCAACCGATTGTGTGTGCGTGTGTGTGAATACCTTCTTTGGCCTTTTCTCCTTGCTCTCTTATAAAGGTAAAGGTTTCCTCACAACCAAATGGTCTAGTCGTGACCGGCTGTAGGGGGTGGTGCTCATCTCCGTTTCTAAGCCAAAGAGCCAACATTTGTCCAAGGACACGGCTCTGTGGTCATGTGGCCAGCATGACTATATGCCTATATGGTGCATGACTACACGGTGCACCTTCCCACCGAAGTGGTACTGGAGTCAGTGCTCAGGTCTCTGGGGTAGTGAGAGGTGTCTCGCTCCATGTCCATGGGGGGTCCCTGCCTGAGCACCATTGCCTTAATGTGGTTGAGGAGAGTTGCCACTCCTTTGTGGGGGGGGGCACCCTGTGATTAAGGTAAAGGTTTCCCCACGACTGAATGGTCTAGTTGTGACCGACTGTAGGGGACGGTGCTCATCTCCGTTTCTAAGCCCGTAGAGCCGGCATTTGTTGTTGTGAATTTGTGTTGGTTAGAGCAGAGTTGGGGGCTTGCGGACC